>BTPG01000001.1:263901935-263917462 GCA_036245525.1 Semisulcospira habei
ATCATCCTCTCCCTCTCTCTCTCTCTCTTTCTCTCTCTCTCTCTCTCTCTCTCTCTCTCTCTCTCTCTCTCTCTCTCTCTCTCTCTCTTGTGTTATATATATATATATATATATATATATATATATATATATATATATATATATATATATATATATATATATATATATATATATATTCATTCAATTCTGAGAATGCTGTGCTAATGCCATGGAATTCCAGGCTGGTAAGCTTGCATTGTGTCATCAGGACATCAGCTGACATTTTTGTGACTGCATCGCTTACTAGATCTTGAGCCTTCCACTGAACACCTACTACATAAAGCAGTAGGGACTACCCCCAGGCGTCCCGCCATCCGCTGGAAGATAACCAGTCCTCCCCCCCCGAGGGGGGGATGCTAGAAAATATTCCCAAACAGATATTGGACCTGCTGAGTAGATTTTAAAGTTTTTGCCGCCTACATCCGGTTTCGCCCCAATTATATATATAATAACATTGAATAATATAGATATATATAATTATTATTCACTGTTATTGATATGTGCGCTCATTATTTGCATTGCTTTTGTATTGTGTTTTTTTTTCAGTTTATTTCTTCATGTTTCGATTTATTGTGTTTTTGTGTTTCTCTTACACTTTGCTGTTAATGTTTCTTTTCTAACAGGACAGTTTGTAAGAGAGGCGTTTCGCCTAAAACTTTATCCAGTCAATAAAACGTTTCATCATCATCATCATCATCATCTCTCTCTCTCTCTCTCCTCTCTCTCTCTCTCTCTCTCTCTCTCTCTCTCTCTCTCTCTCTCTCTCTCTCTCTCTCTCTCTCTCTCTCTCTCCCCCCCCCTCTCTCTCTCTCTCCTGGCAGGACGAGTTTGTATTAATGATGGATGTGGTTAAGGAGTCCAAAGGTGATGTACATATCTTGGGAGACTTCAACATAGACTTGCAAAAGCAAGGACACACTTCGTGGAGATCCATGTTAACTTTTTTAGGGTTAAAACAGCTTGTCCAGTCACCTACTAGAGTTACTTTCTCATCTTCAACGCTGATAGACCATGTATATACCACAAATGTCAGCGTTGTAAAAAATGTTAGCGTACCTAATATCTCCATTAGTGATCACTTTCCTGTTTGTTTTACGTTGTCTGTTAGGTTAGCTAAACAGTCAATCAAAGGACACACTACCATAATGTATAGATGTTTTAAAAATTTTGACCAAACTGCTTTTTTATATGACCTATCTTTAGTACCATTTTATGACATACAAAACTGCAAAAACCCTAACGATGCCCTGTCACGTTGGTACGAGCTGTTTCTCGCCGTTTTGGATAGACACGCGCCTAAGCGCATCACAAATGCGTCAAATATCCTGTTATGCCAAAATGGCTCTCTGGTGAGATAAAACAAGCAATGGAAGTAAGAGATAAATTAAAACGAGACAAACAATTTACTGAATATAAGAAGCAGCGAAACCATGTCAAATCTCTAGTTCGTAAAGCACAGAGGCAAAATGCAGAACAAGTTATTGCCGACGGCAAAGACATCCGTTCAGTCTGGCAAGTAATAAACAATTTCACCAAAGGTAACAGTAAACGATCGCCTAATATTCCACCCGATCTTACTGCTGATGCGTTCAACGCTCACTTCATAACTGTTGCTCAAACTCTGGCGAAGTCAAATACACCTAACCCTGTAAACTACACTTGCTCTCATCAACTACGTCACCATAGTCAGCAGAGAGCCTGCGGCCCATTTTTTGTACCGCTTATTACTGTCCTAGATGTAGGCAAATCTATTTCCAGTTTAAAGAACAAATCGCCTTGCGGTCCAGATGGTATTAATAGTCAAATTTTAAAACTATCTTTGCCCTACGTCGTCGAATCTCTGACCTTTATTTATAATTTATCGATCAGACATAACATTTTTCCCGACGAGCTAAAAAAAAGCGAAGGTAATCCCTCTTCCTAAAAGCAAAGATTTATGCAACCTAAACGAGTACAGACCTATTTCCATATTATTCTGTATTTCAAAATCGCTCGAGAAACATATCCATATTCATCTTCTAAACTTTCTGGAGCATAACCATCTGATAACTGCAGCACAATCAGGATTTCGACCTCTACATTCGTGCCAAACTGCCCTCAATCATTTAACTGATAAATGGCTCTCTGCCATAAATGACAGTAAAGTATCAGGTACAATCTTTCTTGACCTGAAAAAAGCTTTTGATCTTGTCAACCACTCTATCCTACTAAAAAAACTACCATTCTATCACATTGACTCAAATACTGTCTCTTTTATATCGTCCTATCTTAGGGACAGAACGCAGAAAGTACTGCTAAATGGCAAATATTCCTCTGATGGTTTAGTAACTTGCGGTGTTCCACAGGGGTCTATTCTAGGGCCCTTATTATTTAATTATCTATTTATTAATGATCTGCCACTGTGCATATCTCATTTAGACGCAAACTGCGATCTGTTCGCAGATGACACGACCATACACACATCTGATAAAGATATCGCAACCATTAATAAGGTACTCCAACAAAGTCTTGATGAAGTAGCAGGCTGGTGCAGTGATAATCACATGATTATTAGTATTCCAAAGACAAAGATCATGTTATTTACTACACGTCAGAAACACCAGCATGGCCTACCACCTTTAACACTCTCCTTAGATAGCCAGCTTGTAGAGCAAGTAACTAGGCATCGCTTATCAGGCGTAATAGTGGACAACCAATTAAGCTGGGAGCCGCATACTGACTCTATATGCAAAACAATCTCCAAAAATCTGTTCATGTTATCAAAACTACGCCATATAGTTAATACTGATATCCGTAAACTCTTTTTCCATGCGCATATTAAAACGCATTGTGACTACAGTTCTACCGTCTGGGATGGATGCAGCGAAGTTCACATGAAAAAAATGAATTCCTTGTATCGTCGGGGCATTAAATTAATACTTCCCGGTCCTACTTTGACTGATGAAAAATTAAAATCTCTCAAGTTACTAACACTGAAGAAACAGTTTGAATTTAATCGCTGTGTTCTACTGCACAAGATCATGCACGGAAAAGCCCCACCCTATCTAAAAACTCTATTTTGCGACAATAATAGGAAAAACACAAGAAATAGCTCGATCCACCTTCCAAAAATTAGATTAGATATCTGTAAAACCAGCCTGTCTTTTTCAGGCGCTAAAGCGTGGAATATGTTACCTCCACAACTGAAATCAATTTGTAAGATTAGCGTCTTCAAAGATCGCCTCCATAAATATTTACTTCAGAAGTAATAGTATTTTCGGCTCCCTTATGCTATTATTCGTATAGTTAGTGACAAGTTTCCTATTACCTAATACTGTGCTACTGTTGCTGCAGATTATGTAATAGTTCGACTGTCTGCATTAACATGTCAGGTTCATACCTGTGTATATAATTATATATTTTTTTTAATTTTGTATTTCTATTTTTTTCCCCTCTGAGTGGTGGTGGGGGGGTGGGGGGTGGGATGGGTCTTTTTACTTACATGTTTTATCTTTTGATGTCTCGTCTGATGTATTTTTATATGTGTAGATTAGCAGGACAGTTTACAAGATAGGCATTGTTATGCCTAAAACTTTTTATCCTGAATAAAAACGTTTCATCATCATCATCATCTCGCTCATTCTAAAGGAACAAGAAAACGTGTTAGGTACGATTCAAGAATTGCGTGCGAATTAAAGTCTATCGACATTTTAACCCTTTGGGTGTCGGTAGCGAGTTTGGTCGAGGTGATTGCTGGACCAAACTCGCTACCGACACTCAAAGGGTTCAACTGATTTTAGATGTGTACTTTTTTGTCACTCCGTTGTGTATAATACGCCGCTCCGCTGTTCCTAAACTCGAGGGTGCCGTTGTGTATAATACGCCGCTCCGCTGTTCCTAAACTCGAGGGTGCCGTTGTGTATAATATGCCGCTCCGCTGTTCCTAAACTCGAGGGTGCCGTTGTGTATAATACGCCGCTCCGCTGTTCCTAAACTCGAGGGTGCCGTTGTGTATAATACGCCGCTCCGCTGTTCCTAAACTCGAGGGTGCCGTTGTGTATAATACGCCGCTCCGCTGTTCCTAAACTCGAGGGTGCCGTTGTGTATAATACGCCGCTCCGCTGTTCCTAAACTCGAGGGTGCCGTTGTGTATAATATGCCGCTCCGCTGTTCCTAAACTCGAGGGTGCCGTTGTGTATAATACGCCGCTCCGCTGTTCCTAAACTCGAGGGTGCCGTTGTGTATAATACGCCGCTCCGCTGTTCCTAAACTCGAGGGTGCCGTTGTGTATAATACGCCGTTCCGCTGTTCCTAAACTCGAGGGTGCCGTTGTGTATAATACGCCGCTTCGCTGTTCCTAAACTCGAGGGTGCCGTTGTGTATAATACGCCGCTCCGCTGTTCCTAAACTCGAGGGTGCTATTGCGAGTTAGGCGTGCGGCTGCGTAGTAAGTCAGTGAACACGAACGGGTGGTGACAAGACATAACGATCTGGGCACAGCAACCCGACACCTGTATAAACACCTGACTCATTTGCACCCTCTTCCGCCGTCTGCAAGTGGCGCAGATTCTGATGAACCCATGCAGGTTCAGGGCTCATGATAGTCTGTGTCTCTTGCTTTTGTCATTGCAGATGGTCTCCATGATCAATGTCTGCCTTCGTGTGTGTGGACCAGGGGCCTGTTGCATGAGCGAGCATAGTCCTGCGCCAGCCAGTAAGCAAGGTGCGCCGCTATAGCACAGGAGCAAGCACATGCGGCAATTGACCCCCATGCCACTTTCCTATGCGCAAAGGCCACCGGGCCGACGTCTTTCCGATGGCCTTTTGCGCATTGGTTTGCTTGTAGATCTGACAAGAGCACTCTACAATTTTATGTTTATGAGAAGGAAATCCCAGCAAAGAAAGAAACACGCTTCGAAAGGACATTTACGACACTTTTTTTTTCAAATTTAACATTTTGTCAAATTTTGTGCTGCACTAGTCTTATCTAAGCGCGTTTCTTTCTTTGTTGAGATTTTCTTTGCATTCTACACACTTTTCGGCCACCTTTTAGGATTGATTCTCCAACACGGGGCTTGCAGATCTCCAGCCCCCCCCCCCCCCCCCCCCCCCCCCACACACACACACACAAACCGAGGACGTCTAAGGGTGTAGGCCTGCTGATTGCTATTGTTAAGTCCCGTTATGCCTCAGATCAGCACCGGTGTAGCACGTTGGATTGTTCCCCTGAATCATATGGACCTGGCCTGGATCAGTGTAGCGCACGCCAGGTTGACACAAGGTGAAGTTGGCGATACAATTTCGCAACTTCATGAGTGAGGGGATCGAACAACACACCAGAAGTGCTTCTCACGCCAGATCGACCTAGCGTCTCTTTGGCGTACGCGAACGCATACGCCAAAGGGTCCCTGGGTCGATCTTCCTTGTTACGCCTGTGCCGTTTGTCTAATAAGTAAATAAATAAATAAATAAATAAATATCATGTATGTTTTCTCAAAACGACAGTTACAACAAACAAACCAAAAACTGCAGTTGAGTAAGTTCGAGAGCTTTCAGGTACCAATCAAAGACAAGATATTTGTTATTATTGCATAATGTATTTTGAAGCACGGTTTTGATTCTGATCAGTCAGAATTTATAGGTTTTTGAGTTGTAAAAAGTTGTTTCGACATGTAAGATTCAGCTAAAGCGATCGCTCTAGAAAATGACTCATCCCCCAGGTTTAGCACACACACGCTCGCAAGAAAAAACAGTTTTTCTTATTCATACAGATTCTTTAATTCGCCACCCAACTGCAAGAGGTATAGATCCTCATGAGCCCCCGCATTGCTGACAACCCTTTGAATCTACGTTTCTTGAAATTAACAAAGATTGCAGAAGGAGTCTGCGTCAGCTGGCACTGTACGGGTTAATGGTTCTGTTCCAATTTTCATATTATTTTCAGTAGCAGGTCGATCTTGACGGCACACCGGGTGACATGCACATGTGCCGATTGGCCCTACTTGTCACATGACACCGCTGTGATTGGTCAAGGTCTGGCAGCCTTCAATAGGTGTCATTTATAACCTGTCAAATGCACAAGTCTTGCTCGGATCAAATCAGCGTGACGTGCCATCGACAAGGAATTAATTTTGCTATTGAAGGACAATAAAGAAAACACCGGGGGGCTAAAGGAAAAAGCTGGGGGTTAAGTTGTAGGGAACGTGTGAAATTGCAGGCCTGCGTGGTCATAGTGCTTGTCGTGTTTAACCCTTTGGATGTCGGTAGCGGGTTTTGTCCTGCAGTAATCATCGTGACAAAAACCACTACCGACAGCCAAGGGTTAAATTACGTCGCTAGGTTCGTGCAAGTCACATGTCACAAGTCCCGAAGTCTACACAAACAGTCACAGCCGCTCTTCTGTGGGAATTGTTTTAGTATAAATATTTGCATCTAGTTTTCAAACCACCATCTTAATCAGTCTGGTCAGACTTTTACCCTTCCCACGGTGAGATGGTCTTAGTTGCCTGCTCGGCGTTAAACCCCAATAACTAAGTAACTAGCTCTTTTGTGGGAGATAAACCTGCCTTTTGGACTACTTTTATTTTTTTTATTTTTTTGGGGGGGGCAAACAGATGGTTTCTCAAAACATGTTTCAACCGTACTTTATCTCACATTGTAAAGACGTTTGTAACTGTGGGTTGCATCTATGAAGACAGTGTACAAGCAGTCGGAGACATATCAGTCGACTGCACTAATAGTCGGTAAATAACAAATGTCACATATACGAGATTTTGTAAGTGACATACGAACGCCTCAGATTCCTGTTGAGTTTGATAGGTTTGACATGCCAACACATCATATTCAGAACTATAACTTGTCTTTTGTTTGTAATTAGAAGTAAACGCAAACTGAACGATCAAGCGTTTTTAGGCGTTTGAATGAGAGTAGTGTATTTTAAACTGACTATGATAAGAAACTTCTGAAGTGAACGCACACTGAACGATCTAAGCCTGACAAAAATTCAAAACCGTAACTTGGCTTGTGTCTGGAATAAAGAGTGAACGCGGCATGCTGAACGATCCACGTTTGGAAGGCGGCTGGGGGTCGCTTGCTATGAAGATACGTATTAGATTACAGATAGGAAAGTTCCACGTGAAGCCACCAGTGTCCCCAGTTAATAAAAGGTCTTCGGGCAGACGTCGGCTGCAATTGGCCCGCGCACAGTCATGCGCGGGCCAGCTGCGGTCGACGCCGGCCCGATGGCCTTTTGCTTGGTGGCTCATTGCAACCTGAGTCTTTTTGAGGTCGAAAATTTAATACACCTTCGCGTGTTTACGCAGGAAATCGACCCCCCCCCCCCCTGTTCTGCGAGTAAAATCAGTCTCTGGAACAGGGGCCAGTTGCTTGAGCGAGGTTAGTCCTGCACAGCCACTAAGCTGGCTGGTGCAGGACTAAGCTCGCTCATGCAACAGGCCACAGGAGTTGAAGGCTATGGGCGCTCACTGGCGAGACTTACAGATGCGCACGAGACTTATAATGGGCAGCAGAGTGTAAGACATAATCGCCACCCCCCACCCCCACCCCCCCCCCCCCCACCCTCACGGGCGAAATCAACAAAAGTTGGAAGTCCTTGTCCCTTCAATAATAGCACTAGCACTAAGACATAATCAAGCCAATTGCAGTGGCGCAGAAACCGGAGAGGGGGGAGGGGGAGGGAGAGGGTGTCCCAAAAGAAATATAGAGGGAGGGTGTAGATTATCCCCCACCTCCCACGTATTTGTAGAGGAAAAATAATTATACTGATTTTGATATTTATGCATTTTTTCAAGGTAAAGAACATCCTTACGAAGAAAGGAATGCGCTTAGAAGAGACAGCTGCAACACGCCTTTGTTGTAACTGTTTTTTTCTACTCTTGTTTCTTTCTTCGTGGGGACATTCTCTGCATTTAACACGCTTGGTAGTCATCTTTTTGGTGTGGATTTATTTTTCGAGATAAGACGACTAGGTTGGACTGTCGTTCTTGCCGCCTCCTCCCCCTTCCCCCCACCCCCACAAAGCCCTTGTTTGTTTGTTTTGTCAGGCTGGAAAGTATTGAAAAGATCTTTCTACGCTAGTATATATATATATATATATATATATATATATATATATTATATATATATATATATATATATATATATATATATATATATATATATATATATAATATATATATATATATATATATATATATATATATATATATATATATATATATATATATATATATATACTTTACTTTTAAACAAAGGCGTCGCCCAAAGCCAAAATACACTCTATCAGATTAGCTCCAAGGGTCGTAATTTTTCATTTCAATTCTGAGAATGCTCTGGCTGTGCTAATGACATATATCTTGGAACTAATCTAATTGAGTGCAATATGGCTTTTGTCGGCGCCTTTGTTTAATAGTAAAGAATAATTACACCACAAAATTGCCTAAGTGTTGCCTTTTCAAAATTAGTCTGTCTTCTTCCACTGCAACACTGCATGCAGCTTTAGGGATGCAATCCGCGCTGCACTAGTGGTGCTACCAGTAAATACTGGAGGCGGCTTCTAGTACACGCGTTGTGCTTGCAATTTGTCAGGTTATGCCGTATGCTACCTGGCGACGGCCCCCCCCCCTCCCCCCACACACACACACACACACCCTCCCCCTCACCCCCCCCCCCCCCTTTCAACGAAACCGGTCGTAGGCGGCAAAAACCTAAATCTACTCAGCATATCCAATATCCATTTGGTAATATTTACTAGCATCCCTCCGGGAGGAGGGCTAGATATTCTCCAGCGGATTGTGGGGCGCCTGGGGGTAGTCCCTAATGCTTTATGCATTAGGTGTTTAGTGGACGGCTCAAAATGATAGGTCTGTCGTTCCTTCTCTCCCACTACCCTCTCCTTCTAGATCTAGTGAGCAATGCAGTCACAAAAAGGGCAGCTGATGTCCTGATGACACAATGCAAGCTTACCAGCCTGAAATTCCATGGCATTAGCACAACAGAGCATTCTCAGAATCGAAATGAAAAATTATATACATACGTATATTCTTTCTATCTATCTATCTATCTATCTATCTATCTATCTATCTATCTATCTATCTATCTATCTATCTATCTATCTATCTATCTTATCTATCTTATCTATCTTATCTATCTTATCTTATCTTATCTAATCTTATCTAATTTTATCTAATCTTATCTAATCTAATCTAATCTAATCTAATCTAATCTAATCTATTCTAATCTAATCTTATCTAATCTTATCTAATCTTATCTAATCTTATCTTATCTATCTATCTATATAATCTAATCTAATCTAATCTAATCTAATCTAATCTAATGCAATGCAATGCAATGCTATCCCATCCCATCCCATCCCACCCCACCCCACCCCACCCCACCCCACCCCATCCCATCCCATCCCATCCCATCCCATCCATCCATCCATCTCCCGTAGTCTTGTTGACCGTTGGGGCACCACTGATGACATGGCAACCAGCTCCCTCCATTCCTCTCTGTTCTCTGCCATTCTTAGCGTATCACCCAGCCTCAGTCCTGTCCACTCTAAGATATTGTCCATCTTTTCCTCTGTCTTCCTCTCCTTCGTCCTCCTTGCACAGTGCCTTGCAAGATTATTTTGGCAAGCCCTGCTGAACGAGTGACATGCCCATACCACTTCAGTTTGCGTTTTTTCACAATGGCTAATAGGTCTTCATAGGGCCCGATGGCTTGCCTGATTCTGCTTCCCACTTCGTCGTTCGTGATGTGATCTCTGTATGAAATGCCAAGCAGCCTTCGAAAACATCTCATTTCAGTGGCTTGTATCCTCCTTTCAAGGTCTGCTGTGAGGGCCCATGACTCGCAGGCATACAAGAACATTGAGATGACTTAGGAGCGCATCAGTCTGACCTTGGAGCAGAGCGTGATGTTTCTGTCCTTCCATACGGTCTTCAATCTTGTCAGTGCTGTTGTTGTCTGCGCAATCCTGGACAGTATTTCTGGTTTTGATCCCTCATCTGTCACAATGGCTCCTACGTATTTGAATTTATTAACTGATTCTAGCTTTTGGCTTCCAATCATGACGTCAGTGCCAATGCCACTGGTGTTATTTGTCATCAGTTTGGTCTTCTCTGCACTGATTTCCATCCCATACGCAATGGCTGTACTGTCCAGCTTTTCCGCCAGCTGATCTAGCTCCTTCTCTGTTCCTGCAAGGCCATCAATGTAGTCACCCGCAAAGCACAAGTTCGTGATTGTTCTGCCTCCAATACTGACAGTTCCTTCATGACCTTTCAGAGCGTCTGTCATGATTCTTTCCAGGAAGATGTTGAAAAGAGTAGGTGAGAGCAATCAGCCTTGTCTGACTCCGACTGTAGTTCTAAACCAGTTTCCTGTTTTGCCGTTGAAGCAGACTGCGCTAGTGGACTTGTTGTAAAGGTTTGCTATGACTTTGATCAGGGTGGCATTTATGTTGTATAGCTTCATGGTGGACCAAAGGGCTGCATGCCACACCCTGTCAAACGCTTTCTTAAAATCCACAAAGACATGATAGAGGTCTTGCTGGTGCTGGAGGTACCTCTCACATAGAACTCTCAGGTTGAAGATCTGCTCAGTTGTGCTTCGCCCTGGTCTGAAGCCTGCCTGTTCCTCAGCCATGATTTCCTCTGCCTGCGGCTTCAGCCTGTTCAGTAGGATCTTTAACATGAATTTGCTTGGGTGGCATATAAGACTGATCGTGCGATAATTCTGGCATTGATGTAAGTTGCATTTGACGTATAATATAATACGTATATTATATATATATATATAATATGTGAAGAAAGAATCCACATACACCAGGAAGCCCTCGCTGAGAGGGCGAAAATTTGTGAAAAGAATAAAAGTGTAACTCCTCCTAAACTACATGGTGTATGTGGATTTTTTCTTCACATTTTAAGTATTTCACTGCTGCTTGGATCCATATTTGGAGTGTGTGGTGCCAGCTTTCTTGGGCAGGTTTTATATATATATATATATATATATATATATATATATATATATATATATATATATATATATATATATATATATATATGGCAAACTATGTCTCTTGTGCTTTTAACATACCAGTTTTTGAAATATGTCCCACTGCGCAGAACAAATCCTTTTTTTTTTTTTCCTGAAAATTCCTGCTTGTCATATCTGTCTATGGTGATGTGAGACGCCTTTACCAGTACAATGTACTCGACAATTCATCATCATCATCATTATCATCAAGCTCCTGCCTCTCCTATTCCTCTTTCTCATTACCATCATACATACACGCAACTCGCAACGGGTAATATGAAACACAAAATAAATAACTGAAGCAGACTTTTACAACCTACAAACTGCAAACGACGAACAAATGAATGACAGATGGCATCAAGTGCATTACTATGCATGAGAACATCAACAAGCAGTAAACATCAGGCCGATATCAGCCGTCGCTAGTCCGCGAACACCTGTGCGCGGGCCAGCGTTGGATGATGTCGGTCCGAGGATCTTTTACTCGCTAGTAACAAAAACTCAATGTTCAATCAGATTTGCAGGCGCATGCTTGGCAGTTACACCCCCGCTCACTGAATTTCCCAGTGAGGAACAAAGATTTGAGTACTCAAATTTATGCCAGTTTGATATAAACAAGAGGTATATATTCTCATGAGCTCCTGCGATGCAGGGGCTCATGAAAATCTATGCCTCTTGCAGAGGGAAATTACTGAACGATAGATCTAGACGTATGAGTACAATTTCTGTGCCAGCCGAACGCAGCAGACCTTGGAGGTATGCTGCCGGTTTCAGTCTGAGACTGTTATAGAATAGGGGGGGAAGTGATGTATGGTACAAGTGATTTATAGTCATTTTCTAGGTGTGCGTGCGTGCGCGCGTATTTGTGCGTTAGTGCGCGCGTGTGTGTGTTTAGGTGCATATATGCTTGTCTTTGAGTTTGCTTAGCGTAGGGTTGAACTTGCCGCTATTGAGCTTTTTACAGAAGCGTTCAGGGTTGAATCATTTGAGTGTAGTCATACACTTCTGCTAATTATTTTGTGGATTTGTGAATGACAGGCAGAAAAAGTGTGTGTGTGTGTGTGTGTGTGTGTGTGTGTGTGTGTGTGTGTGTGTGTGTGTGTGTGTGTGTGTGTGTGTGTGTGTGTGTGTGTGTGTGTGTGTGTGTGTGTGTGTGTGTGTGTGTGTGTGTGTGTGTGTGTGTGTGTGTGTGTGTGTGTGTGTGTGTGTGTGTGTGTGTGTGTGTGTGTGTGTGTGTGTGTGTGTGTGTGTGTGTGTGTGTGTGTGTGTGTGTGTGTGTGTGTGTGTGTGTGTGTGTGTGTGTGTGTGTGTGTGTGTGTGTGTGTGTGTGTGTGTGTGTGTGTGTGTGTGTGTGTGTGTGTGTGTGTTGTGTGTGTGTGTGTGTGTGTGTGTGTGTGTGTGTGTGTGTGTGTGTGTGTGTGTGTGTGTGTGTGTGTGTGTGTGTGTGTGTGTGTGTGTGTGTGTGTGTGTGTGTGTGTGTGTGTGTTGTGTGTGTGTGTGTGTGTGTGTGTGTGTGTGTGTGTGTGTGTGTGTGTGTGTGTGTGTGTGTGTGTGTGTGTGTGTGTGTGTGTGTGTGTGTGTGTGTGTGTGTGTGTGTGTGTGTGTGTGTGTGTGTGTGTGTGTGGTGTGTGTGTGTGTGTGTGTGTGTGTGTGTGTGTGTGTGTGTGTGTGTGAGTATGTACATCCCGTGAACCGGGGACACACACGGGTTATACACCCACGAACCGGGGACCTCCAGTAACCGGGGACGTCCCCGGTTCCAGACGATTTGAGTTATCATTTGCGACGTATATTATGACTCAAAACAATGTTACTGGTGAAATATGAACAAAATCTGACGAGGTCCCTGTTTCGTATGGTTACAACCCATGGTGTGTGTGTCTGGACACACACTTTTATAGGATTATACACACGGGTCCCCGGTTCGTATGGTTACAACCCATGCTCAAATACAAAGATCTGATAAAAGATATTTTGCTTTCAACCTCTTTAGCACATAGATCTATGTTCATTTGTTACAAATATATTAGTACTGGTCTGTGAAGTTGAAAACAATGGGCTTTTAAGATGATGAAACTTTGTACACACACGTCCCCAGTTTGTAGGGATACAATCAGACGTCCCCGGTTTGTATGGATGTAGCCGATGATTAAAAACAGATAAACTGTTATGAACTTTGCTAAAATCATTTGATAACATGCATTTATGTTGGTATTTAAGCATGATAAATGTGTCTGGGAACTGATTACCATTCAAAAGATGCTGCTATTCACGTGTCCCCGGTTCGTATGAATACAACCAGCTCGTGTGTGTCCCCGGTTCGTATGAATACAACCAGCTCGTGTGTGTCCCCGGTTCGTATGAATACAACCAGCTCGTGTGTGTCCCCGGTTCGTATGAATACAACCAGCTCGTGTGTGTCCCCAGTTCGTATGGATGCAACCAGCTCGTGTGTGTCCCCGGTTCGTATGAATACAACCAGCTCGTGTGTGTCCCCAGTTCGTATGGATGCAACCAGCTCGTGTGTGTCCCCAGTTCGTATGAATACAACCAGCTCGTGTGTGTCCCCAGTTCGTATGAATGCAACCAGCTCGTGTGTGTCCCCGGTTCGTATGTATGCAACCAGCTCGTGTGTGTCAGCAGTTGGTATGGATCGAGCCAGCTCGTGTGTGTGTTCATATGAACGCAAGCAGCTAATGTGTGTTCTCTTGTTATGAACTAATTAATCTGTACATCAATGGAGAGAAGATTCCAAAAGTAACAAGAAATGGTCTTAAACAATGCAGTGCTGTATCAACGCAAATGTAGACGGTTCTGAGTCACAACAAGCAAACAAATGGTAAATTTGAAACCTGTTAAATATACGGTCTGTTCCCATTTTAGCTATTTAAATGACTGCAGGATCACCCGATCAGACAGAAGATGTCAGGGTAAAAAAAAGGCTAGCGTAAAGCACTTCATCTTTGTTCATCAGATCAGAATCCTTCAACAGAGAAATCAAATCACCTAAATCACAAACCAAAGGAGATTCCCCAAGAACAAAGAGAAGAAAGAAATAAGAGAATCCTTCCCAGAATCACACAGCTGAACACCTAATCCTGCTGAAGCAGAAGAAGGATACCCAGTGTAATGCAGAACGCAAGTCCTACAAGAAAGATCACATCCAGACTTACTACCCACAAAATGTCTGGACCAACGTCTGCAACTGACTTCACAGACAGAAGATCTGGAATCTACATCCAATACCCAGGAGATAGAGAAGCAGAGATCTATGTTGCCACCAGCAAGTGCACCACCAACGACAGTTCACAATTACAAGCCCTAAAGACTGTTAGTTAGTTATTTGGGTTTAACGCCGAGCAGGCAACTAAGGCCATCTCACAGCGGGTTAAAGACTGGCGCTACCATAGTGAAGAACTTTCCAGAGACATCTGATGCGACTGCGTTTTTCACTGATGCCCTTCTCCATCCTGCGGACCAATAAACACGCGGATATAAATACTTGAATGTTTTGTCTTTGACTAACCTCTCATCTGCACACAGCACACAGTTGTGTTCCATATATATACTGCAGTGTGAGAGGTAATAAAACTGCAGACAGACTGGCAATGAAGAGATCCGCAATAACTCAAGTGGATAGAACACTGTCCTATGCACGCGGTGATATGGCCTTAGTCACCTGCTCGGCGTTAAATCCAAACAAATAACTAAACTGTCCTATGCAAAAGAAAAACTGTCAAAACAGCCCAGCAGAAAACAAAGTAGCTGTCCTTTCAAAGCGTTCTTCTTTCTTCTTTTGGGTTATTCTCTGCATTGTAAACGCTTGACAGTTACCTTGTTGGTCTGGATTAAAGTAGCCGCATGAACATTCCATCTACAGCAAAACAGTTACAAATGTACCATTTGTTGATCACACCTGAGCCCGTAGGGTCGTCTTCCGACTATTCACAGGGTATAACAAAGTGAACTGCCATCTCCACAAGAAGTTCGGAATCGGCCAGTCAGATCAGTGCCTGTGCAAATCTGGTAGCTTGACAACAGAACATATGCTTTAAGATATTCTTCCATAACAAAAATCGGACACGAATTCAATCCGAATCCAAAGCGGGTCCAAATCAGAAACGTTTGTGCCAGTCCTTATCTTTATCTGTTTCCATATGCCTGTTAGGGAAATAAATTCGCATCTAACTTCGATCAAAGATGACGTATTGGATTCGTGCTTACGAAACTGTAGCTTAAAGTTACGCTTCCACAAACACGAATCTGATACGAATTCGATCTGAATACGATGCGGGTCCGAAACAAAAAGGCTCGTGCAAGTCCTAATCATGTTTGTGTGTTTTTATATGCCCAATGTATCCGACTTTGAACGATAAAGAAGCAATTTTTAAGAAAAATTGCATCACCGTAATGGGTTTGCGTATTCGTATCGGATTGGTGCTTACGGA
>BTPG01000001.1:263917962-263945462 GCA_036245525.1 Semisulcospira habei
TTGGCTGGAATTGCAAATGAGGGTGTTAACGTTGCTACATGCCTGGCTTGCTTTGGTTTGGAAGCCTTAAACAAGAGGTTTCACACAAAATTACAGAAACATGAAGCATTGAGTACGCTGGCTGGTGCAAAGCTGAGCAGTATGAAACTTATTATCAGTAAGGCATTAAATGATAATTGTATTGATGATGAAGAATTTAAGCGCGTCCAAGATGATTTAAATAATTACAAAAAACAGAAGTCTGAAATACAAAATAAAATGCGTAGTCAATCTCCTGTGAATGTTGAAGAACTAAAGGCTAGATTTTTAGCAGAGGGAAAAAGGATCGGTGTTCAGGAAACCACAGAAAAACTACACAATCTTTTAAACAAATAAAAATCAGATTTGGTAATCGTTTATTAATGTCATACACTTCACAGAAAAATGCCATGCCACTTACACCACTTGTGCCTGATTATTTAGCCCCATCTGCACCACCCCCAGAGTACTACTGAGAAAAAAAAGTTTTTTTATTGTCCTTGTATCTTGACAAATCTGACCAAGTAAGTTTTGACTTAAGTCAAGTTGTTGTAAGAACTTATAAGAACTTACAGTAAGTAATTAATAAGTTCTTATGATAAGTTCTTATAAGTTCTTATGATAAGTAACTTAAAGGTTACCTCTGCAGGTTCTTAAAAGTTAGTTGTAACTAGAGAGAGGAATACTGAGAGAATTAAAGTATTATTAACACAATGACTGAGTTAACCCCCTTAATTATATTTTTGATTTTCATAAAAATGTGGCTGTTTAAATAATAATGATTTAGGGGTAACTTCCAATGGTATTTACTCTGTGCTGGGGACATGGATATGGATGGTCAAAAAAATATAATTAAGGGGGTTAACTCAGTCATTGTGTTAATGAAGCTTTAATTCTCTCAGTATTCCTCTCTCTCGAGTCTGATCCCGCCATCCTCCTTCATGGATAACCGACGAAATCAAACAAGCAATGGATGATAGAAATAAAGCTAAGAAAGAAAAGAACTTTCATGAATTTAAAAGATTGTGAAATAAAGTTAAGTACTTAATTAGAGTGGCGCAGAGATCGTTTGTAACCAAAACAGTCGAAGAAGACAGAAACCCTTCCTCTATCTGGACAGCACTTAATACGCTTACCAACAACAAGCGTAAACAGTGCAATACCATTCCAGAAAACCTCTCCGCTGAGGAGTTTAATAACCACTCTTTATCAGCCCCCAAATACTTACTCAGTTCTCACAATCGCAATCAGTCGATATATTCCACACCAGAAAAGCTAACTAAGTTCTGTAAGCAAAGATTGTCCTCAGATGATATTTTCGTCATCCCTGATATTGCTGTACACGAGGTAGGCAAATTTATTTCTATCCTAAAAAAGAAAACGTCTTCTGGCAGTGATGGTATCAATGGATATATCCTTGACATGTCGCAACCATACATAGTGGAACCTCTTACATACATACATTTATAATCTATGTAAAAAATGTCTTCCCAGCAGCTTTCAAAAAATCAAAAATAGTGCCTGTTCCTAAAGCAAACGATTCTTCTGAAATTAATAACTTTTGCCCCATTTCCCTTCTATCAGTTCTCTCGAAGCCTCTGGAAAAGCATGTTCACAAACATCTTCTGGAATTTCTTGAAAAAAGGTCACTATTATATCATCACCAGTCAGGTTTTCGTCCCAAGCATTCATGCCACTCTGCACTCGCACGAATAGTGAATTCGTGGGTCAACAGCATAAATGATAATAAAATGGCTGGTGCTGTCTTCTTGGATCTAAGAAAAGCGTTTGATCTTATCGATCATACCATCATACTGAAAAAGCTTGCCACCTACTTAAACAAAAAGAGCCCCTCAGCTCTTTCGTTTCTAAACTCCTATCTTACAAAAAGAAAACAAACAGTCTATGTCAATGGAAAATGTTCTTCTGAACAATTTGTGGAGTATGGAGTGCCCCAGGGGTCTATTTTAGGCCCACTACTGTTTTGTATCTTCGTTAACGATTTACCGTTACATGTAACGTGTAGTGAGACTGAGTGACATGTTTGCCGACGACTCAACATTACATTGCGCTGGTAAAACTGTGCCTGAAATTGCAAATAATCTTCAAGAGAGTCTTCATGAAGTCTCTCGGTGGTGTAATGAAAATCGCATGCTTGTAAATCCCACAAAAACAAAAAGCATGCTTATCACAACCCGCCAAAAACATCAGCTCAAACCTCCATCACTCAACCTTTCTTTGGACTCCATCTCAGTTGAGCAGGTCAGTCAACACCGCCTGATTGGAGTAATAATAGATGATGATCTAAGCTGGCATAACCACCTATATTATATGAGAAAACATTTGTCCAAAAAGTTGTTTCTACTTTCCAAACTTAAAACGATCATTGACCTTAAGACACGCAAACTATTTTTTAATGCCTACATTAAACCACACATTGATTATGCCTCAACAATATGGGATGGCTGCAGTGAAAATCACTTCAAGAAGATAAACTCATTATACAAGCGCGCTGCTAAGCTTATCCTCCCTGATCCGTCTTTATCCACTGATGCCAAGCTGCAGGCCATCGGAATTCTCCCTTTGGTTAAGCACCTCGCACTAAACAAATGTGTACTGATGCACAAACTTCTTAACGGGAAAGCTCCACCTTACTTATTTAGGCTTTTTTCGCAAACTGAAAAAAAATACAGCACCTCCAGGAACAGTCTCTCTATAAAAAGGCCCCGTATAGACCTGTTCAAATCTAGCCTGTCTTATTCAGGTGCTCTTTTATGGAATTCACTTCCTCCCACTATTCAACAAACCACGTCCCTCTCTCTGTTTAAAAGTAGAGTACATGATTACTTTTCTCAGACATCGTTATGCTGATCCTTTCTTCTTCTTTGTTTTTCGACATAATACGCTTCATGTTTTATTTTTTTATTTTTTTATTTTTTCATCTAGCCTCCAAATTGTTTGTTCAGTTTTCTAACTTGTTTTTGATAGTACAAAAAATATCATACCTACTTATATGTTAGATAATTATGTGCGCACGTACGTGTCTATGTGAATGTACAAAAGTGCGCATGTGCACGAGTACATGTATAATATGTGTGTCTGTGTGCGTGTGTGTATGCGTGTGTGTGACGTGTATTATTAGTTAGTTTTTGTTGTTTGGTTGGTGTTTCTTAAGTAGCTTAGCAAGGACAGATTGTAAGAAAGGCCTGCGCGACTAATATCTCAATCCTTGGAAAATAAAGTTTCGTTCGTTCGTTCGTTCTCTCTCTCTCTCTCTCTCTCTCTCTCTCTCTCTCTCTCTCTCTCTCTCTCTCTCTCTCCGCGCGCACGTGCGTGTATATGGGTGTGTGCGCGCGCGTGCGCGTGCGTGTGTGTGTGTGAGCATGCGGCGCGAGCGTGCGCGCGTGTTTGATTTCAGTGAAAGAAGGAATTTTAAAGACTATTCCCCCCCCCCCCCGTTCACATTGTTAGTAATCATAATTGGTGCCTTCCATTTTGCTTACCCATCTCTTTTTGAACGACTTGTTATATTATGTGCACTTTCATGTTAGTAGCTTTGTACTTTTGTATCATAGTAGCTTTGTACCTTTAGCAGATTTGTACCTTTGTAGTTTAGCAACGGCAAGCGTGAAAAATGGCACATGTGCTAACTGCTTCTTCCGTTCAGAAATAAAGTTTCATTTCATTTTTCATTTCATTTTTCATTTCATTTCATTTCATTTCTCTCTCTCTCTCTCTCTCTCTCTCTCTCTCTCTCTCTCTCTCTCTCTCTCTCTCTCTCTCTCTCTCTCTCTCTCTCTTAGTAGTAGCTTAGCAAGGACAGATTGTAAGAAAGGCCTGCGCGCCTAATATCTCAATCCTTGGAAAATAAATTTTCGTTCTTTCGTTCGTTCGTTCGTTCGCTCTCTCTCTCTCTCTCTCTCTCTCTCTCTCTCTCTCTCTCTCTCTCTCTCTCTCTCTCTCTCTCTCTCTCCTCACTCACTCACCTGATACGGCAAAAGAGTCTGTACAAAACGTCCACGTCTGACTGGCGACCAACCCAAACTGCACGAAGCTTGCGCCACAAGCCACAGACGTCTGCGTGAAGTCATAGAACAGTCTAACCCGCAGCATTGTGGCCTCACGCGGGGACGGCACTAGCACCAGCTTGTCGTTCATCTGCGCCGTGTTGTTTGCGATGTATGTGACAGTATGCACGTAACCCATGGAGATATCGTTGCCATTGTCTGGAGAAAAAAGAAGAAAACAACAGTATGCCTTTTTAAACCCCTTCACTACCGGGAAATCGTTGAACATGATCCAACTACAAGAGACATAGATCCGCATGAGCCCCTGACACTGCGGGGGCTCATGAAGATCTATGCCTCTTGCTGAGACCAATTTGTTTATCCATGTTTCTCGGACGGTGTTGGCTTTTGTTTGGTGAATAAACCAAGATTTCAGCAATAAAAATGTACATAGAGTGTACGCACTGTGACGGAAAAAGGGTTACACTGTCCCTTTTATGTGGGCAATTGCCCTTCGCGTTGTCATATAATATGCATGTTTCATCGAGGAAGAAAGGAGACAACCTGACAGCTCTTACATTTCCAATGGCCTTTTTTATTTTTTAAAAGAAATCATTGATTGGTAACGGAGGTCGCAGTAAAGCAGTTCAGTCCCTTGGCTGACGTAATACAACAGACAATGACGACCAAAGCCATCAGATGTTCCCTTGCATGAGGGTTCGTCTCTTGTGCTACACAGTTAACGTTCTCCAAACGGTGGTCCGTGGGTTCGGGGCAGTCTCTGGATCTGAGGCGACTGGCGGCGTGTCCATCGCACGCGCTGTCCGCACCAGGCCCTGCGAGATGCCGTGTGAATGGCAATCACGTGCTTTTTGATGACTGGGCACCGTTTAGTTGATACCCGATGGTCCCACTAGGAAAATGTTTTCGGGCCCACGACGGCCGCAGTGGGCCACGGACCACTGTCACTGAAGACAGAGTGTGGCAGCTGGAAGGCAACGCCTGACGTGGGTTTGTACTGGCGCGGGTCTCAAGAGCTTGTCGCAGGATGGGTCCATCCTGTCGTTTCGCGGTGCTCCAGGGCGGACCAATATGGGGTGTTTCCTGACACTTTCCAGTTGCTTGCCAACGTTGCATCAAGTGGACAGTTGCGGAGCGTGAGACTCGAAGCCTGCGAGAAGCTTCACGCACGCTAATTGCGTCCTACAGCCCCGCCTCTGGGTGAAATTGTCCAGCAAATGCATTTGTCCCACTTAGGTATCTCGTCAGGTTTAGTAGTGCAGCCATTCGCTTTGCATCTTTGCATGCCGATGTCTGTTCTCCGTCCACGCACGTGTTTGAATTTTCCAGACACACTAATGCGTATTGCATCAATAGTGAGCACAAAGAACTTTTAAATTCGTAGTTTCAGCACATTTATTCCGGCAAAACAAAAGGAAGTACCGAGACTACCGGCAAAAGGTTTGCGGGAAGGAAAGTACATCAAATAAAATATTCACGAATAACAACTTTATTGTTGTACAATATTTTATACATGTGTCAAAGAAGTGGGGCGATTCTGGAGTGGGTCCAAAGCAGAACATGGACTGTTGTTTCAGCCCTGACCCCTGCCGGCGAGCCCGAGAGCCAAATGAGTGAACGTCCGGTGCCAGACGATCCCAAATAGAAAAACCTCGTCAGGCCCATTGCGGCCGTCGTGAGCCTGAGGACTTTTGCTTTCTGGGATCTACGCGGTACATAAGGAAGTCACGGGCAGGAAGCTATTTCAGAGAAATCATGGGAGTTTATGATACAGACTATTCCTGGCGGAGTTCTCTGCCTTAGCCGAAAGCTATGCACAGGGCCCTTGCACGGCTACACTGCAGCTTCCTTTAGCCCATTCAGCCCTGATGCACTACTGCAGGAGAGGGGTGGACTATGATAATTCAAGGGTAGTGCCAGATTAGCTTGGCACCTGTCGGCGCCAAGCTAATCTGGCACTGCCCTTGAATTATCATGGTCGATCCATCTCCTGCAACTGTGCATAGTCGTTAGATGACCCGTCCAAATTTTGGGAAATACGGCCGTTGGGTTGAATGAGTTAAACACGGATTTCATACTTTTTTTTTTTTTTTTTTTTTTTTTTTTTTTTTTTTTTTTTTTTTTGGGGGGGGGGGTCAAGGACATATTTAAGTATCGTGTAGGCTGTATTATTGCGTAGACAGTATGTGAATAAGCGCAACTCAAAATGCACAGATCTGCATTTCTCCCTGCTGATAGGGGGCAGGCCGTGTACACTTCCCTAGAGATAGTAAAGTGGACAGGTGATGGGCACCCCTCCCCCAATCAATAGTATTATTGTAATCAACTAGCCATTTAGACAAACCAACGCCACCCAATACACCCAATACCTTTATTACCTAGCCATTTTAGTTCCACTCCAGAAATCATTCAAGCAACGATTTTTGATCAGCTACCAACCCGCGAGTATTAAGGCAGATCCCCCACTCCCACCTAAATAATTAATGCTGTCATTGACTTCTTTAAACAAAATTATTATATTACGTTTTAAAATGAATCAAGACGAATTACTACTTTTAAGTGATATCAATGCTGTTGAGAACAAAGACTTAGACTCGAAAAAACAACAACTTATCTCTGTAGTTGTCTCAGGCAAGTCAAAGACTTATCTAGGAAGACAATACATGACAGAGGATATTGAATCTTTAACCTCTGATTAGCTAATTAAACTACATTCTAAATATGAAAATCACATTGCTTCACTAATGACACGTGATTTGAGTCGATCTCTCATATGCTTATACACAAAAGCAGTGAGTCACTTTCTACCTGTGGATAGTGACAACCTTTTACATGATCTCGAAAGCAACCCCATAGTTTCAAGTTCAATAGGTAAATTAGCATGCCTTATGTTTTACAAGTTTGGGAATTACCTTGCACCTGCTGTAACCTTACTTGTTACTAGTAGTCATATTGATTTTTCTAAAATAAATTTTAAATTAGAAGAAAATGGACGAGACGACTCCACAACAGAGCCATGTCTTGACACAGGTTCAAACAGTGACTAAGACTAAAAGTCCAGGTCGAATAGAGGCTGGGAAAAGATTAGCCGAATATAACAGACAAAAGAAATTACAGCTTCAAGCATTAACAGAAAAGACTGACGTAACATCATCAGTGACACTACCATTAGAACCAACACATACCCCACAAAGTGATAAAAAAACAACTAAACCTGAAACAACAAAATATATAGTTGCTGGATTTGTTGTCGGATTTGGTTACGTAGGTTACCAATTATATAAAAAATACAAACCAAACACTCGAACAGTGTCCAAAAAATCAAACACTCCAAAAACAAAAGAAGAAGTCTCCACATTACCAGCAACACCCAAAGGCGCGGACCCATTTTACATGCAGTAAATAAATTTATTATTTTAATTTTTATGATATAAGAAAATGAGCGACACAAAGAACATAATGAACCTTGTCTATCACTCCGCTGTAATAAGTGGACTAGCAGTAGCATATTCTATGCTGGGAAAAAGTCTACTCAAAATGAAATCAGCAGACCTTAGTAAATTAGACTTCGAAGACAGTGCTAAGCTAGTAGTTGTTATAACAGCATCGATTGCAACAAAAGATTTTCTAGTCAAGCAAGGAATTATTCCAGAAAATATTTCTACGTAAATAAAAATATGGCATCAATAGCTATTATGATTGGTGGTGCAGTTATTAACGCATTAGCTTTTAGTGGATCAAACTATTTCTTTTCAAAAGTTAGTAAAGAAGAATCAGCAGAAGAAATGAAGCGACACAATGAGGCATCTGAAAAACTAGCTCAAGCTCAACAAGATTATGAAAAGCAAAGAATTGAGAAACTTGATTTTATTAATGAAAAACTAAAACTTGAGGGTCATGCACAGCATACATTTTCAAATGTTGATGACGCGATCAAAGAATACTATCTTGTAACTGGTGAAGACATATCTATTCCTCAACCAAAACTTAGCGACTATTACCAACCAAGCTCAGAACAAAGAAATGGAGAAATAATATTTGTTTTAGTAGGAATGACATTAGTATATTTTACAGGAGTTTATATTGCTAGAAAAAATGGCAGACGCTAAACTATCAAAAATATATTACTCCCCAATTGGCTACTGGAAAGGGAATACTGCAATAAAAAAATTACATGCTGCTGTGGGTGGAGATGTTAACCAAATAAAACAGTGGCTTAAAAAACAGGCAATTTGGCAAATATATCTTCCTGCTCCAAGAAAAATAACAAGGCCTCATTTTGAAAACACATCACCTAATGACACACACCAAATGGACCTCCTGTTTCTTCCGCATGACACAATAAGAAAGAAACGATACAAGTATGCATTAACTGTTGTTGACATAGCTTCAAGGTATAAGGATGCAGAACCCATAACTGACAAAAAAACTGTAACAGTGGCCACTGCATTATCAAAAATATATAGTCGAGGTCCTTTAAAATACCCTAGGCTTGTGCAGGTTGATGATGGGAGTGAATTTAAAGGGGCTGTTAATCAATTATTTGCAAAGCATGGCGTACTGGTTAGACGCGGTATTCCAGGCTTGCATAGATCACAGGCAATTGTTGAAAACTTTAACAAGCAATTATCGGAGAGACTTTTTAGCTATCAGTATTCTAAAGAACTCATGCATGACGCACGTAACACTGAGTGGGTTAAAAGATTACCTTCCGTGATAAAAGCAATGAATAATGATGGTCACCCTAAACCTGTTGATTCTATTAAATTGAAAACAATACCGTCAGAAATAAAAGCAATAACACCTCCAGACACTAACTTATTTACAAAACAGGTGAGATATTTGTATCAACCTGGTGAGGCTGAAAATGACGTTAGACGTAGGGCAACTGATCCAATTTGGTCTACATCTGTTCATAATATAAAAAAAATAGTTCCTTCAGCTAATGCAACAATATATTACCTGTATGAGCCTGCACCAAAGAGGGCATTTGTTAGAGAAGAATTACAGATTATTCCCACAGACACTGTTACTCATTTTTAACAATTTCAATTCATCAATTAGTTTATCAAGCAGATTATCAGCTATTTCTTCAGATAACTTGAGCCTGTAATGCCCAGGTGCATAAGCCTTTTCCTTAGTGTGAAACACTCTTTTTGTATCACCTACTGCTAGAGACTTTTTATATGTTTGAATCATTTCAATATTATGTTTGTTTGATCTCAGTGACTTGTTTGGATAATCAGGCATTAATGCACCATCTAACACTTGCTTGTAATGTTCATGACGTATGTCTTTATTTTTTATTGCTGTTTTTTTTTATTCCTTTGGCTTTCGACTGACTGCCTTTTTGGTGCAGTATTGAATACATTTTTGACCTCAGTCCAACGTACTCAACTATTGGCACACCATTTAGTTCATCCTTAAACTTACCAGGCACTTTCTTGTTTTGTGTGCTAAACAGTGGATGGTCTTTAGGGTAGTCAGACGTGTCATACATGTGTAACTCTGTTTTCATGTCTTCATAAAAGTCTTCAGTACACACATCAATGATCATAGAGTCAGTGTCAGTGTATAGCAGACGACAGTCAGGATACTTCGGTTTGAAGTAATCATAATAAAATTCAAGCATAAACAGTTTTGACAACTCCAGAATTGCCATACCAATGAATACTGGCTTGTCCAGTTTAACAATCTTTTTTTTGAGTGACACAGCATACAATGATGAATGAAACTCTTTATACCCTGTGTACTGTGGCTTACTTGTAAGTTTAATTGCACCCGATTCAGTTGTGACCAGTCTCACATCTTTGCGGTGATGAGGATTTTCCATTGTCTTGCCAAAACAGGCATTGTTCATAAGCTTAAAGAAGTCTTTGTCAAATGCAGTGTTGCCGTCTCTGGCACGAAGGGTTGTGTTCTTCATTATGTAATCTTTCATGAAAGCACTCTGATCAAATTGAATTCCTCTGTGAACTTTCTTTAATACTAACCCATGTCTGATGTAAAACTGCAGCAAGCGGTAGTGACAAACGTAATTGAATTTGTCATTTAAATTTGGTACAAGTTTGGTGTCTTCTTTTTTCCCTGTCAAACTCAGTTTCTCAACTGCTAATGGATAATCATTATGGTAATCATGTAAATGGTGTGGATACTCCAAGTCTACTTCAAAGATCCAACCCTTTTCATCATTTTGACCTCGATCCATAATATATTTTGTTAATTTTTTTATGCCATACTGTGACAAATCATACAAACAAAAGTTTTTTAATGGCAACAATTCACACATTGCAAATCCGTACAAATTGTTAGCGTCCACGTACATAATAAATGACCTTGACATTGAGGGGTCAAAGTCGTCAAGATATTTATTATTTGCCTTGGCATAATTATTTGCTGCTAAACTAATGCCCCCCCCTCAATCCGCGTTCCACCATTTCACCCATCGTACGATCAGACAACAGGTCTATAAATATCTTACTGGATTTCAAAAATGCATCCCATGTCATGCCAGGACTAGTTATGTAGCAAGCTGGGTCAAGACTGTAATGTAACAAACCCTTCTCACGGTAACTTTCAAATACATCTGCTAGCAAACAGACATCAGCCTTTAAGTACTGATCATGGTAGTCACCAATCGTCTGACATCCTAACTTCCCCCACGCATCAAGTGCATGCTGGTATTCAGAGTCAGAAATACCTTTACCAGTTAGTGTAGAATAAAATTTCTCTTTTGGAGGCAGTCTCCTTTCCTCAAAAACTACCCAGTCACTGATGTACTCATATGGATAAACACCTTTTTTAATCAAGTCTGGTTCAAAATATTTACTTGTTATTGGATACTCACTCAGTCCTTCTGCCAGACTAGCAAGACCTAAAGACAAATGTTGCATGGAGTCATAAAATGCTAATTTGTCCAATCTAAAAGTCAAGTACTTCTCAGTTGTCTGGGCAATGCAACTAATTTTTCTGTAAGACTCATCAACAGCCTGCATGATGATGTGTGAATCATATCCCTTCAGATTGTGAAAAAAGATTGGTAACTTATATGTCTTAGGATCTATTTTTAATTTCAAGTTACAATCACCATGTGCAGCACCTCTGTAACGCCCAGTTATGTGATCGTGGTCACGAACTTTATCACCTCCCAGAGGCTGTTCACAAATCCAACACGTCTCTGCTGTATCAAATTTTAGTTTGTCTTCTTCTGTCATCACCAAAGGCATCTGACATGTTGTGAGATACTGTACTACCTGACTATACAAATGTCTCATTTCTGTTAAAAACAGACAAGCTGCATTTTCACCCCTGTAGATAACAGGTTCTGAATGAAGACCGTCTGACCTAACAAGAATGTATCCAAAAGAACACACCACTTGGTCACTCAATTTTATAGTCTTTGGTAATGACTCTGGAGCAGGACCCTCATATGGAACAACGAGTGATTCAAAATCTGCATACACTACAAACGGCAGCTTTTGCTGATTCCCATAGTTCTTAAAATACACTTGACTACCAGGATCTGGATACCTCAGTATTGTTTGTATGTCATCAGGTGACCTACAGTGCTGCACATGTTTGTGTGCTACTTTAATAGAGGAAAACCTCTGTAAACATTTTTTACAAAATTCCTGTTTACCGTCATGTTTTGTTGTATGATGAATTAGTCTTGACATACTTCTGATAATTGTGTAGTGAAAGTTATCACCAGATCTTATTAGCAACATGTCAACATGTCTATCTTCTGACTGCCCATAGGTTGGGGCAATTGGAGATACTCTAATTGGCTGTAACTTATTCTCAGATTCATTTTCCCACACAAACACATTCACAGATATACCAGGATTTAGTTTTTCAAACAAGTCTATGTCCTCTATTTTAACAGGGAACTCAATGCCACTGAAGTTGAGTTCGTTTACAAATTTGGTATAGTTAGATACATGATCAGGTCTTGTTTTTACAAAGTGTAGTTTAGCAAGCACACACCACATGAAACAATAGTTGTCATTGTTTTGAATATTGACTACAGCCTTTTTGTTTGCAACCTCAGTTGGAAGTGGTATCCATGATTTACCTAGTATAGGATGATATCTTGACTGCTTCAGTTGTAGTTCATGTACAAGGCCTTCATGCCAGCCAGACCCTTGCATTTCTGCTCTGTCAATTGCTTCATGGAAGTCTGGTAACAATCTTTCTCTAAACACTTTCTCTAGTTCTCTTCTCGAATTAACTGTGTGCTGCCTTGTCGAGATATACGTTACAATAACTTCACCAACATCTCTGGCAAATTCTATTTTTGCAACAATCTGAATCTTTACACTATCAGAAAGAAGGTTATTTTGTATGACTAAAAAAGATCTTTCTATTGATTCATAGACATTGTAAATATTAGATATAGGTAAGTCAGTTGTGTGAAACACGTTTCTTAATCTTTGATGGTTGTCCATCTTTTTTATTTGTCCGACAAAAAAATAAATAGAAAATTATATAATGAAAATGGCACTTTATTGACTGTAACTCCTACAAAACAGATTTGTTTACACACTGACTCAATCATCATTATTGGTTTTGTATGTGCAATACCATTTTATTAAATGTAACAACGTTAAAATATAAATTTATTTTATATAGTTCTTTTGCTAAATCACTACACACTTTGCCAAACCAATCACTGTAATAATCATTAACAGTAAATGATTGTGTATTAATATCAACAGTTATTTTTTTAATAAATGGATTATCAACACATAAAGTTATATTACCAGACATATACAGTGTTGTTGGTAACATAAATAAATTACCAGGTGACTTTATTATAAGGCTGGCTTACATATTTAACATCTTTAAAGCAATATGTAATATCTATGATTTCACCAATAGGCCAATTTTGCTCCTTTTGTCCGTCTGTCATTTTTATAGACAAACTAAAAGTATAAATTAATTTACTAACCCATACCCTGTGGGCTGATCTATCTTTAAAATGAGCTTTAGATGCTTAGTTGATTTCAGTTTATTTTTTACATCATCCCGTTCATGCTTATTTGGAATGACATCGTTTTCTCTGAGACAGTCTTCGAAGCTGTCACGATCCTTACAGTAAAACAAACATATAAACTTTAACTGTTCTCGAAAATCTTTCAGAACAGCATTATATTTTTGAGTGAGAATCCATACACTGACGTTTGCGTGTCTGCCACTGAAAGCAAGTTCTGCTAGAGTGTTTCTTTTCTTAACAATGTCTTTCTCTGCGGAACAGTCATCAACAATAAACAACGTTGGCTGTCCTTCAAATTGCTTGTAAAAATATTGTAGGTAGTCATTCAGTTTTTTCTCAGGGTCGACTAAGTATATGTTGCTGTCAGTCCAAATGAATAAACGGTTGTGATAAGCTTTGTTGTGTTTTATCGTAGGACAAAATATTACAATGTTTTCAAAGTGGTGGATGTATCTTGTTTGTAAGAGGTTAAGAACAAATTCAGTTTTTCCACAGCCTGTGGCACCACAAAATAAACCACAGTGTGGATCGAGTGTCATTAAGCTCCGGTTTATTTTAATACACAATATAATTTTAATATATGTGTCCACTCAGTCTGCTTTCTGCAATATTGAGTTGTGCGTCATATATCAGGTACAAATATATATTTATGGCTGCAGCAGTTTCAACCTTCTTTTGTATCTGAATTGTAATCCCATCACTACCATTCTCAACAGTTCGTCCTGACCCATGAAGATAGTCATCATCTGTACTACGCAGGTCTAACCACAGTGCATACTTGTTTGTCAGGTATTGACCGATCCTAACGTCATACAGATGTAGATCTTTGCACACAATGTTTGCTGGTTTATCTCTAATCCTTCCACCCGCAAAATACTTTGTGATCTCATCGTAGTGCTGGTATGGTAACATTCCAGATGCGTACACTTGATTAGGACGGCCTTCGATTGTACAGGACAAATGTGTAATCTTAGGATTGTAGAATTTTTCTGAATCCCGTTTATATGGATCTGCTGGTTCAACAAACAACATAAGAATACCTTTCAGTGACCTAGCAGGTGTGTTTAAGTTTATGTTCCACATTGGGTCGCTTTTGTCTTTGGGTATTAAACTATGTCTAATCACCCTGTCATAATAAATTGGAAGTCTTGACTGATACTGATTTTGTATGAGTCTGGCTAGTTCAGTGTGTGTGACAATTTCATATTCCAAGGAAATGTTAGAGATCTTATATGTTGCACTAAGATCAGATGATTTAATAACTTTGGAGTAGTCATTGAAGGTTAGTTCAAAACTCAGACGGTCATTCAGTGCTCCTTGATAATAAGGCAGATGAGCTGTTAGGATTTCAAACTCAAGTGGAATGTAGAATCTGGATCCATATGTTTCGGCCATTATAACATCCATGGCTGTATTAGTTACTTTATCTCCGGCGTCGATTCGAAGTTTACCAACATTATCTGGCTGTATGCCTTGGTAAATACGGTCTTCTCGTTCTTCTCTTGTTAGCCAAAGGTCTTTGTAACAGTAGAATACATCTGAGTCATCAAGACTAAACACTTCCTGTCCTTCAAGTTTTACTTTAATAGTTCTAACAATTGCTCTGCCAAGATTGTTAACTAGTGTTCTGTTCATGTCTGCGTCTGATGATAGTTCAATATTAAAAGCAAGGCGTGCAGTGCCAGGAACAATAACGTCACTGGGTCCTAGGTTTGGAAACTTGACTGTAAGTGTTTGGTTCTGGTCTATGGTACTTGGATTGTTTGTGATGACTATTGTTTGTCAAATGCCCTTAACACCCAGAGGCTCACGTAGTTTTCTAAATGGGTCTAACTTTGATCCGTAAGACTGTGTCATTTTTATTATGCACAATAAAAAATAATAAATTAATAAAACAATGGCAGCGGGAGGATTTAATCATGAAGATTTTGAAATGGATGACATGAATGACTATGATACTGGTGCAACAGATATGACTGGAATGGTAACTAGTTCTAGTATGTATCACGAACTATTAAAAGACAAAGTAAACTCATTTTATGACAGTGTTGGTGTCCACCCAGATGTAATAGATCCTAATCAGTTTGAATATGATAAAGGACACTTATTTGTAAATACAGACAGAGGGAAAATAAATCTAACACATAAAAATAATCCTTCTAAGTTTAGAGCTTTAAGTACAATTAAAGGTGAAGTCGGTGGTAACTCTGGGTTGGCAAGATACCTTGGTATTGGAGGGTCTCCTGTTCCCCCAAGACTTGTTAGTGTGCTTCACGACACACAAACAAAGTTGTGAACGGGGCAACAAATTGAAATGGCACCAGTAACAAGCCTACCAGAAATAGCAAACACAGTGATACAAGAAACCTCATTTACTGAAGGACAAATAAATGACGCTTTGAAAACAATAGATGATCCACCTTTGTCAATGAGGGAGATTATGGGTTTGGATAAATCACTGCAGACAATAAGAGGTGAGATGGTAAATAATCTTGCCAAACTGGGAGAGCTTGATAAACACATAGAACGTGAAAAAGAGAAACTGGCTACCGCAGACAATGGAAATCTTGACACAGAAATGAAAGAAAGAATTCAACACAGATTAAATGATTTGCAGATAGAAAGATCAGGACGGTTAGAAACAATTAGTATTGGAAGACAAAAACTGAAATCACAGGTCAACAGGATTAGAGAAACTATTCAAAAAATACTTCACGAAGACACTACTCTGGCTGAGAGACTTAAAACACTTTTCAGAGAACAGGGTATCACAATTGCCAGTTTAATTACAGCTCTGGGGTTTATTATCAGTACAGTTGTGTTTGCTGTCTCCGGGGGTGGTTCTCCACCTCCAGCACCACCAACCCCAGTCCCAACAGATCCAAAAGACTTACAGTCGTGGGTAAAGAAACAACTGTCTCACATATCAGACTTGCTTAAGAAATTGGCTCTGAAAGCAGTAGACGCGTTGCCTGGCATTATAGGCACTGTTGTCAGTTGGCTGATTAGTACAGCGGCAAAGGCAGTAGGGTTTATGGCAGAACATGTGTGGGTCTTTTTGGTTACAGTAGGAGGGTTGATGGTGGGTGTTACACTACCGCAGCCACACGCAAGGTGTTGTAGATGGAAGACGCAGCCAGACAAGAGTGTTTCCAGAAGAGTCTTTTATTTCTTGGTCATCGTGGGTCTAATAGGTTGGGCACAACCAACCTACTAGCATGGCATACTAAAATGGCGAAAATACCGGAGCTCGGTCTCTCGCTTCTCAGCTCCCTCTATCTATCTATCTCACTCTCTTCGTTGTGTACTCTCTATCTATCTCGTTCCCTTCGTTGTGAGCTCTCTCGTTCTGGTCATTGTGCGAGCTCTCTCTCTATCTCGTTTTCTTCGTTGTGAGCTCCCTCTCTATCTCGTTTTCTTCGTTGTGAGCTCCCTCGTTCTGGTGTTTACCCCCAATATATATACCCGTTCTGGCCGAGGGCATCGCCCCTTTGTCTCAACCAGTCAAAGGGGCTATTACTGTCACCCATATTATTCCACATCTATCATGGTGGCCAGCGTCCCCTGACCCTATCTGTCAAAGGAGCTATTACTGTCGCCCATAATCTATCCCCCATCTGCTCTGGTGGATAGCGCCCTCTGATCCTAGCTGACCAGGGACCCATTACTGTCTCTCATAATTATTCTACATCTATTATGCTGGTCAGCGTCCTCTGATCCTAGCTATCAAAGGAACCCATTACTGTCTCTCATAATTATTCCACATCTATTATGGTGGCCAGCGTCCTCTGATCTTAGCTGACCAGGGACCCATTACTGTCTCTCCTAATTATTTCACATCTATTATGGTGGCCAGCGTCCTCTGATCCTCGCTGACCAGTAACCCATTATTTATTCATTAGTCTCCGCTCCCAGTTCGCTACTGCCCACATTGGGACCGCTAGAGTGAGATTGATGTATTTCCACTCGAAATTATCATTCATTAGTCCGAGCTTAGTAGGGCCGGCCACTTGTCAACTCCAAGTGAGCTTGTGGTAGCTAAAGTGGACCGTGTCATAACCCTCTCCATGCTCTGCCCGTGGTACTAATTATATTCTCGTTATTTTCATATCAAGGGAAATTATAAAATTACCCGACCGTGATATTGGTCGTATACACTTATAGTGTAACATGGGTTATTTAATGAAACAGATAAAGAAGTAAAACCCCTAATCCTGTTAGACCTATTACCAATGCAGTTCTTTCCGACTCATGTGTGTCAGGGGTTGACTGTACTGATTGTATGAGTGCCGGTGTGGGGGCTGGGGCCGGGGCCAGGGGTGTTACCATCTGTAATGATTTTAACGGCTGTACGTGTGTGGTTGTGGCCCCCAAGTTTACAGATTGATTGAGTCCTAATTTCTGACCAACACCTGCAACAATGATTTCATTATTATAATTTGTTATTGTACCCATTTGGAGTTGAAGGTCTGATGGCAACATGTATAACCCAATACCAACTACAAAGTCAACTTTTGATCTAGCATATCTGAGAACGTCTTGGTAGCGTTGTATGCTTGATGGGAGATCAACTACTGAATTTACTGAATCTTCAAGATTAGCGAGAAACTGTTTTTGTGCTTCAAATTTACCACTTCCATTCAAAATATTCGATTTTGTTAATGATTGTGCACCTAGTATACACCAGACATATGTTCTGATAGACTCATTGATGCGTTCGACTCCTGCTTGAGTAAACCCGTCACTCCTGTCTAAAATAAATGTAGTCCAGGCATTAGTCTGCTTCTGCTCAATTGAGCCTAACCACACTTCAGATTTTGATGAGAATGAAGTGTAACCAGGGTAATAATCTTGAGGGTATTGTCTGTGACTCATAGCATAATACAGTGTACCCCTGCCGTGGTGATCATCAAGTTTTTGTGTGAAGTTATACCGGGGGCTTATGTTAAACTCATTACAGATGCGTTCAAATGCTTTCATATCCATGGGATTATTAAACTGATTAAAACTGGATTCAGTGGGCAGTGGGGTATGCAGTTCTGACAGAATACGTCTAAGCTGGTAATACGTGTGGAAATGATACGCAGACCTAATCAGTTTGTTTGAGTGATTCAAATGGTCTGTAAAAGAAACGCCACAGCCTGTAGTTGAGCATAGTATAGCAAAGTTAAGTTGGTTTTGAAACATCTGTAGTGGGCTTGAAGACCACTTTCTTGCAGTAGAGTCATCTGTTATTGGAGGGTTTAGGTAATGATCAAAAGGGTTGGGTACTTTGACTTGAAATAAATCTTGTTCACTTACAGCTATGTCGAGTTGATTTAGTTGAATTATTTTCTGTTCATAAGTAGGGGCGACATTATATTTAGCATCTACATTAAATTGAAATGCGTTTGTAGTGGTAATGGTTGGTGATTTAAATTCCATCCTTTTTTTATGTGATAATAAAAATGTTTATTACCTTAACAAATCTTGACACAAGCAAACCAGTGTGTTTAACTAATGGGATTGATAATCGTGATGGTAGCAAGGCTGTAGCTATCCATGAAATGTTCTACACAGTAAAGTGGTTTAATGTAACGGATGATGAAAATTATTCTGTAAGTGGAACTCTCGATGGTTTAGAAAAGGGTGATACTTTACGAGCCGGATATTATGACTTTTGTACTTTAGCTGAATGGCTTCAAAATGAATTTAAAATTAAAGCAACTTTAAACCCAGCTAATTTACTTGTTACAATTGAATTTCCGAAAAGTGGTCAGTTTTCTTTATCAATTAGTCTTTTATTATTACTTGGATTTTTAGGTAAAAAAATAACACATCCAGATGAAGATTGGTCACAATCAGTTGGTAGTCTACTATCACCAAAAAAACCAAGAATAACTGGCAGATATCCTGTTCATTTGTCAGTACACACAGTGCTAAATGTTCATTTGAAAGAACTGAACACTACTGAAAATGTACACAATGGAAAGCCTTCAACTTTGTTAAGATGCTTGCCGACTGGAACTGCCCCATATTGTGAAAGTGTGGTTGCTAGATTTCCTAATTCTCAGTTTAAAAAATTAGGTTCTAGTTTCTTTGAGTCACTGAGTATATCTGTAACTAATCAGGATGACAAACCAGTTCTTATGCATGATTTTAGTGTTGTGTTGGAAGTTAAATAATTTTATTTTTGTTTATAAAAATGAGTGGTCTTGGTCCAAAGCCTAGAATCATACCAGTTGCGTGTTCAGTAACAGAGTTGAAAGATTTGGCTGACGTACAGGATTTTGAGAAGGAAGGGGAAATTGGAGAAATATATGGTTTTGAACTTGATTCAAATGGCATGTACAAGAGGAAAGTAATTGTTGACATGAAAGATGGTGAAAAACAGATTCCTAAACTTGGTCAGCTACGTGATGTTACTGTGCCTGTTGCGCCTAATCTTGTAAATAATGTGCCCTACAACTTAATACATGTGGGTAGTAAGTGGGTTGTTTCACCTGTATCGGCACCACCACCCACAATTGACTGGGACATAAAGATTGAATTTATTAGTCCTTATGTATACACTGATGATGAAGGCGCCTTAGTGTTTAGAAAGGTTGTTAATTCTGGGCCGCTTATTGTAAGCCTTGTTCCAAGTTTTGCCCTAGACAACAATAGCAGAGAAAAACTGAAAGTTGAAAATTATGAGAGACGGAGATATCTTCTTACAACTAGAAAGGGTAGATCAGATACTTCTGTTGTGTTTATGCCAGCAAGCTTAGTCGTGGCTAGAGAAGTGACAATAGTATTTGAAATTATCATGAAATCTGTTGCTACTGCTAAAGAGGCTCAAATTGCACAAGAAATTAAACTTACATGGAATGAAACAGTAACAGAATCATCAAAGGTCTTTATTGCCATTACAAAAAATAATGATGTTATTAATGTTTCGAGCAGTATTCCAGCTGTCAAGGTGGTGGTCGACAAAACAACTTTTGTTCGTCTAACTTACATAAACCTTGAACACATTGATCTTGTTGCATTTTATTATGCCAGCAAATTGTATACTTTTGACGAGTTGCAAAATCTAATTGCTGATTAAAAAAATATTTGTCAATAAAAAATGGTGAACTTGTATCCACAAATACCACCTGATCAGCTTGAGCCTATTGAGCGTGATAAAACATTAAAGGCAGATTCATTCCGTTTAATGAATATTACAGAAGCGTTGAAGTATTTGGAAGAAGAACAAGCAAAATACTCGAGGTGTAAACGCCGTTACAATACGGTTTTCAATTCTGTACACAACACATCAATGGCCATTGGGGTGGTTTCGGCCGGATTATCTGTAGGAGGTATAACTCTGTTTGCAACGGGGGTGGGAAGTGTTGTAGGAATTGCTGTTGAAGCTGTTGGCCTTGCCACAAGCCTGGCATGCTTTGGTATGGAAGCCCTTAACAAAAAATTTTATACTAAGTTGCAGAAGCATGAAGCATTAAGTACGCTCGCAGCAGCTAAGCTGACGAGTATGAAACTTATTATTAGTAAGGCTTTAAATGATAATGAAATTGATGATAATGAATTTAAGAGAGTCCAGGATGATTTGGCTAACTATAAACAACAAAAGTCTGAAATACAGAATAAGATGCGTAGTCAGGCTGTAAATGTTGAAGAGCTAAAGAAATCTTTTTTAGAACAAGGAAAAAAGATAGGCGTAGAAGAAACTATGAAAAAAGTTTGAGAACTTACAAGCAAGTAACGATAGGTTTTAGTAATCCATTAATTTTGTCATACTCTTCGCAAAGAGATGTCATGCCTTTCACGTCTGCCCATCTAACACCATCTGCCCCACCACCAGACTACTATTGAGAAAAAAAGTTTTCTTGTTGACCTTGTAACTTGAGAAATCTGTCCGAGTGTCTTATTGACTAGGGTCAAGAACTTACAAATTCTTATGTTTAGGTTCTTGTAAGAACTTGTTTTAAGTCACTTAAAAGAACTTATGACACTAACTTTAAAGTTACTTGAAAGTTGTAGGTATCTTTGAAGTTAGTTGGCAAGTAAAATCATGTTATTCTAGAAAGTCACATGAACAGTAACTTCCTAAGTTTACTTCCCACTCAGATTGCCCGGTAGTGTAATAGAATATTTTTTTTATTACACAATAAGGGTGTGTGCACATAGCACCCTGGAAAGAAAGGTCTATAGTGCAAAATCTGTCCATACATCTGTGGACGTGAAAGGGGTATTTTAAAACACCCCTTTTGAATGGGCCAGACCGTTTGAATAGGCCTGATGGATGAGCCTATTGCCAGGGGGTGTTTTTCATGTGTTCTTGTGGCTGCAAACATAAAATGGGTTTTGTCTTTCAATTTCAAATGCATCACAGGTTGGTCTGCGCCTGTTAAATAACACTCACGATGTGCTGATGTGATGTGCTTGGAGTGGAAACAACAAAATTTTCTCCACACTTTGTCAGACGAAGAAACAGAAAACAAAATTCTTTTTCTCCAAACTACTACTCACTTGGCGAGACCTATTTATTTAGGAATGACCTGGTGCTCTATATTTGGAGAAAAAACTATATTCAAGGTTTGTTCCATATTTGGTGAACGCTCCATATTTAAAATTTGTTCTAGTGCCCTAATAACCCACTTGGGTGTGTGGGGCTTTGTAGGGTGGGGTGGGGTGTGGGGGTAGGGGGCTGGGTGACAGCATTGATATTTTAACTAGCCTTTGTTTCCAGATTATTTCCCTTTGTCCAGTGATGTACTTATTTTGCTTTTTTTCCTAACATAAAAAATAGGAAAAAAATAATAAAATAAGAAAAAAAAATTTAAAATTAAAAAAAATAGAAAAAATAAGAAAAAAAAGAAGAATAATTAAAAATTAACAAAGAAAAAAAAAAAAGAAAAAAAAAAATAGAAAAAAAAACATTGACAAAAGGGCTGCTTAGTGGCCTGTCACCTGCTTCCACAGGAATCGATGTAACCCGGGTTATTCACGTGCTAATTCACCCCCCTATGGAGGGGGCTATAACCCTGGGGGGTTGCACATTCACCTTTTCCTGTGAAAGCCTCCGCGGTGTAGAGTGTCAACTGGCTCCGAGAGCGTGAAACGAACCCGGCACAGACAGAACAGCTTGCGCTAACTATTCTATCCTAACCAGCGGAAGTATCCTCTCAGCCACTCAGCAGACCCAAACAAAGGTAGATTATTTTACGTATTTATGGTTTGGCTGAAATCTTATTAAATCAGGGCTCTCCATGATATGAATCAAAAAGAATCTTAAGAATTTAAGCCTATAAAGACATAGGCTCCTGAGAATCTAAGTCTCTTGCAAAAGACCTCTGGTGTTTCCGTCCTCAAAGGTAGTAAGCCTAACATGCTATTGTAAGATGTCCTTGGCATTGGTGAATGCAAGTAAAATTAGGCTGATGCAATGTCCGGAAAAGCTGACGCAATGCTTGTTTGGGCCCGGTTGTTGTAAACATTTCTTAAAAACTAGTCACAACTCTTTCATTGGTGCATGTTGACTGGAGATAAAACAGGGCAGGAACGCGGAAGTTGTGGCTATTGACTCTTTCAAATTCTTAGCCAATAAAATTAGGCTGATGCAATGTCCGCAATGCTTGTTTGGGCCCGGTTGTTGTAACCAGTCACAACTCTTTCATTGGTGTATGTTGACCAATGCACATAAAACAGGGCAGGAACGCGGAAGTTGTGGCTATTGACTGTGAACAGTTGCCGCAAGCCACGCTAGCGGGTCAATGCAGAGCAGAACTCGTGAGGGCTCCGAATTTTATGCATAAAGTTAACGTGATGTGGGTCGAAAGTTTTTTCATCGTCGTACTGACCTGCCCTGTCTCGTCATGATGACTGCGCATTTATCCTCCGACACGCAGTTTGTTTTTGCGTATTCACTATTTCTCAGAAACACCAGAGAGAGAGAGAGAGAGAGAGAGAGACACACTATTTGGGCATAGAGGACTATTGTTTACCATGAACAGGAAGTATTCTCAGGAAGGCCAACTCTGACAGCATTGAGTGGTGGGTGGCGTGTACGGTAGTCACTATTTCTCGGGAAGATATTTTAACTAGCGCTGTTGAATGTATTTGGTCAAGTGTGTTTGTTTATTTACGGAAAGGATGTGAAGGGAGTGTTGTGTACAATCGTATTCAAAATATAATCTCACTGTGATCATTGATAGATTAATTAGTCTTTGTTTAAAGCAGTCAATGGCAGCATTAATTATTTAGGTGGGAGTGGGGGATCTGCCTTAATACTCGCGGGTTGGTAGCTGATCAAAAATCGTTGCTTGAATGATTTCTGGAGTGGAACTAAAATGGCTAGGTAATAAAGGTATTGGGTGTATTGGGTGGCGTTGGTTTGTCTAAATGGCTAGTTGATTACAATAATACTATTGATTGGGGGAGGGGTGCCCATCACCTGTCCACTTTACTATCTCTTCCCTCCTATCTAAACAGAGAGAATGCGGAGCTGTGCATAGAGTTGATAAGTACATGTATATATTACCCACTCAATAAAGTTGTCCTTTCTTTCAGACATGTGTTTATATATTGTATAACAACCAAATTAATATTCATGAATTTGCTTCATATATTTTTCTTCCTAACATCCTTTGCAGGCCCGAAACAAATTCTGTCTTGATACCTGCATTTGTCAAAACGGAAACGCGAAATATGCTAATACTACAACATTAACGAGCTCCTTCTATGCATTAGTGATTAAATACTTCTTAGTGAACGTACGCTCGAAATTTCTTTCCAATACACGCGCATGAACGAATAGCAGACGCCAGCAAACGAGCGAAACGAATCGCTAAACGAGTGAAAGCGTCAACACGAAAAAAAGGCAAAATAAACAACCCTGCTGGTGTTTTCCGTTATTATCTGTGATCTAATTATGAGTAGTGAGCAGCGATGCTTTCATGGTCAGACAAAATCTGCGCGCTCAGTGGATAGTCTGAAACGTACAGCAATCAGCCGCAAAGTGAAGGACGCGAGACAAGGTTTTGCTTTAGACTAGGTACATACATTTTATTGAGCCAAATTTTGCTTGATATAGTGCCGGGTAATCGACAGCTTTGATCACTTGATTCGAATCAGTGCCGATAGCCGACAGATTTGATTATTTGACCGCAATCAAAATGTCCTCGTCTTACGACTCGAACATTTTGAGTCGGGGCTCGTAATCACATCTGCTTGTTATCGGGTCTATATCAAGCAATATGTGTCTGAAATAACATAATATAATAACCCCCGCTCCTCCCCCCCCCCCACACACTAAATAAATAAATAAATAAATAAAATAAAAAAATAAAAAAATATTTAAAATAAATTAAATAAATATTTAAAAAAAATTAAACAAAAGTTTTGTTTAATTTTTTAAAATATTTATTTAATTTATCTTTAATATTTTTTTATCTTTATAATTTAATTATCTTCATTCATCTAGACCTCACCGTCAGAGCCAGGCACCAGAACCTCCACTTCACACAGAGTAAGGATTGCCAGGTATGACGGCAAGGAGATTTTGACGTATTGTCCCCGCTGGATGGTTGCGCACATCAACTTTTCCGTAGCTCCTGACGGCATAGAGCCAGAATACTGGAGGCACGGTAGCGCAATGGCGCCTTTCGTGCGAGGGTTATCGGCGAACACTTCCACCTTAAAATCTTTCAGTCGTTCACCTGAAATACAGTCATTGAATACACATGCATTTGATGAGCTGCTCTATGGTTCTGGACTTTAACGCTTTGACTGCATGATCCAAAATCACAGATCATCACACTTTTATAACAACTACGATCAGTGCAAATTGTATAAGTTTGAACATAAGTCTATTACAGTGATCTTGATAGACGCATGGTTTGAACAGTAAGGACGGACTTTCTGTTATGTTTGCCATTAGGCAATAAAAACGCGAATTTTTCACCTTGGCGTTTTTCGTGGTAAATATGCTTTGTTCCGTTTATTTGGACACAGTTTGTTACAGAATGGTTTGAGCGGAGTGTTATCTCGTATAAATGGAATGTTTAGTCTTAAAAATTTCGCGTCGATGACTTATGACGTCATCAATTACCCTACCATCACAGGATATTAAAAGTGAGATGGGGATCACTTGCAGAGGACACAGGTGAACACCAGCCAACGTGCAGTGTCACAAGGGTCAGTATGAATGAACATCCGGTCTGTATGGTCCGGACCTACATTTCATTTGTCAAAGGCGCCTAAAAAAATCAACATGACTTGCAAATACCGAAAAACAAACAGTTCTTTATGTTGTTTTTTTTTATGTTAGCGGCCATATTTTCCCAATCAAATGGATATGGGTGTGTTCCTCATCTCTTTGTGGTTACTGGAGTATGAAAAATGGCTTGAATGTAATTCACATTGGAAAAAATATGATTTATTAAGAAAATGGTGTGCAACAGATTTTCTGTGTCTCTAGTGAATTTTAAATTCAACTTTATTTTGAGGTAGTTTAGAACATCATAACCAGTCCACAAAACATATAGTTAAGGCATCTCTCAGGAAACGTGCCTGTCACAGCGTGTCCACTTTTGTTTATTTTCACCACAACTGACACCCTGTGCCTTGTAAGGCAGCTATGGGCGATAACTATTTCCACATTTTCGAGCAGGTAGCAGTCAGCTCAGCATGAAAAGTAAATACAAAAGATAAGTGTATTGTTTGTTACAAGTATGGATCTTCGCTCTCGCAGAGGCGGATCTGTGGGGTGGGGGAGTGTTCCAGACCCCCCCCCCTCCGACCCAAAATGCCCCCCCCCCAACCTACCCCTCCCCCCCCCCCCACCCCGGTTTTTCGGCCCCTGGAAGCAAGTTGTAGCTTCGGGAGGCCAACTGTATCAGGTTGAAGGTTCCAAACAAAAAGTTGAAGCAACAAATAATAATATACTGAGAGAGCAAGAGACTATATTATATAAGGGCAGCTGACGTCCTGATGGCGCAGTGCAAGCTCAACAGCCTGGAATTCAATGGAATTAGCACTGCAGAGCACTCTCAGAATTGAAATGTCAAATTACGTCCATTGGAGCTACTCTGTTTGAGTGCACTTTGGGCTTTGGGCGAAGCCTTTGAAATTAAAAAAAATAAAAATAAATAAATAAATAAATAAAATAAATAAATTAATTAAATTGAATAAAATTGCACCACAAATTTATTAGATTCTTGTCTTTCCAAAATTAGCCTGTCTTCATCCTCAACTTCGCCCCCCCCCACCCCACCCCCGATCCGCACAATGGAACACACAAACACTGCCGGACACGCGGCACTCCGTACAATTATACGTTCTGTGGGCTGATGTAGCCACAGGTATTCTGAAGAAGAACAAGATTGGATGACCCATGCCCACAAAGCCTCTTCTATATGAGCTTGCATGCATTTTCCACCTTTTTCACAATACGTTCGCAGACATCGCAACAAACATAGAGAGACTGTCTTCCTAAATCAAATCGGAGAGGGAGAGAATTGCGTCAGCTCACAGACATGTAAACCATTGACGTGCGGATGATTTGCGTACTACTCACCGTTGACAGAGAATGCGTTATAGTTGTTTGTTTATGGAATAAACTTTAAAATTGCTTGAGTTGTGCTTGTCAAACACGAACCCTTCATTAACTCATTCTACCCCAAGACCGAAATCCCCAAATTTTGCCGTTGTCCTCTGAAGACTGCATTGCAGTGCAGGACACAGATCGACCATGATAGTTCAAGGGTGATGCCAGAATAGCTTGGCGCCCATAGGCGCCAAGCTATTCTGGCATCACCCTTCAACTATCATGGTCGATTCTTATCTTGTTGAGGTGTGTCTGGGGTACAATGAGTTAATGGCAGTATACTTGCGTTACTCGGCAGAAACACAGCTGATTAAAATGTGAATACGTTCATTTGTACAGACCGTGTTTTTGCTGCATACGGTTGTCATAACAACCATATTTAAACGCGAGAAAGATTTGTGTATGTATTACTACATTCGAGGATAAATTTATTTGCAAATTGTGATCATGAAAGATCAAAACCATCCTCTAGGCCAATTAAGGTCTGCACAAACCATACAGTTTAGTCCTGACAGTTGCCAACTGATGTGTTTCTAATTCCGTTACGATTCTTGTAACAGAGCCATTTAATCCGATATTGCAGCTTACTCGTTACAAGGGATGGTCTGAATGGTCACATTTATGAAAAATAACTCAGCTAGTTATGCGTTACATTGAAACGTGGAAATAAAACACGCCTTAGACCTTTTTAAATGTAGTTTTCATAGCAACTAGTGTTTTTGATGTCCAGAACCAACTGTAATTATGCTGTACAGACTGTTTACAGCTTTTAAAAAATCTTTTGTCCAGATTTATTAAAAACTGTAACTAAAATACATGACATTACTAAGTTTGTTTGAAAGCAGTATGTATGTGTTGACTTCTTGTTCCCTTGACTTATCAGACAAGT
>BTPG01000001.1:263950462-263977962 GCA_036245525.1 Semisulcospira habei
AGGCATCCATATTCAATAGGCTCGAAGGCACTCCTACACACCCCTTAAATGAAGCAGTTACATAAATGAGGCATCCATATTCAATAGGCTCGAAGGCACTCCTACACACCCCTTAAATGAAGCAGTTACTTAAATGAGGCATCCATATTCAATAGGCTCGAAGGCACTCCTACACACCCCTTAAATGAAGCAGTTACTTAAATGAGGCATCCATATTCAATAGGCTCGAAGGCACTCCTACACACCCCTTAAATGAAGCAGTTACTTAAATGAGGCATCCATATTCAATAGGCTCGAAGGCACTCCTACACACTCCTTAAATGAAGCAGTTACTTAAATGAGGCATCCATGTTCAATAGGCTCGAAGGCACTCCTACACACCCTTAAATGAAGCAGTTACTTAAATGAGGCATCCATTTTCAATAGACTCGAAGGCACTCCTACACACCCCTTAAATGAAGCAGTTACTTAAATGAGGCATCCATGTTCAATAGGCTCGAAGGCACTCCTACACACCCCTTAAATGAAGCAGTTACTTAAATGAGGCATCCATATTCAATAGGCTCGAAGGCACTCCTACACACCCCTTAATTGAAGAATTTCCTTAATGTTTAATCGTGTACGTACAAAAACTTCGGAGATTCTCGTGTCTACATATATACACACACGCACACGCACACGCACACGCACACGCACACACACACACACACACACACACACACACACACAGCGCTTCGCACCAACAGTACGTTCAGCAGCAAGGTTTGAGTAGCTAGACGTGACGTCATTTTTATTACGTTACTTCTTTGCCAATATTGAGGCTCACCGCCCATGACGTCATTTGCATACTACTAAACTCTTCCACCAGGCCAATTTCAAAGCCTACCGTAGAAAACAGTGACTGACAAGTGTACAGAATCCTGGGAACATCCCAACGAAGAAAGAAATACAATTAGAAAAGACCGTTATAACGCGATGTCTACATTTTCTGGTTAAATCGCGCTTTTTTTTTCTCCAAAAACGACATAGAAGCAAGTCCACAATTTGCAACGTATTTGGGTGATGGACAATGTGGACATGTCCAGTACAAAGTGCTCTTACCTGGTGCAAAAATGACTTCATATTTCTTGTCCGCACGTGTGCCCTCCTCTTCTACGGTCAGCACGAGAATGATAGCTTGAAACCTGGCCACGGTCACTGTACAGACAGACAGCGCACGTGTTGACGCATCGTTAGACGGTACAGATCAGAAATATCACTAGGAGACACAGACAGACATCAATAGTTTAACTCATTCAGCCCAGACGCGCCACCGCAAGATACGGAGCGACCATGACAGTTAAAGGGTGGTGTCAGAATAGCTTGGCACCCATAGGCGCCAAGCTATTCAGGCACCACCCTTGAACTATCAAGGTTGATCTGTCTCCTTAACTGTAACGCAGTAATGTAACAGACGAAATAATATGGGCTTCAAAGTCATGCACATTGCAGAAAATGATTTCTATCACAAAGTGATTTTTCAGATGATTTTAACTCATTCGAGACGAACGGCATATGGATACGCGGCTAAAGCCATATATCCGGATGCCGATCGTCTTGAATGAGTTAATGTTTGTAAGTCATTTTGATTATTTGGCTGCCTTTAACGAACGAACGTGCTTCAAGTTTCATTACGGATGATACTCATTTCTACTGACCCCAGTAACACCGCACACTGGTCATCATGGCCCATACTCATTTCGTCTGACCCCAGTAACACCGCACACTCTTCAATATGGCCCATACACATTTCTAATGACCCCAGTAACACCGCACAATGGTAACACCGCACACTGGTCATCATGGCCCATACACATTTCTAATGACCCCAGTAACACCGCACACTGGTCATCATGGCCCATACACATTTCTACTGACCCCAGTAACACCGCAAACTGGTCAGTTTTAAGACGTGTCCTCTGCAGATTGGTTGGTTAGTTCGGGTTTAACGTCCACAGCACCGAGGTGATCATGGACGGGCCTGACGGTCGGGTTATGGGGGACAGGGAAATCTATTGCCTATGGAGTACGACCTGAACACTGATCAACTCAGGCGCACTCCAACTGTGCCACTTTTGATTTACTAGAACCTTTCAACGGACATGCTATTGAACAAATCCGTTTTTTTTCCCTGGATTGTGAGTCCAGCTACCGGTATGTCTGTGAACAAGAGAATCTCCAATATTTCTGTACACACAAGCATGAAACTTGGCGAAATACTTTCGGAAGTGGGTGGCTAAGACAGCCGCCGAGCACATTGTAATTAAATGTCTCATTGAAGACATAAACAATCGTTTGTAAGACGTCGGTTGACCCAGATTAGAGTCCGTAAAATTTGTCATATTTACTTAAATCGTTTGCATAGCTAGTTTGGAGAAAGACATTGGATGAGTTCGTTAGCCAGCTTTGTATCCTTTCAACTTCTTAAGTAAAATTAATTCTTTTCACAAAAGAATTAATACACTAAAAAAAACCTTTATTTCTAGATAAAATCAGACAGTGGCGGTGACGAAAATGAGGCAAATCCGTCATTCTCTCTCTGTCTCTGTCTGTCTCTCTCTGTCTCTGTCTCTGTCTCTGTCTCTCTCTCTGTCTCTGTCTCTCTCTCTCTCTCTCTCTCTCTCTCTCTCTCTCTCTCTCTCTCTCTCTCTCTCTCTCTCTCTCTCTCTCTCTCTCTCTCTCTCTCTCTCTCTCTCTCTCTCTGTACATTGACAACGTGCCAGTGTTTCTGTCTCGTGGTGGGGCCCCACGTAAACTGCTCTACAGACAGTATGATAATTTCCATCCAAGCACTGAGGGGGCCTTGCGACTTGCTTTCAACCTTAGGTCCACTGCTCGTGCAACCCTGCCCTCTGTACGGTCTAGCTTTGCCCACCAGCCTGGACTGCGGCCAACTCTGTGTGACGACCCCCTGCAATACGGACCCCCCGTGGCGCCTCTAGGAGGCTTGCACCGTAACGGTCACCTGCCCATTGAACTCAGCTATAACGTTCCCCTCCTCCCCACCCCACATTATCCCCAGTCAATGACCTCGCAGCGTGTTTCCTACATCACCTGTCCAGAATATCAGGGGCGGCACTATGAGACCCTCGTCTGAGTGCATTGTAGTGTGAACCCACCCTGGTTGCCTTCCTCGATTCTCATCGGTGGATCGATGGGGACAAACAGTGTGGTCTACTCATCATCCCTTGCCTGAGTACAGTGACATTCTCAACCCACGCTCACTGTCTCCCTCGATTCGTTCTGGCGTATCGACGGAGACAACCTGCGCGGCGTACCATGATGTGTAATTGTCGTATTTATCAGTCCATGTGTTGTCTCCCTCGCTTCTCTGCTGTGAGTCGACGGAGCCACCCAGTGTGGCACCCACCTTCACTCTCATATATTGCCCACACTCATTAGATGGAGCATCACACCGTGATCATTTTCTGACGTCTGAATCTAACAATCTGGCAAACTGTTTAGTGTCCGACATTGAATCTATAGCGTATTAATTGATTAGCCTTTTGGATTTATTTCGTGCACCGAATTTGCTTCTGTGTATAGTGTGTGACGATCATTATCTTCCTGCATTTTCCTTTTCTTTCAAAACTGAGGTAATAGACTCTTCTTGTTATAGCGAAGGAGCCTATGTCTTTATCGTATATTATACGGTCTACGATCAGTGACTCATTTCATTCGCTTTTCAGAACGTCACGATACATTATTTCCCCTACGCGGGACGTGACGCTAAGGAGCCGGTATTTATATCGCAGATACGGTATATTATCAGTGACTCATTTGCCTACAGAACGTATCAAAACTTTATTTCCCCGACGTGGGGAGTGACGTTGCCTGCAGAGACAAACCTGAGGTAATAGACTCTTCTTGTTATATCAAAGGACCCTATGTCTTTATCGTTTTTTGTACGGTCTAATATCAGTGTCTCATTTCAATCGCTTTTCAGAACGTCACGATACATTATTTCCCATACGCGGGACGTGACGCTAAGGAGCCGGTATTTATATCGCAGATACGGTATATTATCAGTGACTCATTTGCCTACAGAACGTATCAAAACTTTATTTCCCCGACGTGGGGAGTGACGTTGCCTACAGAGACAGTGACAGAGCTTAAATTTCAGCTCTGTAGTTTCTCCTGTATTTTGTTTAACTTTGTTAGCGTTCATACGCATTCATTTGTTCTTATTTGAATTTCGTACACATTTTTCCGCTAACGTGTTCATTCATCATGCCTGCCTGTAGCCCAACTGTACCCCAGTGTTCGCTGCAAAAGCAAGATTTACGAATAGGGCATCTTAACATCTATCATTTATACAACAAAGTGCCCGACGCCACTGTTTTACTTTCACAACCCCAACCCTTTCATGTATTTGGATTTACGGAGTCTAGACTCAGAAAACATATTAGTGACGACTCGATCTCCATTCATAATTATACTATATTCCGTAGAGATGCATCATCTGCTGGTCATACAGGTATAGCTGTGTACCTTCATAACTCTATCCGCCAATACGTTACCCGCCGTATGGATTTAGAGTCTAGTCACGTGGAAAGTTTATTCCTTGAATTGAAATGCGATAAATCTTCCCCCACACTTATCGGTTTTATTTATCGCACCCCTTCAGCCACATTCTCATGGTATGATGATTTTGTTACCATGATGGATAAGGTGCAATTACGTAACAACAAAGACATACACCTTCTAGGCGATTTTAATATTGACCTGCTAAAGACTGGTAATGCGGCGTGGAATTACACCACCTCATTATTTGGCCTGCATCAGATGGTTCGGTCTCCCACACGAGTTTCTTTGTCATCCGCCACATTGATTGACCACATCTACACTACAAATGTATCTGCTGTCAAGAACGTCCATGTGCCAAATGTAGCCATTAGTGATCATTTTCCTACTTGTTTTCATCTTTTAGTTAAACGTGATAAACCCCAGCACAAACAGCACACTACTATCACCTACAGGTCTTACAAAAATTCAACACTGATGACTTTCTTCGAGACCTATCGAACATGCCCTTTCACCTTATTTATAACACTAATGATCCCAATGAAGCCCTAACGCTTTGGTACAAGCTGTTTCTTTGGGTCCTAGATAAACATGCCCCACTCAGGACTAAACGAATTAAAAACCCTACCCTTCCGCCTTGGTTGTCAAAGGACATTATTCATGCGATGAAAATAAGAGATGACTTAAAACGGCAGAAAAAAATTTGCAGATTTTAAAAAACAACGTAATTTTGTAAAATCCTTAGTTAGAAAAGCCCAGAAAACGCTTGCGGAAAAAGTTATCGCAGAGGGTAAAGATACCCGAAGTGTCTGGAATGCTATCAATTTGTTTACTAAGCGGAAAAGTTCCATCCCTGCTGCTACATCTCTAGGCATGGATCCAGACGACTTCAATTCCCATTTTTTAAATATCGCTGAGTCCCTTGTACAGTATTTTCCCACTTGCAGTGATAGTTACAGTTGTTCTGCTAAACTGCGCACACACTGTGAGTCTGCAGCAGGTGCGTCCTTCTCCATACCTCTTATGACAGTGTTTGAAGTTGGTAAGTATATTTCTACTCTAACCAGTAAATCGTGTGGCCTGGATGGAATAAATAACATGGTACTGAAATTGTCACTTCCATACACAGCTGACTCCTTGACATTTATATTCAACCTTTTTATCACCCAAGGTATTTTTCCAGATGCCATGAAAGATGCTAAAGTTGTCCCCATTCCCAAATGTAAAGATCCCAAAAGTCTAAAAGATTTCCGTCCTATTTCAGTGTTATCAATATTATCGAAGCCAATTGAAAGACACATTCACAAGCACCTACTCCAATTCTTGGAGAATCAACGCCTACTCCTATCTCTTCAGTCCGGTTTTCGACCTAAACACTCGTGCCATACTGCACTCGTTCACATCGTTGACTCTTGGCTCTCATCAATCAATAATTCCAAATTAAATGGTGCAGTTTTTCTGGACCTAACCAAAGCATTTGATTTAGTCGATCACAACATTCTTTTAAAGAAACTTTCAGTGTATAAGTTTGATTTGAACTCTATTGCGTTTTTCTCATCCTACCTAAGTTGCCGCCGACAGAAGGTGTACTCGAACGGAAGGTATTCGAAAGAAGGTATAGTGAGGCACGGTGTTCCCCAAGGATCTATCCTAGGGCCTCTTTTATTTTCTTTATTCATCAATGACCTGCCTCTTTCCATCTCAAATCCTACGGTAAAATGCGAACTCTTTGCTGACGATTCCACGCTGCATACATCAGACGATCGTCTCATAACGCTAAATTGTATCCTCCAGCAAAGTCTTGACGAAGTGTTAGATTGGTGTACGCATAATCGCATGCTCCTCAGTACTTCTAAAACCAAAAGCATGTTGATAACAACCCGCCAAAAGCATCAGCTACGTCCTGCCCCTTTGATACTTTCACTTGGTGATAAACCTATCCAACAGGTATCCAAGCACCGCCTACTGGGAGTTGTACTTGACGACCAGCTCAATTGGTCGTCGCATATTGACAGTTTGTGCAAAACCTTGTCCAGAAATGTATTTCTGCTCTCTAAACTTAGACATATTCTTAGTACAGAGTGCTGTACATTGTTTTTTCACGCGCACATTAAGAGCCACTGTGACTATGCGTCCTCTTTGTGGGACGAATGCAGCGAACGTCATATTAAAAAAGTCAACTCGCTATATCGTCGTTCAGTTAAAATAATTATTCCACACCCTACTTCCACAGACCAAAAGATAAAATCTCTTGGCCTGCTTCCACTGAAGGAACAACTCAAATTTAACAAATGCGTCCTCATGCACAAAATATTTCATTATCAAGTCCCCGAGTATCTGTGCGCGCTATTTAACTTCAGCCCTAGGCATCAGTTACATACGAGACATGGCTTGCTTCATTTACCCCGACCCAGGATAGATCTCTACAAGTCAAGCCTTCTATTTTCGGGCAGTTTTGTCTGGAACTCATTGCCATTGAACATTAAATCATGTTCAGGTAAAACCCATTTTAAACGAGCTTTGCGAACGCACTTCCATTCAGCCTGACTTCACAGTTTGCCATATCAGAGTATTGTTGTTGATAACACGTGAAAGTCAAGTATTTTCTCTTTCTCCTTACATTTGTCAACTGATAATCCTTGGTCTTGTCGGTGTCGCTATATGCTCTTGATCTGCTGATTCTTTGACACTGTCTTAGCTGAGTATAATATTAATGCTATGCACTCATTTATTTCTCTTACTTTTGTGATGGTGGCAGTTACTACTTCTCCAATACGAATTTTTTTTTTCCCTTTCATTGATTCACCTATTGTGTTTGTTTTTTCCGTAGTTTTTCTTATTATTATTATTATTATTATCCCCGTTTGTTCTCTCTCTCTCTTTCTCTCTCTCTCTCTCTCTTTCTCTCTCTCTCTCTCTCTCTCTCTCTCTCTCTCTCTCTCTCCCTCTCTCTCTCTCTCTCTCTCTCTCTCTCTCTCCCTCTCTCCCTCTCTCCCTCTCTCTCTCTCTCTCTCTCTCTCTCTCTCTCTCTCTCTCTCTCTCTCTCTCTCTCTCTCTCTCTCTCTCTCTCTCTCTCTTTCTCTGGCCTCACCTTCACGCATTTACTTTTGCTCGCTCCTGCACGTGCTTGCATACACTCTTGTCTCTCGTGTTCAGGTTCTCTCCGAGTCTCTCTTTTATGATTTATCGTTGACGTCATTTTTACTTTTTCCGCACTTTTGTTCTTCCTTCTCTTTGATTTTACGTCACCTCCTTCAGTTGCCACATTCCTTCTGCCAATGAAGATAAGTAGCGGCTAATGTCTCTGTTTGTTTGTTTGTCTATTTTGACAAAGGGTATTTACCCGAAATATTAATAAATTGTGTTGTACCCGTCTTTTCTAAGCGTGTTTCTTTCTCCGTTGGGTACTTCTACGCTTTCAGAAGAGCATGCAGGTGACCCGTGTACTTAGTATATCACGTAGCTAGGTAAAGTCAACCTGCTTTCACATAAATTATAGCAAGACTGAAATTGTACCATGAAGTTCTAGTTTTGGCACCATTTTCTCAAGCATATGAAGCGAAAGTGGAACTCGTATCACGTAAAATATAAAATTACGTAAAAACTAAAATTTACATGATGACAAATGACGATTGACAATTCAATGACGCGTATGTCCTGCTCCAATTATAGAACACACTGACGCATTGGCAGATATGCCAGACTTTTTCAATAGGAGATAATTCAAAATCAGATTCAGGTCAAAGACAAAAGGTAAAGACCATTGATAGTGAGGACAGCTCTCATATAGAAGGGACTTTGTGGGTTATGGTTTATCCCATCTTGTTTTCCTTCAGAATAGCTATGCTACGCCAGACCGCGGAGCTTATGATTTCCAGTGTGTCCGTCTTTAATTCTGTCTGCCAGTGTGTGTGGATCAGAGGGTGGGTTAGAGTAGAAGGAGATGGATTCCTGACGCTACACGAGTCCACAGAGCGTACTAATGGCGGGAAGCGCCGTGTTTCCGTCTTTATTTGTGTGCGCCGACGCGTGTGTTGATCAGAGGTTGGTTAGAGAGGAGAGAAAAGGATCAGCATAATAAGCCTACAAATATGAACAACCCTGAATGTTGCTAAAAGATAAACGCATGTGAGCTTCAAACAATACGGTAGACTTTGAGATGAAATCCTCATCTTGTTTTTTTTTTTTTTTTGTAAAGCCCTTAGAGCATCATTCATTTGGATATTAAGCGCCATATAAATGTACATTATTATTATTATTATTATTATTATTATTATTATTATTATTATTATTATTATTAGTAGTAGTAGTAGTAGTAGTAGTAGTAGTAGTAGTAGTAGTAGTAGTAGTAGTAGTAGTAGAAGTAGTAGTAGTAGTAGTAGTATTAAAGAACCATAGGTAGTTACCATTCTTGATGATGTTGGGGTAGTCTGGACACTGGCTGGTGTAGCTTGTCTGCACCCCTCTGCCTCGTCCATCCGTGCTCGGATAGTACACATCCACTCGATCTAGTGAATGCTTGCAGACCACATCCTTGACAACGCTGGAGTGAAACCGAAGACTGAACTTGCCCGCCATAGGGGCAACGAAAAACCATCGCTCTGCGAAGCGAGTGTTCTGCTTGTTGTCTCTGGAGAAAGGAACGCCCGTCATCTGACGAAGCTCCGCCTGGCCTGAGGTTTTCAGGGCAAACACGCTGGAGGCAAACAGACCTGAAGACACAGTTGTTGAGCGTACGTCTTTATGAAAACATACTTCAACAAAAGAAATTTGTCATCACGAATCAGAAAACAAAACAATAAAGGGGACCCAGGTTTCAAAACATCTTCGGGCCCACGACGGCCGCAGTGGGCCCGTGCACAGCCGTGCTTGGGCCCAGTGCGACTGCCCAGGGCCTGTGTTTGTCGGGACAGTGGATACTGGAACATAACAGACAATACACTGCCTCAAAATTAGAATAAGGTAAATTATACACACACACACACACACACACACACACACACACACACACACACACACACACACACACACACACACACACACACATATATATATACACACACGCACACAAACAACAACAACACACACACACACACACACACACACACACACACACACACACACTTACTGCCAGGTTTGGAGAAAAGATATGTTAGATAAAAACCCCGTTTGAACAGGGATCTTTCGTCGGACGTCCTCAGCTGTATACTGACCGAATCCGACGCCTTTTGAGGAACTGAAAATAATCGCATCAGCACGACAAAATGTACTCGCATGGCGACCGAGAATGCATCCATCCATCCATCCATCCATCCATCTAAAACCCATTCAGCCCTGACGCCCTACAGCAGGAGATGGGTCGACCATGATAACTCAAGGGTAGTGCCAGATTAGCTTGACGCCTGTCGGCGCCAAGCTAATCTAGCACTGCCCTTGAATTATCATAGTCGATCAGTTACCTGCAACTGGTGGATGGTCGTTAGATGACACCTCGAAAATTTGGGAAATACGGCCGTCGGGCTGAATGAGATAAATCAGTTAATATGTGTTATTTTTGTGCATAGATCTTTATCTTCACCAAATTTGCTTCTTAATCCTCTTGTTTATTCTGCCTCCTCCAGAAGTCCTGCGGCGATGGGGAACGGGCGAACCGACAGGTAGAAGTTACTACTGTAAGTCCTAGCTCCGAACCTGCACGTAGGCCGCCTTTGTACCAGGGGCAGCAGGGAAGTTCGGCAGCATCCCAGGCGACTGAGCAGCCCTCTTCAGGACAGCACTGCTCACCCTAGTAAGGGAGGGAACTAAAAAAGGTGTTCCAAACATTGCCTGCCCTACACCAAACCGGTCAGCTTACCGCGGCTGGCGGTTTAACCCTTTTATGCGGTCGAAAAGTAAGACAAAGAAAGAAACTTATTCTCGGTACGTGGAACGTACGAACCCTGTTGGACAGAGATCAGACTTAGAGACCGCACAGAAGAACAGCCCTCATAGCCAGGGAGCTGGCGAGATATAAGATCGACATTGCAGCTCTTACTGTGAACCTGAGGGTGGGTACACTTTCTTCTGGAAGGCAAATCTGAGAACGAGGACAGGATACACGGAGTTGGCTTTGCCATCCGCACCACGTTCCTCCGACAGCTGCCTTCTCTTCCCACTGGCATCAGCCAACGAGTGATGAAGCTCCGTTTCCCCATCTCCCACACCCGACATGTCACTGTCATCAGCGCCTATGCTCCGACACTCACCGACGCCGATGACGACAAGGAGGCGTCCTATGGGAGCCTCGACTCCATCCTGAAGTCCACCTCTGCAAGTGACAAACTCATCGTGCATGGTGACTTCAATGCTTGAGTTGGGCACGAATATGACTGCTGGGAAGGAGTGATGGGCCCACACGGGCTGGGCAAGATGAACAGCAATGGCCTGCTGCTGCTGACATTGTGCGCTGAGAATGTACTCACCATCTTCAGGCTGGCTACATGGATGCATCCCAGGTCCAAGCAGTGGCATCTCATAGACTATGTCATTGTCCGCCAGCGGGATACTCGTGATGTCAGAATCACCAGAGCCATGAGAGGAGCCGAGTGCTGAACCGACCATCGGCTGGTGCGGTCTGTCCTCAACCTGCACATTGAACCAGCACACATGCACAGGAAGAGGTCGAAGCTCATTCAACCTGGCCAAGCTGAAGCGCCCGGACATCAAGGAAAACTTCCAGTCCCACCTTGATGATCTGCTAACTGCCCATGGACCGTTGACTGGCAACCCAACTGAAATGTGGAACCAGTTCAATGGGATGGTGACGGAGTCTGCCAAAGACGTGCTTGGACCCAAGCAGAGGGTACACCAGGATTGGTTCGATGACAACGATGAAGAGATCAACAAGCTACTGGAGCATAAGCGCAGAGCCTCCATCGAGTGGCAAAACGACATCAACTCATTGTCCAAGAAAGACCGCTTCAAACACCTCCAGAGAAAAGCCCAGAGAGAGCTCCGCAACATGCAGGACACCTAGTGGGACAGCAAGGCAAAAGAACTTGAACACTTTGCTGAATCCAACAACTCCAAGGAGTTTTTCAACACAATGAAAGCTGTCTACGGCCCTGCCAGACCCAGCACAACTCCTCTCATTTCTTCAGACGGCTTCACCTTGCTGAAGGACAAAGGCAGCATCATTGAGCGCTGGAGAGAACACTTCTCAAATTTGCTGAACCTGCCTTCCACTGTCGACCCCGCGGCCCTGGACATGATTCCCCAAAAGCCGACACTAGATGACCTTGTCCTCCCGCCTACCCTGGACGAGGTCAAGAAAGTGATCAACCAGACTAGCTCCGGCAAGACTGCAGGCATAGACGGCATCACCGCAGAGCTCTTCAAAGCAGCTGGACCTGAGACCCTTGATGCCTTCCTCAACATTTTGACATGCATCTGGTCAGAGGACAATATGCCGCAGGAATTTAGAGATGCTACAATCGTCTCCCTGTTCAAGAACAAGGGCAGCAAAGCAGGCTGTGCCATTTACCGAGGGATCTCACTCTTGTCCATTGCTGTCAAGATCCACGCGAGAGTCATCCTCAACCGCCTGATCAGCTCTGTATCAGAGGAAGCACTCCCAAAGGCTCAGTGTGGCTTCAGACCCGGCCGCAGCACAGTCGACATGGTCTTCTCTGTGAGACAGGTCCAGGAGAAATGCATTGAGCAGCACATGGATCTCTAACCTGTCTTCATAGATCTGACCAAAGCATTCGACACCGTGAACAGAGAAGCGCTTTGGGTCATCCTCGCAAAGCTCGGCTGCCCCAGGAAGTGTACCAACATCATCCACCTCTTCCATGATAGAATGTTATGAGTTGTCCAGTCAAACGGCGACACATCCGCACCCTTCGACATTTCCAACGGTGTGAAACAAGGTTGTGTTCTTGCCACCGTTATTTTCAACCTGTTCTTCACGTGTGTCCTGACCCATGCAGTACGTGACCTTGAGAAGGGAGTGTACCTGAAGTACAGACTAGACGGTTCTCTCTTCGACCTCCGTCGACTGAACGCCAGGACCAAGACCATTAAGAGACTAAACCTTGAGACGCTGTTTGTCGATGACTGTGCGCTGATGGCGCACACGGAGTCTGACCTCCGGACATCGTCAACAGGTTATCGGAAGCCTATCGACTGTTTGGCCTCACCATCGTCTCAACAAGACCGAGGTCCTGCACCAACCAGCCCCAGGCACAAGAGCTTACCCCTCACCCCCACCCAAAGTGTATATCGAAGGCACCGAGCTGAAGACTGTCGACCAGTTCCGGTACCTGGGGAGCATAATCTCTTCTGACGATACTATCGACAAGGAAATCGCAGTTCGCATTAGCACAGCCAGCCAAACATTGGGTCGTCTGCGCACTCGTGTGTTGAATAACAACAACGTCAAGCTCTCCACCAATATCAGTCTACAAGGCAGTAGTCCTCCCCAGCCTCCTTTACGGCTGTGAGTCATGGACGCTGTACAGAAAGCACCCCAAACAGCTTGAACGTTACCAAATGAGATCCCTGCGCTCACTCATGGGCATCAAATGGCAAGACAAGGTGACAAACCTGGAAGTCCTGGATAATGCTGGCTTAGTGAGTGTTGAAGCCTTGATCTTAAAGACACAACTTCGCTGGACAGGTCATGTCATACGCATGGATGATTCTCGCATGCCACGCCAACTCCCGTATGGTGCACTCTCAAAAGGCCACAGGAAGCAAGGACGGCAAAAGAAACGCTTCAAAGACTGCATAAAAGACAGCCTCAAGTACTGCGTCTTCCCGGTAAAGTAACTTGAAGCACAAGACAGATCTGGCTGGCGTGCCGCCACCAGGAAAGCCTGCACGCTCTTTGAACACAATCGGCGCGAACGGATCACCAGTGCCAGAGCTCGCAGAAAGACAGCGTCGACTCTCCCCACAGCTACGTTCCAGTGCCCCCATTGTCCTCGCAGGTGTGGCTCCAGGATTGGCTTGGCCAGCCACACCCCCACCCACAAATAGAAGTCATGCACAATGACGACACCATCGGTTTTTGATGGTCTACCCATTATGTGTTATTGATAGCAAGGGTTTGCTACACGGACGCTGTAGGCCTGAAGCGGTCAAAGGAATCATTGTACCCCGAAGGCCTGAGTGGTACAATGATTTCTTTGACCTCCCGAAAGCCTACAGAGGTGCGAGCAGGAAGCCTCTGCTACCAATAACGTATTTGTTTCATTACTTCGCTATTTTCGTAAAAGAAATCAAGAAGAAATCTTCCGACTTGTATCGCGCCAGACATGACTGACGTCAATGGATCAGATATATTTATACATAATAGACGTATGATGTAATTTAAAATCTTTTATTATGTTGCCGTCTCCAGTAATGTCCCTGTTGTTTCGAACAACACTAAGTTACTTTCTACTTTAGAACGTTTTCGTGATCATTTATAGAACAAAACTCGCGTCCGAGATGCGTCACAAAGAGGGCTACAAGAAGTTCGACATTAGTCGCTACAAGGGTTTTTGTAGCTTAGTCACATAATAATAATAATTTTAATAATAATAATAATAATTATTATTATTATTATTATTATTATTATTATTATTATTATTATTATTATTATTATTATTATTATTATTATTATTATTATTATAAAGCGCAAACTCCATGCAGTGCAGGCTCTAAGCGCTGTACAATGCAAATCAAAGTTAAAACCTAAACACAAATCAATAGACAGCAACACCACTAATACAAATATTACAATACAAATTCTAAAATTAACAGCACATAAATAAAACCAAAGCACAAACAAACATCGCAACAAGGGCTGGCACAGGATCATCATGATGTTATTGTGAACGGTTTGCGCTAAAGGGATTGGTCGTGTGACATAGGGATGAAAACAAAGCATTTTAACCCTGGAGTCACCTAATGCCAAGCAAATCCAGAACTATCGTTGAATCGTATCATGGTCGATCTATTTCCCGCTGTAGCCCAGCAGACAATGATCACGACTCACATTTCAGGACTATCTGGTCTTGGGGCGGTACCACGTTTCCAAAACTGATAGATTTTCTGGCCTGTCCACAGCTCCTGAAAACCACGTCCCCTGTAGAGTTGAAGAATGTAATGTCCTCAGGCGTTCTGCAAGTTGCACCGCCGTCTGCCTCACCAACGTCATAGTCAGACAACACGATCAGCATATCGCCATCGGACGTCGCCTCGCCAATCCAATGACAGACAATGCCAGGAGGAAAGGCATCGGGGTAGTTTGGGCTTGCAATGACACCAACAATTTCCGTCAACATCCCTCCGCATGTGGGTTCTGGTGCAAGACAAATCACAGTTATGTATCAATGCAGTTATATTTGCTTACTACATGGATTCAGAGACAAGATTTATATGCTAATTGAACCCATTAATTAGCCCCGACGCCCCACAACAGGAGATGGAACAACCATAATAATTCAAGGATAGAGCCAGATTAGCTTGAATCCATCAGGCGCCAAGCTAATCGGGCACTACCCTTGAATTATCCTCCATCTCCTGCAACGAGTGTGTTCAGGTTATAGGTGACGCCTCCCAAATTTGGGAAAAGCGACTGTTGACGCATACTGTGTTTCTGTAGTTTTCGTTAACTCATTCAGCCCGACGGCCGTATTTCCCAAATTTTGAACGCATCATCTCATGACTATGCACCAGTTGCAGGAGATGGATCGGCCATGATAATTCAAGGACAGTGCCAGATTAGCTTGGCGCCGACAGGCGCCAAGCTAATCTGTCACTGCCCTTGGATTATCATGGTGGACCCATCTCCTGCTGTAGTGCGTCAGGGCTAAATGGGTTAATCCCAGCCGTCCGGGGAACATGGATACAAACTGGTGTCGGCGAGTGGCGCAGATCCTCATGAGTCCAAGCACTTGCGGGTCCTCATGAAGATCTATGTTAATGACAGCGAGATCGAAGTCATTTCACCCTCATAAGAATGAATCGGCAATTTATTTATTGTAACAACTGAGTGTAGCAAGAATAAACTATTTGGAAAAATGTTTTTAAATAAAATAATAATAATAATAATAATAATAATAATAATAATAATAATAATAATAATAATAATAATAATAATAATAATAATAATAATAACAATAATAATGATGTTAAAATAATAATATTTTCTAACAAGACCAGTTTGAAAACTGTGCTTTACGAAAGAAAAAAATAAAGATAGAAAGATATGAAGAAAGAAAGAAAATGAAAAAAGAAAAGGTTGAGATTTCAAAGAAGAGTGCTTATGAACGAAGTTCAAGCTTGTGAAAATACGCTGTCTTTTATCTAGCGATGTCCTACCTGTAGTTAAGGTTAACACCTGCACTTCACAAAGTACCAGAGGCTTGTTTCCTGACTGAGAGATTCTGACGTATCTTCCCGACAGCCAGCCTGCACACACACACACACACACACACACACACACACACACACACACACACACACACACACACACACACACACACACAAACACACACAAACACACACACACACACACAAACACACACACACACACACACACAAACACACACACACACACACACACACAAACACACACACATGTATAAAAATCCAGTAAGCAAATGTCTTTGGGCCTACAACAGCCGCAATGGAACCGTGCACGAATGTGCGCGGGACTTTTCGGCAGGCGTGGGCCCGAAGACGGTTTGCTACAGGGGAAAGAATACCTTTCATGTTGCGACTGGCACATGCATTCTCTCGTGAATCAAAAGAACCGTACACAGATTTTTGGATGAAGAAAAATGGACAACTTGCAAGACATTTGCATGCACAAGTCATTGTATCAAATCATTATGTTTGTTCAAAGCAAAAACAAAAATCTTGAAATGCGATGCAGTGATGTAAAGTTTTCTGCTTTTCGCTGTTACGCCCTTTGACCTTCTGAACTGCAATACGTAGTCATAGAAACAAAATCACACCATATTTTACATGAACGAACATGACGGAAGTCGTGAAAGATACCAGACTGATCCATTTTCCTCACGGATGCGTGTGAGTGGAAGATATGGCTGTGCATGCTGTTCGCGTTACGTCCGTTTACTTGTGAGCTGGTCACCGCACACCGCACAGACAGTTGCTCCCAATAACTCAGAGTCTGTCAGTCACCGAGTGTTGCCACATTCCTTCTGCATATGAAGATAAGTAGCGGCTAATGTCTCTGTTTGTTTGTCTATTTTGACAAAGGGTATTTACCCGAAATATTAATAAATTGTGTTGTACCGTTTTTTCTAAGCGTGTTTCTTTCTCCGTTGGGTACTTCTTTTCTTTAGAGTTCTTGTGTGGAGCGGAGCGACGGACGCCGAGGCGTCAGTCAACAGAGGCTACCGCCGAGGGACGTCAGTCAACAGAGGCTACCGCCGAGGGACCTACTGCGAGGTCATTTCATCACTCAGAGAGTGAGCCACCGGTGCCGAGACACCCGGGTCAGCAGGGATTGCGCTACGGAGCGAGTCAGTGAAACAGGTTGGATTGTGAGAGACAATTACCTAGCCTGGCTTTTACGTTGTGCATGTGTATGCGGTGTTGATGTGTTAGATTGGAGAAGTTTTTAGTGTAAGAGTGTTTCTGTTGTTTATTCCATAAAAGGCCATAGAAGAAAAAGAGATAGTGTTGTGTTTTACCGCGTGAATTCGCCCGACTGAGTCAGTGGCGGTGTATGCGTCTGTTGTGCCGAGTGTCTGTACGTGCGACTGGGAAGTCTGCGTGCGTTATAGCGAGGAAACCCAATGCGCAGAGGCCATCGGGCCGATGTCGGCCGCTGTTGGCCCGCGCACTGCTGTGCGCGGGTCAACGGCGTCCGACGTCGGCCCGATGGCCTCTGCGCATTGAGAGGTTTCAGTCAAGCTCTGCGATTCGGTCAGGCGATCAATGCTAGTGTACACTTTGGTTTCACGCCGTGTTGCCTCCGATTGGATTTCTAATTATAGCCGTGACGATAGCTGGACACTACCCAGTGCTTCCACCAGCGCTGCCTGCGTACCATCCTGGGCATTCACTGGAGTGACTATGTCACCAACGTCGAGATCCTTGAACAGGCTGAAACTGTGAGCATCGAGGCCTTGCTGTTGCGGACACAGCTCCGCTGGGCTGGGCACGTCTCCAGGATGGAGGATCATCGCCTACCAAAGATCACCCTGTTCGGCGAGCTTGCTACTGGACACCGTGACAGAGGGGCACTAAAGAAGAGATACAAAGACTGTCTCAAGAAGTCACTTAGTGCCTGCCAAATCGACCACCACCAGTGGTCCTCGCTTGCTGTGGACCGTGACACCTGGCGCTCCACCATTTACAAGGCAGCTGTCTCCTTTGAGGACTCTCGCAGAGCTAGCCTTAAGGACAAGCGGCTCAGGATAAAAAAACAGAGATGCCGCAACTCAGAACCCTGGCCATACCTTCCCCTGCAGCCACTGCGGTCGAACCTGCCTAACCCGGATTGGCCTCCGCAGCCACGAACAAGCCTGCAGACGTCGTGGGCAACTCCTATAAAATCTTCTTTCGCGAAGTCAAGCCAAGATGGAGATGTGACCCGGTGCGCAAAAAGAAAACCGGGCACAGTCGTGCGAGGGCCATCGACGGTCGACAGGGGACCGATGGCCTTTGCGCACTTGGGAGGAATCTAGAGTTTTGTTTTAATGAACGACACATGGGGGGAGGGGGAAGGGGAGGGGGGGGGGTGACTGCAAGGGATGGAGGGTGAATTTTCGGGTCCCAAACACATGTTAGCGTTCCTTTACCTTATTTCTTCAGCATTTATGTGTCAAAATCGTCATTATAAACATATTTAGCTTCGGGCCGGCGCGACTTATCACGCATTTTGTGGGAAAGGTCACAATAATTATTTAAAGGTGCTTTTCCCTTGAATCGACATAGTTTCCCTTCGGAGCCGTGCCGTGCCAGATGACTTGCGCGTGACTAAGTCGCTGCTTAATTGGTCTCCGGCAATGTAGCTGATCATCATGTCGCAGTGCAACAAAACGGGCACTTACAGCTTCAGAGACAACACAGGCTTTATCGCCACACGTGGATTGAAATAGCCTTGTAACTTATGGTAGTGAAAAAGTTGCTTTTCCCGACTATCAGTTTAAAGGCAGTCTTAGTTTTATGTGTGGAAATCCCTTTACGGTGCGCGCAATGCTGATCGGGCTGACAGGTTGTAGTTAAAACGAGTTTTGCGACGATGTTACAAATGTCACAACTGAAGCTCGTGGGCAAACCCCTGTGTTTAAACGGGGCGTGTAACATAACATGTTAGTTGTCAAACGACACCTGAAAATAAACTTGGCGTGTAAATGAATATGTTGTTAAACGGCACCTGAATATTAACTTGGCGTGCAACAAAATATTTTAGTTGTCATACGCCATGTAAATTAATATGTTGTCAAACGGCACCTGAATATTAACTTGGCGTATAACAGAATATGCTGCTGATAATAATGAGCTGTATGTCCTGATTCTCCTCGAACTGTCCGCAGCCTATGATATTATCGATCATTACATTCTTCTGTCTCGATTTCACATTGACTATGGCTTCTATGACCCTGCTTTACTCTGGATGGAGTCATATCTCGCAAACCGGCGTCTAGTTGTCTCTGTCAACGGCTCTCACTCTGCCCCGGCCCTACTACATTTCGGCGTGCCCCAGGGTTCTCTGCTCGGGCCGATTTTCTTCGTTCTATATTATGCAGCCGTTAGCTACTATTTTTTCAAAGTACTCTGTTAGACATCATATGTTCGCTGATGACACACAGTTGCACGATTCTGGTCCCGTTCCTGAAGCTGGTCTTTAATGTCCAACATGGAAAACTGTCTGACAAAAGTTAAAGACTGGATGATTAGCAATAAACTCCAGCTAAATGATGGTAAAACAGAGTCCGTGCTTATCAAAGCTGGTGTGCGTCCTTCGCATCTCTGTCAAGATCAAATCACTTTCTCTGACACTGTCAAAATCCTTGGTGGTTCATTGACAGAGACCTCAAAATAGATAGGTATGTTAGTCTTATGTGCATATTAGCTTTTATTGAACTTCGGCGCATTAGCAGTGTTAGACAATATCTGACGACAGAAGCATCTGACACCCTTGTTTCCTCGAATATATTTTTTTTCCGGTTAGACTACTTTTAGACTACTTTTAACTCCCTCCTTTCCGGCCCGCCTGAAACCCAGCTAGATAAACTGCAGAGAGCGCAAAACAGTGCTGCCTGTTTAGTTGTGCGCGTGCGTAAGCGTGACCATTTCCGCCCGCCATTAAGAAGCTCCACTGGCTGCCCGTACACGAACGCATTATGTATAAATTTTCCTGCATGTGCTTTAACTCTCTCAGCCTGACTTCTCCTGCCTATATCTCTGACTTACTCCATCTGTATACTCCATCTCCCACCCTCCGCTCTTCCTCTGACACACGTAAATTTAACCTTCCCAATTTCAAATGTAAAACACGTGGCGGTCGTACCTTCTCCCATCTTGGCCCCGCCACTTGGAACAGCCTCCCCGCCCCTGTCCGTAACTGTCAAACGCTCTCCTCATTCAAATCACTTCTCAAAACCCATCTCTACAACGCTGCCTTTCACTAGTTCATTTCCCCAGCCATGCACAATTTATCACCACTGTCACGCGTGTGTGTGTGTGTGTGTGTGTGTGTGTGTGTGTGTGTGTGTGTGTGTGTGTGTGTGTGTGTGTGTGTGTGTGTGTGTGTGTGTTAGCTGTTAGCCTTTTCATTGTATCAGCCCTTTGAGCTACTTTTAGAATAACCGCTTAACAAATCACCTTTATTATTATTTATTATTAGTAATATGTTAGTTGTCATACTGCACCTTAATATTAACTTTGCGTGTAACAGAATATGTTAGCTGTCAAACGCCACCTGAATATTAACTTGGCGTGTAACATATCATGTTATTGAGTTGTCAAACGGTACCTGAATATTATGCCTCCACGAACTGTGCGCCACTTGTTGCCATGCATCTTACCTCCTTCGAGACGTACCGCATCTGAATATGAGGCATAAGTGCCGCATGTCTGGAACCTGTTAATGAAGGTGTTACAGCATTGGGTACTTTACCCGCCGTGAGATGGCCTTAGTTGCCTGCTCGGCGTTAAACCCAGACAATTAGCTAACTGGGTACTTTACACTCGTCTTACCCGGACAAGGGTACTGCCGGGTGGTGACCAGACCCATGTTGTCAGCTAAGCCATACGTCATCAATCCAAAGCTTCTCAGGTCGTCGCGATCAACAGAAACACACGTAGTGGACACAGTTTGAGTGCCGGCTCCATGCAAAACATCAACACGCAAAGAGATGCCGTCATCTGGAACTAAGTGGAGGAAGGCCGTTACAATGTACATGGGGCCGTAACTCGTCACGCATCACACCTCGACATTCTTAACTCGTTCAGCCCGATGGCCGTATTTTCCAAATTGTATAGGGGTCATTCAATGACTATGCACCAGTAGCAGGCGATGGAACGACCATGATAATTCAAGGGCAGTGCCAGATTAGCTTGGCGCTGACAGGTGCCAAGCTAATCTGGCACTGCCCTTGTTATGACTACAGTACAGTTTAGGTTAGGCGGCAGATTCTCCTTACCAATTCCAAAAAGACACAACGCTGACAGGTGCCAAGCTAATCTGGCACTGCCCTTGTTATGACTACAGTACAGTTTAGGTTAGGCGGCAGATTCTCCTTACCAATTCCAAAAGGACACAACGCTGACAGGTGCCAAGCTAATCTGGCACTGCCCTTGTTATGACTACAGTACAGTTTAGGTTAGGCGGCAGATTCTCCTTACCAATTCCAAAAGGACACAACGCTGACAGGTGCCAAGCTAATCTGGCACTGCCCTTGTTATGACTACAGTACAGTTTAGGTTAGGCGGCAGATTCTCCTTACCAATTCCAAAAAGACACAACGCTGAAGAAGCAAAGCATGTGGCGAAAAAGTCAAAAAGCGACATTCAAACGAACAGAAATCACCGGAGTAAACTAAATATACCGACGAGCAATAGAAATGCGACATTGAGGGGATCATCGGAAACACTGAAGGTAGCAGATACAGTGGGCACAGGGTCAAAATTCATGTTTTGGAAGTAGTGTTTAATACATATTTAATGGAAAAAAAAAAACATTTTTGCATCGTTCTCTAACAGGTTTTTGTTCAAAATTTGATTGTTTTTTGTTATGAATTTTTTCGTAGGGTAGGGTGTCGACAGTTTTGGTCCGAAAAACAAGATGGCAGCTGAGAAATCTATTTTGTCTTCAGTAACACCATTTAGCTTGAAATAATGAGCCTCTCCCTGCAATTACTAAACTCCAAGGGAAATAATGAGCCTCTCCCTGCAATTACTACACCCCGAGAGTTACTGTTTCTTTGCAAATGGCTACCTCCATGTGAAAGCATGTGGTTCTTGACTTGGATTATTTTCATGGTGTGTTGTGATAGTTTGATCATGTCTACAGATCTCAAAAGGAGAGGTGAGAAGCGTAAGAAGAAGAAACCTCTAAAATAGATTTGTCAAGGCAAAACGATTCTGTGAAAACTCTAGCTCAGAACGACGACAATGAACCCACGTCATCGCAAAACATAAATAATAGTGCAAGTGCCGAACAATCTCAAGATACTGCCAGGCCCTCTTCGACATGTTCTGAAAGAAAGCTGTCTGGCATTTACAAGCTATATTATGAATCTGAAACTAGTGAAGGTGAAACAAGTGAGGCAGAGACAGAAACAGAAGAACACGATTCTGTACATAGAAAGAGGATAATTGATATTGAACTGATAGGACAGAACATCTCCTCTCAGCTGGTGTGCAGTTTATGTCATAGTGAAGTTTCACCAATAGAATTACAGAGGGAAGGTTTAGCAAGCACATTTGATTTTCACTGCAGCAATGCTAGATGCAAAGGGGGGCAATCTTTTCCTTTCTGTCCACAAATCCAAACAACAACAAATCTTACAGTAAATTCAATCAATAGAAGAGCCACATTTGCGATGCGTTGCATAGGCTGTGATCATAGTGATCTTAGAACATTCTGTGGTATGATGAACACACCACCCCCTGCTGCAAAGAATACCCATCAGTGCATTATGAACACTTTAGAAAAGACTACAAAATGCACCATGGAAGAAAGCATGAAAGATGCTGGAAAAAAGAATATGATCTTGCAGATGAAATAGAAGATGACCAGTGCCGTAACATAGATGTAAGCGATGATGGTACCTGGATGACTATGGATCATTCTTCACAGATAGGGGCTGCAAGTGTCATTGGGTGTGCAACTGGAAGGTGTTGAAGGTAGATAAAAACAGTGAAAGTATCAGACATGGCAAGCCAATCATGCTGACAGCTACAAAAAAAAAAAAAAAAATCACACGGGCACATCAGGGTCTATGGAACAAGGCATTATCAAAGACATATTCTGTTCCTCTGTTGACAATCACAAACTCAGATACACTAGATATATATTGGTGATGGTGATACACACTCTTTCAAATGTGTGCATGATGCAAGACCCTATGGCGAGGAAATACAGGTTGAAAAAATTGAATGTGTCGGGCATATTCAGAAACGAATGGGCACACGACTGCGACAGCTGACAAAAACAAACAAACATGGGAAACAGGAAATTAGCAGAAATATGGAAAAACAATTGGAGGGAAAGCTAGGCTGACAAAGGATAAAATAGATAGCATTCAGACTCATTATGGAAATGCAATCAGGGAAAATAAAAATAATTTAGTGGCAATGAGACAAGCAGTATGGCCATCTTCTTTCATTACAATTCAACAGATGTTGAGCCAACGCACAATTTTTGCAAAGATTCTTGGTGTCCATACAGAAAAGTAGTTGCATCAGGCATTGTAGACAGGTACAGGCACACTTCTAGTTTATATAGGGCAGTTTTAGATGAAATTAAACCTGTTTTTAAAGATTTATCAAACACACAGCTCTTGAAAAAGTGTCTCTCAATGGACTTATTTGGAAATATTGCCCCAAGAGAGGTAATCATGGGCTTGTTTCTGTAAATACTTCAGTCCATATTGCTGTAGCAGTCTTCAATGATGGAGCTTCAGCTCTGGGAAACATTATGTCTAAACTGGGATTGTGTGTTGGCAAATTTACCTAAGACTTTCTGATGTTGAAAGACTCTTTGCGCATTTAAAATGCTCAGCGTCAAGCCAACAGGGCAACATATGAGCAACGAAGAGCAAGGAGAAGGTGCAGGCTGGCACTGGAGGACCAGCAGGATGAAGCTGAAGGATTTCCTTACTTGGCAGGGGGGCATTAGTTGACATAAGGTAGGATCATGTGCTGTTTTGTGTATTATTTTTCCCCTTAATTCGCCAAAGTTTGCGAAAATTGCCAGGTATTGTTCATTTTCCCCACACTGTACTCACAAATATTAACCAATTACCATAATATTTGGTGTGCAGCTTCTTCATACCAATACCTAGCTATTGTCATACCAAAATTAGTATAGCTGTTTTTGTTTTTTTCATATTAAATTTGTTAATTAACAAAATTACAAACTTGAAGTGTCAAATTTCATGTGCATGTACAAAACAAATACTGATAACAATTCTGGTAGGACAAAAGTTTCATTTTATGGCGCAGTTTAAAACTAAAAAAGAATTAAGGGGAAAAAACAACTGTTTAGAATTGGCACTGGCAAAAAGTTTCGGTTTTTGGGCCGTTGAAAATTTAGAATAAATTAGCATAATTAATTAAAATTAATATTAAAACTTTAAACTGTATCAAACAAACATTTTTCCTAGTTGCAGACAGGTCTCTTGCAATACCATGCCAAATTTTAAGCAAGTAGCTTAAATATATCTCTTGTTATAAAAATAAGTAAAAATGAACTGTGCTGCCACTATATGATATATCTGCTACCGAAGTGTCCTCTACATCACACACTGAAGTGTTTCCGGTGATTCCCAAAATGGTCGCATTTCTTTTGCTCGTCTGTATAGTTATTTTCAAAGTGGGGTCCCGGGAGTAAAGGGTTCAGTGCTTACACTTGGGCAGAACTCCGGTCAGAATCACGCCGTAAATGGTGTAGTCTTGCAGTAAATGCACCTGCCACCACGGGCTGTCGCCGCCGCTTACAGCACAGCTCCACAGGGTGTCCACACCGCTCAGACCATCTACAGCCGTGGACGCGTTGAAATCTAGTGCGTTGCTAGTTAGGCCGGCAACAGAACTCATCACTGCAGGCTTATCCAAGGCGACATTGACAAAGTTTGGTTCTAAAGAGAAAAGAGGTTGTTTGATTGATTGCACATTGCTTAACGTCCCAACAGCAACAAGACTTTCTCAAGAATGCATGTGAAAAAAACTAAACAAAATATTGAATGTATGTCGCCAGCCGGTGCAGCACGTTAAATAAACCTACGACATGGGGCCTAAATAAAGCTAGGACCATTTAGCAACACACATCCGGTAGCGAGAGCTACTGGCAGCGCAGGCAGTAGGGAGAGTTTACAAAAAGGAAAATACAGGTGAATGAACAGGTAGACAGAAACACATGCCCCAGAATAGAGGGGAAAACCCACCCTGTGGGTGTGACCAGGGTGACCCTGGGAACTAAAACGTCGTTAACCCCACCCAAGTCCCCCAGGGCAGACCCGGGTGGGGAGAAAAGAGGTTTATTTTTCTTCTTTTTATAAGCTGTCCTGTTTCAACTGGAAGAAGGAAATGTCAGGAATAAAAACAACAAGAAAATAATATTATTTTGGTGATACTAAACTCGCCACGTCAATGCGATGGGAAAAAAGCACCCAACACAATATGATTGGGAATATTCCGGTTTTCTAGCCTTCTTTAGCCGATGTTGCCATGTGACTAGATGTAAACAAAACAAACAAAAAATGATCGTCCTTATCAACCTTGTCCGTCGCGGTCGTCGCCGCCATCGTCTTTGTTGTTGTAAGTTTCACCACAATCACCACCACCCACAACCACCACAGCCATCACCACTTACAACATCAAACGAAATCGCTCTTACTATACGGAATCGCCCACACGAAGAGTTCACACAGGTCTAATAGTTTCTGTCGATTGCTGGCGTTACGTTCCGCCACTCGAACTCGGACGTAGCGAGCGGCGATAGGGACTGCGTCACATGTCAAGTCTAGGTACTTATCAACGGCTAACATAGCAGAATCGACCAGGGTTGTACAGTGTATGGCGTTTTCTTGCTCGCAGAAAGTGTAGCCTGGGAAATCAAGGTACGCCTCCACGTAAATTTGGTAGCCCTCCTCAGCGGAAAACCCTGCAATCGACACACTGACTGAAACATGTCCTCCAGCACAAATTATCATCAAAGCGTCGTACCCACAGTTTATGCAAGGATTTGTTTGATTCGTATTATACTCTTCACTAACTTATTCAGCCCTGATGCACTGCGGGAGGAGATGGATCGACCATGATAATTCAAGGGTAGTGCCAGCCAAGCTAATCTGGCACTACCCTTGAATTTGGATAAGATAATATTATAAGATAGTTTATTGCCATATGTTTCCATGTACAAAACAATAAAAACATTGAAATTTGTCTTGATGTCAGTTACTAAGACTAAAGGGTGGGGTTTTCACAAATATGACATTGTTTTATAACTGTTCTTTCTACGCGTGCTTTTTTTTTTTTTTTTTTTTTTTTTGGGGGGGGGGGGGGTTCTCATACATACTTATAGCTTTCAATGCTTCATATTTTGTTCAAAACCTTCTTCTTTTATCTCGGGACACAGCACCGCTTTTACCACATTGTCTTAACACTTTCTACCCGAGGACCGAAATCCCCAAATTTGTAAGGTGCCCTCTTAAGTACGGCATTACAATTCTAGAGACAGATCGCGCACGATAAGTTAAAGGGTGGTGCCAGAATAGCTTGGCGCCTATGGGCGCCAAGCTATTCTGGCACCTCCCTTGAACTAATAACATGCTCGATCCATGTCTTCGTGTGGTGTGTCCGGGTTGATTGAGTTAACTCATTCTACCCCAGACACACCGCAACAAGATAAGGATCGACCATGATAGTTCAAGGGTGATGCCAGAATAGCTTGGCGCCTATGCGCGCCAAGCAATTCTGGCATCACCCTTGAACTATCATGGGCGATCTACGTCCTGCACTGCAATGCAGTCTTCAGAGAACAACGGCAACATTTGGGGATTTCGGTCTTGGGGTACAATGAGTTAAGGAGGGGCCGATAAAAATCTACACTCACCTGTCCTCCGCCTAGCCTCCACCCCACCTACAACGTGTACCTACCGATGCCGACCTGGCAGACGTAGTTCCTCGCTGTGTCGCACTGCATGTCGTCAAACTTGTAATCTGCGTCTTTGGAAAACTCCAAGCAGTCTTGAGTGTCTGCTCCCCCAGCGCCATTAAATGGATCCCCGTTCCGCCACAAACTGCCGTTCCTGTCCGGGATGTCTAGTCTGCTGTTGTTGCTGTCAAACACCCAGCTTCCCTCAGTCTGGAGGTCGTTTCCGCCAATGAAGTAACCCACGGCTGAAAAATGTGTCACTCGAAAAACATGACGATGAACACTCCGGCACGGGGCAAAACACGAAACGGACGGTTTCAGCGGCAGAGCACTATTGATAACTTTCTGAATCTCCGTACAGTGGCACGCACTTTCTGACCTTTCGCTTCCGTGTTTTCGGAAAAATGGTGGGACTGGAAAATAATAATTATACGCGTGATCATGCCACACCTCCGGGGTACGGATCATCTCAGTGCTGATTTCATCCGAACACCTGTAATGCTGCATAATCATTCAAGCGCGGCTCTTTACCTAAGGTTAGCGCCTCCAGTGGGAGCGAAACTTTATCCCGTAGCACTCTACCCAGTAATTAAATGTCTTCCGA
>BTPG01000001.1:263980462-264070462 GCA_036245525.1 Semisulcospira habei
CGTGCTTGTTGGGTTCAGTTCGCGGCTACATTCTGCGCATTGAGTTATATTATAAATATGAGAAATGCGCCATATAAATGCTATGCATTATTATTATTATTAAATATGACAAAAATTACGGATTCTAATCTGGCTCAACCGACTTTCTATAAACAGTTGTTTATGTCTTTATTGAGACATTCAATTACAATGGTATGAGTGTCTACTCACATGGATTGTGAAAAGAAGGGAAGAAAAGTCTTAGTTCTCGATTTGTCAGAACAAGACCACGAAGTCCACGATCTTATTTCCAATGCCCCGTGTAATCAGACAAATAGTCGTTTGGCTACACGGCTATATCAAACATAGCCTGTTACAAAGTCATGAGGACACGGCCTCGTCAAGCCAAACATAGATGATTGAAATTATTGATGCTGAACGCAACCACGATTGTTCTCACAAAGCATCAGCATCTCTCACGCGAAGACAACATCATGTAAACAGGGAAGAAAAACCGACTGAAGGTCATAATTATCATAGAAATAAACACACCCAGGCAAAAACAAAACATGCATTGTTTACTTTAAACATGTACTTTTCTGTCATCCATTAGGTTTGAAAAGCCGCAATTTTAAAACAAACGAAACAAAATGTTAAAACGCATTGTTTACATAAAACTTGCATTTTTCATCTGTAAGCTATGCAAACAAGCAATTATAAACAAACAGAATGACTTGTGCGGTGATTCTCGCTTTCTGTTTCTCTGATTTACATGTGCGTAAAATCACAAAAGCTGGTAATATGTAAATAATCATGGCACTACTAAATCTTAATAAATACCACACCGCCCAACAACCAACACTTTGTGTTTTGCATGTGCACCTGGATGGAAATCTTTCGTAAACTGACCAGAGGTTTCAGTTCCGCTGCCTTTTGAACGCCGGCAACGGAAGAAATTCTCTTGCCGAGGAGAAAAGGAGCAGAACAGATTTTTTTGTCTCCATTCTACGACATTAAAACTTCATAATTTAAATTATCCCTTTTGTCATGCGCTACCATAAGACATGCTAAGAACATTGATATTGCGAACTGTTAACCTGTTACTGCCTGGAATAGGTCGCTTTGATTAAGTTGATATACCACGCAACACCCTGACGTGGGATATTTGTCAACTAAAACCATAATGTTATTTTCAGGATATTTTATGTCGCGGATGATGAATTAACAAAACATTAAAACGTTTAAACATTGAAAGCAATTTATTACTGTATTAGAGTTTCGTTTTGAGTGTTGTTCCCACACCGCAACACTTTTTTTTTTTTTTTTTTTTTTTTTTTTTTTTCTTAAAACTGAACTTGACCCATTTGTATGTCGTTTGCCGTTCTACATAAGCATGCCCCGCCTACCCCGCCCGTTTTGTCCCTCATTTTAATTTAGTTCACAAAGCGTGTCAGTCGACTTCGTCGTCATCATTTTCATGACCCGCGGTGCCTCCACCCATATCGCTTTTTGTGAACAAACGCCGCGTTAGTTGTATGTTGTCATGGTCTTGTGATGGACGAGGCCGTGAAAGCTGGTGACGTTTACGTCGTAAAAAAATTTCCGCGTCAGAGGCCGACTTTGTCAAAAGTGATTCATTATGTTTTTGTTTTCGCGCGTCATGGACGTGAAATAAAAATTTGAAAAAACATGGTTCGTTGAGCAACCTATCACTTCCATAGAGCAAGGCTTTAAGTGGTATCTGTATGTCAGCAAGGTTCGTAGGTTCGCTTGAGCCCACGCAGCTGCAGGGATTCGTGACTCTATGCCCTTACAGATGGAAAAGCTTGTTTAAGAGGATGACAAAGAGATGAGAGATTGTTTTTGTTTGCGTGGTGGGTGGGGTTGGGATGGGTTTGGGGAGGGGGAGGGACGGCATGGGGCGGGTGCCCTGACCGCAAGGTCGGCCACCTGTAGGAAACATAGTGGGGCTTTTGGAGAAAGCTTGCTAACATTGAAGTCGCCTGGGGTTTTAGTAAGTGTACTTTTATGGCAAAGACCGTCATACATAAGGCCTTTGTTTGTAGTGAGTTCCTTTTTAGAATCATTGTTCACTGAGGGCCCGCACTTAGTAGCAGGCTACGGTGTGCTCAATATTGGTCCGGCCAACCATTGTTAGTACTTCAGAATCTGTATTGCCGGTCAACACTATTTAAAGCTCTTTTTGGCTCACGTGCGATAGCAAAAGTGAGTCTATGTGATGAACCATCCGTTGTCTGTCACTGAGGCGTCTGTCGTCGGGGCGTAGTCGTCTGTCGTCCGTGGTGACTTTAACGTTGGCATTTTATCATTTTTTGGGCAGTGGGCAGATGTTCACATCTGCACGGGACATAGACGACCCCGCCCTCCACGAGTCCCCTGCTGCCTTGCAGGACTGGCCGCTTGGCTGCGGAAAGGCTAAGGGAGGAAAACCCTGACATCAAAGCCCCCGTGTCTCCGGGGAAGGTTTTTGAGCCAGAGACTAGGACAAGGACAGTCTGATATAAAACCTACGACCCGAGGACCTCGATGCCACCGTCCTAGCGTGCTAGGCCATGGCAGACGAACCAAGGGTTTAAAGGGTGGGGCCAGTACTGCGCACACTGCACTCCACCAAAAAGCTCCACCGCGCAGGCTTTAGGAAACGCCCACGGACCATGACAACGACCTTTCCAAGTCCTGTAGCGATGGGCAAGGGGCGAAACGGCAGGTGAAAGATGTCACTGGAAGCCGCAGTCTCAAACCTGCATGCAGGCGGTTCAGGATATTGGTCGCCTGATGTTGACCTGGGGATGACAACGTCACTCGGCACACCCTGAACGACCAAGCAGCCTTCTCTAGGGACAGCACTGCTTGCTCCACACGGAGAGGGGCCTAGAAAAGGTGGCCTAACCAAAGCTCATCCCCTCGTAACCCCAGTTGGCTAGCCGCGGTCAACGGGCATCTTCTCCTGCGGTCAGAAAACAAGAAAAAACAATGGATCCACTTTCATGACGACCACGACCGGACTCAACGTAGCATGCTGGAACATCCGAACCATGCTCGACACAGCAGACAGCGGACGCCCTGAACGTCGCTCCGCCCTTATTGCCCATGAATTGCGGAGGTTAAACATCGACATCGCCGCGCTCACAGCGAAGTACGCCTCCCGGAGGAAGGCAGCCTCCAAGAACTTGGCGCTGGCTACACCCTCTACTGGTCAGGCAGGCCTGCATCAGAAAGACGGCTCTCAGGCGTGGGCTTCATGGTCAAGACCCCCATTGCGACTAAGTTGGAAAACCTACCAATGGGTCACTCCGACCGCATCATGTCCATGCGCCTCCCACTGAGACACCAGCAATACGTCACCCTTCTCAGTGTGTACTCCCCAACCCTCCTGGCAGAGCCTGCAGAAAAAGACAAGTTCTACTCTGACCTGCGCAGCCTCCTGCAGAGCACCCCCGCAGACGAAAAAGTCATCATCCTTGGCGACTTCAACGCCAGAGTGGGCCAAGACTCTGAAGCCTGGAAAGGAGTCCTCGGCAAGCATGGCGTTGGGAACTGCAATGACAATGGCCGCCTGCTGTTGGAGTTCTGTGCAGAACAGCAACTTGTCATCACCAACACTACTTTCCAGCAAAAGGACAGTCGAAAGACCACCTGGATGCATCCTCGCTCCAAGCACTGGCACCTTATCGACTATGTCCTTGTGCGTCAGAGGGACCGCAGTGACGTCCTCCTCACCAGAGTGATGCCCAGTGCAGAGTGCCACACTGACCACCGCCTTGTCCGCTGCAAACTCAGGCTCCACCTCAAGCTGAAACCCAAGAAAAGAGGCCCCCTCAAGAAAAAGCTTGATGTCGCCAGCCTTCAGCGTGATGACAAGAAAGCTGCCCTTCAGACAGATTTACAGCGCATGCTCAAAGACACAGTTGATCCAGCAGACTCCTCCCCTGAAACACTCTGGGAGCAACTGAAAACTCCTATTGTAAAATCTTCTGTGGAAGTCTTGGGCTTTGTTAGAAAGAGGAACAAAGACTGGTTTGACGAAAACGACGTGGAGATCCAGGAACTTCTAGCAAACAAAAGAGAGGCCCACCTAGCCCAGCCTTCCTGCCCTGTGAAGAAATCTGCCTTTCGCCTCATCTGCAGCAGTCTCCAGCTCAAGCTTAGAGAGCTCCAGAACGAGTGGTGGTCGAGACTGGCACAGAGGACCCAGCTTTGCGCTGACAACGGTGACTACAGGGGCTTCTATGAAGCACTGAAAGCAGTGTATGGCCCTAGGCACCTGGTACAAAGTCCCCTGCGAAGCGCCGATGGACAGGCACTCCTCACAGATAATACCTCCATCTTGAACCGCAGGTCAGAATACTTTCAGGACCTCTTCGGCGCTGAGCGCACTGTTCAAGAAACAGTCATCCTCCAAATCCCACAGCTCCCACTAAAGGTTGAATTGGACGAACCGCCCACCGCCGAAGAGACCCACACAGCCATCCACCAGCTCAAGAGTGGCAAAGCAGCAGGCATTGACGGAATCCCGCCAGAGATCTGGAAACATGGAGGCCCAGCACTGCACAACAAGCTCCATGACCTCTTTCTCTGCTGCTGGGAGAAAGGAACACTACCAAAGGATCTCCGTGATGCAGTCATCATCACCCTATACAAGAACAAAGGAGAGAAATCTGAATGCTCTAATTATCGTGGAATTACCCTGCTGTCCATTGCCGGGAAAATTCTCGCAAGGCTGCTCCTGAATCGGCTGGTACCTGCCATCGCTGAAGACCACCTCCCAGAGGGCCAGTGTGGCTTCAGAGCCAACAGGAGTACCACCGACATGGTCTTTGTGCTGAGACAGCTTCAGGAGAAGTGCCGCGAGCAGAACAAAGGGCTGTACGTAACGTTTGTCGACCTAACAAAAGCATTCGACACTGTGAGCAGGCAAGGCATGTGGCAGATCCTGGAGCGACTTGGCTGTCCCCCAAAGTTCCTAAGCATGATCGTCCAGCTCCACGAGGACCAGCAAGGCCAGGTTAGACTCAACAGTAACCTCTCAGAACCATTCCCCATTATCAACGGCGTGAAACAGGGCTGCGTGCTGGCACCAACCCTCTTCACCATCTTCTTTAGCATGATGTTGAAGCAGGCCACAGTAGACCTCGACGATGACGATGCAGTGTACATCAGGTATCGTCTCGATGGCAGCCTGTTCAACCTCAGACGACTGCAGGCCCACACGAAAACCCTAGACCAACTGATTCGTGAGCTGCTCTTTGCTGATGACGCTGCCCTTGTTGCACACACAGAGAGAGCCTTGCAGCGCATCACATCCTGCTTTGCAGATGCTGCCCAGTTCTTTGGACTCGATGTCAGTCTGAAAAAGACAGAGGTACTACATCAGCCGGCACCCAAGGTAGAGCATCGCCCTCCCCACATCACCATCGGCGAGTCTGAACTGAAGTCAGTACACCAGTTTACCTACCTTGGCTGCATCATCACGTCAGATGCCAAGCTGGACAAGGAGCTTGACAGCAGGCTGGCAAAAGCGAACAGCGCTTTTGGGCGACTTTTCAAGCGGGTGTGGCACAATCAACAGCTGAAAACGGGCACCAAGATCAGTGTGTACAGAGCTGTCGTCCTCACCACCCTGCTGTACGGTTCCGAGTCCTGGGCCCTCTACCGCAACCAACTACGACTCCTCGAACGCTTTCACCAGCGCTGCCTGCGTACCATCCTGGGCATTCACTGGAGTGACTATGTCACCAACGTCGAGGTCCTTGAACAGGCAGAAACTATGAGCATCGAGGCTTTGTTGCTGCGGACACAGCTTCGCTGGGCGGGGCACGTCTCCAGGATGGAGGATCATCGCCTACCCAAGATCACTCTGTTCGGCGAGCTTGCTACTGGACACCGTGACAGAGGGGCACCAAAGAAGAGATACAAAGACGGTCTCAAGAAGTCACTTAGTGCTTGCCAAATCGACCACCGCCAGTGGTCTTCGCTTGCTGCGGACCGTGACACCTGGCGCTCCACCATCTACAAGGCAGCCGTCTCCTTTGAGGACTCTCGCAGAGCTAACCTTAAGGACAAACGGCTCAGGAGAAAAAACCGAGTTGCCGTAACTCAGAACCCTGACCAGACCTTCCCCTGCAGCCACTGCGGTCGAACCTGCCTGTCCCGGATTGGCCTCCGCAGCCACGAAAATGCCTGCAGACGACGTGGGCAAGCCCTATAGAATCTTTGTTCGCGAAGTCAAGCCAAGAGAGAGACAATTACAATATGCTCGGATGCTCTCTTAACCACCCTTTTAAGAAAGTATTTCGCCAAGTTTCAAGCTTGTGTGTACAGAAAAATCGTAGATTCTCTTGTTTACACACACACACACACACACACATACACAAACACACATACATTCATACATATATACACACATACATACATACATACGCACACACGGCGCTTCGCGCCAAATGTAGGTTCAGCACCGAGGTTAGCGTAACTAGACATGAGGTAATTTTTCACTTGTTACTTCAATTGTTCGAGGTTTAGGCCTGCCCGCCTTTGACATCATGGACATGCTATTAAATTCACCACACCGCGACCCGTCCTAAAAAGTCCCCACTATAAATAGAAAGGACTTAAACAAATACAAACAACAACAAACAATTCTTGATAATTAAACATGTACACAAAGTAGTTTCCAAAAGACGCGTAGGTCCCGGTGAGCTCATAGGTATATCTACCTCTTCCATTTTGCTGATGGTCAGTTTTACGCGTAGGTCCTGGTGAGCTCATAGGTATATCTACCTCTTCCAGTTTGCTGACGGTCAGTTTTTTCTCGGCAGCGCACGGATTAACACAATCACTGGTCATTACCTGTGTGAGACTGAAAGCTCTTGGTGATTTTGGATCTACGTTTCTATGCCTCAATGCTGACAATTACAGCCCAGCACACAAACACACATGAGATGGTTAGTTCAGGTCTCACTCACCTCCAGCCGTGCGGAGTTTGTCTCGCAGTGCGTTGTAGGCGATCATAGTTTTTGGTTCTGCAAGTTTTCCTCCCAACTCTTGGCACTTTGCCTGAAGCAAAAACCTCACCACTAGTATTCACAAAGCAAATATTTTGTGATAAAAAACACAAAGGCTACAATATTATACCCCCAAATATTGAAATAATAATAACAATAATAATATTAATAATAATAATATTTATAATAATAATAATAATAATAATAATAATAATAATAATAATAATAATAATAATAATAATAATAATAATAATAATAATAATAATATAATGACCTCTAGTTAATGATGCACTTTACATTAGCGCTGTACATGAAGGACGTTTTTTTTTTTTTTAATTATTAACAATGCTTCAAGGTGTCCCGTATCAATATCCGCGGAAGTGTCGTATGGCGTTGCCGGTGTGCCACGCTATGTGAGACTTTCGCAGCTATTAATGCAGGACACCTTAACTCATTCAGTCCGACAGCCGTATTTCCCAAAGTTTGGAGGCGTCATCTAATGACTACGCATCAGTTGCAGGAGATTGGTCGACTGTGATCATTCAAGGGCAGTGCCGGATTAGCTTCAAGCTGATCCGGCACTACCCTTGAATTATCATGGTCGACCCTTCTCCTGCTGTAGTGGGTCAGGGCTGAATGAGGCAAATGCGTTACGCATGCTTTGTGCATTTACGTTTCAGTCCTGTTGCTAGGTGCAGAGGCTAACCCCTTCACACGGCTAGTGTTCTGAAATCTTTGTTAATTCCACGGTAGCGCCCCCCCCCCCAAACCCCCCACCACTCCAACCCCTTTACAGCCGTCCCAGGAACTCGAAAAAGAGGTCTCAGCAAGAGACATAGTCCTCATGCGCCCCATACCCGCGAAGGCTCGTGAGGACATATGTTTCTGCGAAGGCTCGTGAGGACATATGTTTCTGCGACGGCTCATGAGGACATATGTTTCTGCGAAGGCTCCTGAGGACATATGTTTCTGCGAAGGCTCGTGAGGACATATGTTTCTGCGAAGGGTCATGAGGAAATATGTTTCTGAGAAGGCTCGTGAGGACATATGTTTCTGCGAAGGCTCATGAGGACATATTTTTCTGCGAAGGCTCGTGAGGACATATGTTTCTGCGAAGGCTCATGAGGACATATGTTTCTGCGAAGGCTCATGAGGACATATGTTTCTGCGAAGGCTCGTGAGGACATATGTTTCTGCGAAGGCTCGTGAGGACATATGTTTCTGCGAAGGCTCGTGAGGACATATGTTTCTGCGAAGGCTCGTGAGGAGATATGTTTCTGCGAAGGCTCGTGAGGACATATGTTTCTGCGAAGGCTCATGAGGACATATGTTTCTGCGAAGTGAGGACATATATGTTTCTGCGAAGGCTCATGAGGACATATGTTTCTGCGAAGGCTCATGAGGACATATGTTTCTGCGAAAGGCTCTATATAATGAAAATGATGAAAAGTTATAATGTGCAAGCAATTTCACTGCAACCAATTACCGATGGGAAAGGCACTCCCTGTTCTGCTGTGACAAGAAGACCACTTACATTGATACTGCGGGTAATAATATCGAACACCGCCACACCCATCAACCTGAGTGTAGGCCAGCACGTGAGACAAGGACAGCGAGGATGAATCTTACTAACTCATCCAATTCGCCCTGCATCAGTAGCTGCGAAAGTGTCGTATAGGGTTCTCGCCGGCCGCAGCGCTATAAGACACTTTCGCAGCTGTTGCTGCGGGGGGGCCTTGGATGACTTTTCGAATACCCTCTGAACACACCTTGGCATCCTGAAATGTTTTGGTGTCGTTACTGATCCGGTAGCAGTAACTGTTCCCGACAAGTAAATTGAAGTCCTGAGGACACGCTGGAAGACAAGATGAATAGCGTCAATGATAAGCATTAGTGAAGAAACGAAAATACATTGCAGACGAAAATCGGTGTTTTATGTGTATGTACTGATGAGATATTGATGCGGATCTCCTTCAATGAGGTAAAGATAACTTCCGCCACTTACCTGATGTAGTGGGGATTTCAATACTGACGCCATAGATATTTAGAGTGCTGCCCAAGTCCACAGTGAAACATTGAGAGTTGGACGAGCCCCCGAGAGACTGAGAGCTGCAGTTCTGATCAATCACTCCATCCACCACGCGGGCAGCGATTTCTGTGGCGAAACCCCAGGCCTTGCCAGACTGTCTGTCGCTCATCGAGGACTGTTTCCTGAGAGCCATGTTTGAGGGTGCTCCCATCAAGACTGGAACATGGATTCACAATGGGATGGAGGTCCACGTCTTCTGCCTTGTCAGTCGAAAATTTTATTTGGTTCTACTGTTAGCGGGAGGTCGTGGTAGTGATGATGACGGTGATGATGAGAAAGACGATGATGACGATGAAAATGATGACGATGCCGACGACGACGATGGTGACAGCGACCGCGAACTTGGGGATAAGTAAGATTACTACGACGCCGATGGTGATGCACACGATGGGGAGGATGATTGTGCTGAGGTTAGCGACGGTCATCCCTTTTTAAAAACTAAATGAATTAGCGAGGTCACTCCACCGCCTTCTGCAGGGGGTCAAGGCTACATGAGTTAACTCATTGGAGACGTGCCGAATTGCCGCGTATCCATATACGGCGCGTCTCTTATGAGTTAACTCATTCTACCCCAGACACACCAATCGACCATTATAGTTCAAGGGTGATGCCAGAATAGCTTGGCGCCTATGGGCGCCAAGCTATTCTGGCATCACCCTTGAACTATAAAGGTCGATCTGTGTCCTGCACTGCATTGCAGTCTTCAGAGGGCAACGGCCACATTTGGGGATTCCGGTCTTGGGATATAATGAGCTAATCAAATCAAACAACTTACCCAAGTCCGTGTCGCAGATGGCCTGAAACTCACACAGCGGTAGTATAACCTTCGCCGAGTTCCTGGCTCTGACGTACCGCCCGTTACTGGGCGGGAAACACCGGAGTGTTTCCGTGGCGCCCACGGCCATCGTGCCATTGTAGCGGTGACACACGACGGCTGTAGCATTGGGGAAGGACTTTGGATTCTGAGCAAACAGCTCCACGTAGAAATCCTTGAACTGCTGGGCTGTGGGGGACAGAGGTTGTCGGTTTACACAGGTCAGCCTCAGCATATCGCGGCACAGCGAGTGTCGTAAAGTCAACTGTACACGTATTCACGATTATTTCTGTGCTGAATGTACATGGACGTGTGGAAGGAAAACCGCACGGTAAGCAATAGGTCCTCGGGCTAATGTCGGCCTTAGCTGGATCGGGCAAAATAATTATTTGCACACAATTCCTAACCTCTCTTACACACACACACACACACACACACACACACACACACACACACACACACACACACACACACACACACACACACACACACACACACACACACACACACACACACACACACACACGCGCGCGAGCACGCACATACACATACACATACACACACACACACACGATCACACACACATACACAAAGACACACACACACAAACACACACACACAGTGTGTGTTTGTAAGAGGTGTTATGTATGTAAAAAAATATTTTGTATTCTGAGCATACGGCAACAACCGACAAGAACAAAAGATAATCAGTTGCCAACGTTACCCCGCAACTGCCAATGATCGCAGAAGGTGTTTTGGGAGGATCTGTGTCTCTATAGTGGGAAGGTGAAGGGGGGGGGGGGAGAGGGGGGAGGAAGGGTTACACTCACCACAGCAGTCTTGTCGATTTTTGATGACGACACCGTTAATGTGCAACACTTTTCCAAGGTCCACATACGACAATTGTCGGTCTGAGCAGGCATTTGGAGTCCCAATTCCGTCAATGATTAGAGTTCCGTTAATCTGTATCTGGTCGCTCAGCACCCCGAGTACGGAGGATTTTCTGTCAAGCCCGGGCGTTAAAGGGTTGACTGTGAGTGAACAGTTATGATGCACAGTTACGATGCACAGTTACGAGGCACAGTTACGATGCACAATAACGATGCACAGTTATCATGTAAAATTATGATGCAAAGTTATGATGCACCGTTATAATGCACAGTTATGATGCACAGTTATGAGGCACAGTTATGAGGCACCGTTATGATGCACAGTTACGAGGCACAGTTACGATGCACAATTACCATGCACAGTTACCATAAACAGTTATGATGCACGGTTATGATGCACAGTTATGGTTCACCATTATGATGCTCAGTTATTAGGCACAGTTATGATGCACAGTTATGATGCACAGTTATGAGGTACAGTTATTAGGTACAGTTATGATGCAGTTTTGAGGCACAGTTATGATGCACAGTTATGAGGCACAGTTATGATGCACAGTTATGAGGCACAGTTATGAGGCACAGTTAGACAATGTGCAGGGAAGCTGCTGCTTACATACCACACAATCATCGACGCAACATGCATCGACAGCAACAATGGTGGGAATAAGAACAATAACCGTAATAATGAAGATAATAAAGACAGCCACAAGCAATCACCGTTTTCTAGTTTCTGATATGCTTCCTCAAAATAAGCAGAGTGAAGCATTTCCTGCCACTGGACGCAATTTTTTCTTCTAAAATCATTTTAATCAGTGTCAAGATCTCCAGTGGTTTCCGCAAGAGAAACTGGGCCCAGTTGCATGAGTGAGCTTAGTCATGCAACTGGCCCCTGATCCCCAGTAACCCTCAACACCTGGGCGGCTTATAGGGTTATGTTCCTTGCAGATGGATCGTGTGTAGGGCGCTAGAATACACGCATCAACGCCGCTCAATACTTATCAACACGTATCAACACTTTTTTTTACAAAATTATTATCTGTTAAGAACACGTATAGTTATGTGTTCCTGTGGACAAACACGGACTTGATCTGTCACTATTCAGTGATAGATTTTCACGATTGTTTTGGGGAATAAACATCTTCTGTAGACTGGTGCACCAGCGTGTCTGGTAACATCATCACGCTGGCTGTGTTCACTGAACTAAGACCGCGGAAAGCTGCTGGTGCCTTCAAGGATGCTGTTCAGACATCGCCAGCAGGACCACAATATGTAAGTTCTATTTTTAGCCTTTCCCACGAATACATTGTACTTTATGTTGAAGCTGTCGTTCAGGCTGTACGTACCTGATCCGTAAGTATTCGGCTATCACCGTTATATCGTGAGGACGGGAGTGTGGGCACACTCACTGCTTTTTAAATTTCGCTTTGACAATTACGGTGATGCCCCCACTCCAGGAAGGCTAGGCGTGTAATGTAACGCCAGCAGTCAATGCATACTATAAGTCATCATCACAGGGTTTGTCGCTAGCTCTTTAGTAATTTTCCAGGTTTAATAATTACAGGATCGATTAACCGATCACTGACTTGGCAAGAACCGATCCACTAGTAGTGTGATAACATTTCATTATAACAGTCACGCTTGTAGATCGAAAGAAATTGCTCTACTTTTTTAAACATAGATTGTTTTTTTTTTCTTTCTCTCAAAATGTGGGCATATCGGTAGAGTCGCCGCCGTGATTGCGGGGAGAGTATGTTCGCGGCGCATTAGTGATTGCTGGTGGTAGTGCTGAACCCTTGAGCTCGCTCGGGTGCGGGCACCAGTGTTGAACGTCCGTTGACAGTTTTAACCTGATGGGGACGTAATCGTCACTGTGAGCTGCTTTGCCAGGACACTTCTCACAGTGGACGTGGTTAAATGTGCTACGACTACATCTCTTGTGGCGCGAACTATGTTAATACATTTTTGGACTGGAGCAGCAGGTTGTTGACTTGTAAGAGAGATTTACTAGACGTGACACTGGTAATGAGACTAAGGAGTGCCTACAAGCACTTGTGCGATCGAGGGTCACCGTATGTTGACGGATCCGCAAACTGTTCATCGGGTTGACTACAGCGCACAGGCGTATTTTCGAGTTAACTCGTTCTACCCCGACACTGAAATCCGCAAATTTTGCCGTTGTTCATTGAAGACTGCATTACAGTGCAGGACACAGAACGACCATGATAGTTCAAGGGTGATGCGAGAATAGCTTGACGCCCATAGGCGCCAAGCTATTCTGGCATCAGCCTTGAACTATCATGGTCGATCCTTATCTTGCTGTGGTGTGTCTGGGGTAGAATGGGTTAAAGTACCATTACGCGTAAAACTGAGAACACATGTCAGCACTATTTCTGTATTGAGGACACATGTCTGCACTATTTCTGTATTGAGGACACATGTCTGCACTATTTCTGTATTGAGGACACATGTCAGCACTATTTCTGTATTGAGGACACATGTCTGCACTATTCCTATATTGAGGACACATGTCTGCACTATTCCTGTATTGAGGACACATGTCTGCACTATTTCTGTATTGAGGACACATGTCTGCACTATTTCTGTATTGAGGACACATGTCTGCACTATTTCTGTATTGAGGACACATGTCAGCACTATTTCTGTATTGAGGACACATGACTGCACTATTCCTATATTGAGGACACATGTCTGCACTATTCCTGTATTGAGGACACATGTCTGCACTATTTCTGTATTGAGGACACATGTCTGCACTATTTCTGTATTGAGGACACATGTCTGCACTATTCCTGTATTGAGGACACATGTCTGCACTATTTCTGTATTGAGGACACATGTCTGCACTATTCCTATATTGAGGACACACGTCTGCACTATTTCTGTATTGAGGACACATGTCTGCACTATTCCTATATTGAGGACACATGTCTGCACTATTCCAGTATTGAAGACACATGTATTCACTATTCCAGTATTGAAGACACATGTCAGCACTATTTCTGCATTGAGGACACATGTCTGCACTATTCCTGTATTGATGACACATGTCTGCACTATTCCTGTATTGAGGACACATGTCTGCACTATTTCTGTATTGAGGACACATGTCTGCACTATTCCAGTATTGAAGACACATGTCTGCACTATTCCAGTATTGAAGACACATGTCAGCACGATTCATGTATTGAGGATACATGTCTGCACTATTCCAGTATTGAAGACACATGTCTGCACTATTTCTGTATTGAGGACACATGTCTGCACTATTTCTGTATTGAGGACACATGTCTGCATTATTCCTGTATTGAGGACACATGTATGTACTATTTCTGTATTGAGGACACATGTCTGCACTATTCCTGTATTGAGGACACATGTTAGCACTATTTCTGTATTGAGGACACATGTCTGCACTATTTCTGTATTGAGGACACACGTCTGCACTATTTCTGTATTGAGGACACATGTCTGCACTATTCCTATATTGAGGACACATGTCTGCACTATTCCAGTATTGAAGACACATGTCTTCACTATTCCAGTATTGAAGACACATGTCAGCACTATTTCTGTATTGAGGACACATGTCTGCACGATTCATGTATTGAGGACACATGTCTGCACTATTCCAGTATTGAAGACACATGTCTGCACTATTTCTGTATTGAGGACACATGTCTGCACTATTTCTGTATTGAGGACACATGTCTGCATTATTCCTGTATTGAGGACACATGTCTGCACTATTTCTGTATTGAGGACACATGTCTGCACTATTCCTGTATTGAGGACACATGTTAGCACTATTTCTGTATTGAGGACACATGTCTGCACTATTTCTGTATTGAGGACACATGTCTGCACTATTCCTGTATTGAGGGCACATGTCAGCACTATTTCTGTATTGAGGACACATGTCTGCACTATTTCTGTATTGAGGACACATGTCTGCACTATTCCAATGTTGAGGACACATGTCTGCACTATTCCTGTATTGATGACACATGTCTGCACTATTCCTATATTGAGGACACATGTCTGCACTATTCCTATATTGAGGACACATGTCTGCACTATTCCAGTATTTAAGACACATGTCTGCACTATTTCTGTATTGAGGACACATGTCTGCACTATTTCTGTATTGAGGACACATGTCTGCATTATTCCTGTATTGAGGACACATGTCTGCACTATTTCTGTATTGAGGACACATGTCTGCACTATTCCTGTATTGAGGACACATGTCTGCACTATTCCTATATTGAGGACACATGTTAGCACTATTCCTGTATTGAGGACACATGTCAGCACTATTTCTGTATTGACGACACATGTCTGCACTATTTCTGTATTGAAGATACATGTCTGCACTATTTCTGTATTGAGGACACATGTCTGCACTATTTCTGTATTGAGGACACATGTCTGCACTATTCCTGTATTGAGGACACATGTCTGCACTATTTCTGTATTGAAGACACATGTCTGCACTATTCCTGTATTGAGGACACATGTCTGCACTATTTCTGTATTGAAGACACATGTCTGCACTATTCCTGCTTGTGTTGCTTTGTCGACCTAATGAGCGTCTACGGCAGTTTTGGGGCGCAGCAAAAGTCACAGGCGAAATCGCACTTATTTATTCTGCGCATCCGTTAGCGTGTCAATCTATTTTAGCTGTTTCTCGTACTGATAGCGTTGTATTTCTAGAACGGAGTGGAGTCATTGTCAGGTTACTTGATATAAAGACGACGTGTGCTGAACTGAATTGTCCTGTGTCTGAATGAACCATAGCTAGACCTGTGTGTAGCGTTTCGTAACTATCTGTTACAAAAGTGTATAATTATTTGAACAGTTACGGCGGTAGCGGGCCTTCATGCTGACGTTAAACTACTGTTCGAGTGTGGCATCAGAACCAACAGTGTGAACTAGCAACGCTGAGACCTGCTGAATACAGACAAAGGCTTCAACGCTCGGACACCTAGTTTCTGGGGTGCGTTCACTGAGCTCCGTCAGTTTGATGTTGGGCATTTTCACCCACCCAAAACTGACATGATGCCACGCGAAACTATGTTTCGTGTTAGTTATATAACTGTATTCACCAAAACTGACTTCATGTTTTACGTTAAACAATATATTTGTGTTAGTTATATAACTGTATCCACAAAAACTGACTTGATGTTTTACGTTAAACTACGTATCTGTGTTAGTTATACCATTTGTATGCGTGAACGTTCCCCCATATGCCCACACCTTGTGCATTGTATTACAGTCACATATCTGTATCCTAGATATTCACAGCAGATCGCTGTTGTTCATTTGATTTGACATTCTGTTAAGTAAAGAACCGTGTAACATATCAGACCGTCTTTGTTGTTCAAAGTGTGGCATAAATATACATTTAGTTTTAAAAGAGCTGATTAGCATGAGGTTTTAATACAAAAGTCTGAAATTTAATCAATGCTTGGAAAATGGGAAGATACTAACAGGAAAGCATGCTGCCAACGAATTTGCTGAAAGCTATGCAGCTGAGAGCAATCTCCATGTTAGCCCCAAAAAGCAGAGAGAAGCAAGAAGAGAGCACAGAGAGTGTGAGAGAGAGAGAGAGAGAGAGAGAGAGAGAGAGAGAGAGAGAGAGAGAGAGAGAGAGAGAGAGAGAGGAGAGGAGAGAGAGAGAGAGAGAGAGAGAGAGAGAGAGAGAGAGAGAGAGAGAGAGAGAGAGAGAGAGAGAGAGAGAGAGAGAGACCTGCCAAACATGCAACAGATGACCCCATGAATCAACCACTTACACACAAAGAGCTTTGTATAGCTCTCAAAAAGTTGAAAGCGAAGCAGTCTCCTGGTCCAGATGGCATCACCAACGAGATGCTAACTCACCTTGGTAGTGCAGCAGAAAACAAGCTACTTGATGTCATCAACAGCAGCTGGCAAGAAGGATCGCTACCGCAACTCTGGCGAGAAGCGATCATGATCCCCATTCTAAAGAAAGGGAAGGATCCAAAAAAGGCCACCAGCTATCGCCCAATCAGCCTCACCAGCTGTGTTGCGAAGACTTTCGAGAGAATTGTGAACGAGCGCCTCAGGTGTTACCTGGAATCCAGGAACCTCCTCGCCCCTGAACAAGCTGGCTTCCGACAGTTCCGCAGCACCGAAGACCAGGTCACTTACTTGGCGCAGGAAGTTGAAGATGCCTTCCAGGAGCAGAAGCTGGTCTTTGTAACCTGGATTGATCTTCAGAAGGGTTTTGACAAGGTCTGGAAAGATTGGCTGCTAGTCAAACTGCTGAGAAAAGGCGCGTCCAATAACATGTTCCACGCTCCTATCTCTTCAACCGCAGGGCAAGAGTCAGCGTCGACCAGACCAAAAGCAAGAAATTCCTCCTTCGTCATGGCGTCCCGCAAAGCGGAGTCCTCTCCCCTACCCTCTTCCTTATCTTCATCGACGATCTGGTGTCTCAGATGCCCAAGGGAATCAAAGCTGCCCTATACGCATATGACCTTGCGGTCTGGTCCAAGGAGGAGCATGCAAGTACTGCCACCTACAGAATGCAGCTAGCGGCAGACAAGCTGAATGCATGGGCAGAAGACTGGTACATCTCCTTCAACAAGGAGAAATCCTCCACCACCCTCTTCACATTGTCCCCAAAGCAGAAAGACGGAACCATCAAGCTTGGTGGAACCCCTCTGAGAGAGGATGAAGAAGCTATCTAACTTGGTGTCACCTTCGACAGACGTCAGACCTGGAAACCACACATTGCACAGGCAGAGAGGCGAAGGCCCGGCGCAAGCTGGCCATACTCAGGAAACTGGCAGGCACCACCTGGGGAGCGAACGAGAAAATACTGAAGACCAGGGAACAGTCAGGTCCCACCTCGAGTACGGCTCCACAGCGTGGCCAACCTCAGCCAAGACGAACCTGCACACCCTCGACCGAGTGCAAAACCGGGATCTTCGACTCATCACTGTGCAGTGAAATCCACTCCAATCAAGGAAATGGAGAAGCTGACCACAATCCAACCTCTCAGCCAGAGGAGAGAAGCCAAAACCATTTTACAGGCTGAGAAGCTCAAGTGCTTGCCCGACCACCCCATGAAGCACAGACTGAGCAACATCACCAAGAACCGGCTCAAAAGAAGCAGCTTTGTCCATGAGAGCATGCGATTTTCTCGACAGTACAGGGAAGTCCTTCCACAGAGCACTCTACATCTGATCACAGAAGAAGAGGAAAACCCTTGGGCAGTGGACAAACCAGACATCCAGATCTGCACATGCTGCCTCAGGAGACAGTCAGGATGACGCCATACGACGGGCACTCATCATAGCCCTGATCGACGAACAGTACCCAAAGGAGGAATAGATCCACATCTACACCGATGGATCAGCAACAAATGCCGTTTTCAATGAAGGTGCTGGCATCCTGATCCAGTTCCCTGGGGGACATACAGCCACATCCAGTGTAGCCACCGGCAAACACTGCACAAACTACAAAGCAGAAACCGAAGCACTTAAGCAGGCCGCCTCCATGGTTCAGAATTTCACAGACCCAAGCTACCAAGTTGTCTTCTTCTCCGATGCCCTTTCAGTCCTTCAAACCCTTGGGAAAGACAAGCTCCCCCAGCTGACCAGAGCTTTGCAGAAGGTCAGACAAACCAGAAGAGTTGTTCTCCAGTGGATACCAGAACACTGTGGGGTACCAGGAAATGAAAGGCAGACGAGCTGGCGAAAGAAGGAGCCACAAAAGCTCAACAAGAAAACAGCGTCTGTATTCAGAAATTACCTCATAATTGTACTATTTTATTACTGATTTTCGTGCTTCCTCTCTGTCTCTCTCTGTCTCTCTGTCTCTCTCTGTCTCTCTCTGTCTCTCTGTCTCTGTCTCTGTCTCTGTCTCTGTCTCTGTCTCTCTCTCTCTCTCTCTCTCTCTCTCTCTCTCTCTCTCTCTCTCTCTCTCTCTCTCTCTCTCTCTCTCTCTCTCTCTCTCTCTCTCTCCTCTCTCTGCTGATAACACGTAAACTGCTGATAATACTGCTGATAACACGTAAACGTCAAATATTTTTCTCTTTCTCCTTACATTTGCTACCTGATCATCTATTGTCTTGTCGGTGTCACTATACGCTATTGATGCTGCTGATTCTATGACACTGTCTTAGATGAGTATAATTTTAATGCTGTGCACGCGTTTCGTTCTATCGGAGGCAGTTACAAATTATCCATTGTCATTTTTTTTCCCTCCTTTCGATGATTCCCCTATTGTGTTTTTTTTTCCCGTAGTTTTGCTTCCTCATCTCATTATTATTATTATTATTTTATTATATTATTATTATTATTATTATTATTATTATTATTATTATTATTATTATTATTGTGTGTTTTTTTCCGTAGTTTTTCTTCCTCTTCTTCTTCTTCTTATTATTATTAATGTTATTATTTGCATGCTATGTTTATTTTCCTGTTATATTGTTTGTTTACAGGACAACTTGTAAGACAGGCATTGCGTTGCCTAATAGCTTTATCCTGAATAAATAAAGATTCATCATCATCATCTCTCTCTCTCTCTCTCTCTCTCTCTCTCTCTCTCTCTCTCTCTCTCTCTCTCTCTCTCTCTCTCTTCTCTCTCTCTCTCTCTCTCTCTCTCTCTCTCTCTCTCTCTCTCTCTCTCTCTCTCTCTCTCTCTCTCTCTCTCTCTCTCTCTCTCTCTCTCTCATCTTACTCCGTATATTGTAGATTATAAGTAAACATAAACATTATATGTTTCTTGTTAGGGTTGAATGCTATGTGTAGTACATTGTATTGGATCTGTAACTCTGCAAAAAAAAAAAAAAAAAAGGATGTCTGACCAGTGTGTCAGGATGTCTGACCAGTGTATTAGGATGTCTGACCAGTGTATTAGGATGTCTGACCAGTGTATCAGGATGTCTGACCAGTGTATTAGGATGTCTGACCAGAGTATCAGGATGTCTGGCCAGTGTATCAGGATGTCTGACCAGTGTATCAGGATGTCTGACAAGTGTATTAGGATGTCTGACCAGAGTATCAGGATGTCTGACCAGTGTATCAGGATGTCTGACCAGTGTATCAGGATGTCTGACCAGTGTATAAGGATGTCTGACCAGTGTATCAGGATGTTTGACCAGTGTATCAGGATGTGTGACCAGTGTATTAGGATGTCTGACCAGTGTATCAGGATGTCTGACCAGTGTATCAGGATGTCTGACCAGTGTATCAGGATGTCTGACCAGAGTATCAGGATGTCTGACCAGTGTATCAGGATGTCTGACCAGTGTATTAGGATGTCTGACCAGTGTGTCAGGATGTCTGACCAGTGTATTAGGATGTCTGACCAGTGTATCAGGATGTCTGACCAGTGTATTAGGATGTCTGACCAGTGTATCAGGATGTCTGCCAGTTTTGTGGTAGTTCTTACCCTGGTTATGTGTATCATTGAATACCAAATATACCTGTACCAATCAGAACAATAAAAGAAAACAGCCTCAGCTATAGTGAGCAAAAGACAATCATCAAGGCATTGATGAGGCCCAGGTCAAACAGAGACGACTACCACACAATGACCAGAGAGAGCAGCAAGTCGTCCTGATCAGACTGCGTACCGGCCACAACAGACTGAACGCTCACATGAACAGAAAGCTCAAGCTGGCGCCATCACCAACGTGCACCTGTGGTCAGGAAGACCAAACAGCAGAACACATTCTCCAGAGATGCCCCCTACTGGACGATGAAAGAAAAGAGGTGTGGCCGTCGCCAACTCCACTGCAGACCAAACTCTACGGCAGTGGAGAAGACCTGGAGAAAACGACGTCATTCATCGCCGGTGCTGGACTGACCGTATAACCCACTGCGAACGACAAGAAGAAGAAGAAGAAGAAGAAGAAGAAGAATCAATGCTTTGTTGCAGTAAAAGACACTAACCATTGATTCATTTGCTTAGAAATGTGCGGTATTGAAAGAGAAAGACAGATGCAGAGAGAGCGAGACAGAGAGCGAGACAGAGAACTAGATACAGAGCGAGACAGAGAGAGCGATACAGAGAGCTAGAGTATTGTGTGTGACTGTGAGAGCGCTGATGTGTGACGAGTGGTGTGAAACAAACAGTGATATCTGCGGTTGCCTGGATACAGACAAAAACACTGGTACGACATTAACCCATTCAGCCCTGACGCCCTACAGCAGGAGATGGGTCGACCATGATAATTCAAGGGTAGTGCCAGATTAGCTTGGTGCGTGGAACACTCTCCCACCCTCTCTCCGTCGTAAACCCTCTCCCTCCTCCTTCCAGTCCGCCCTCAAAACTCACCTCTTTCAACAGTTCTAGCACTCTAACGCCACCGCACACCCCACCCCCAGCTGACTGTCGTAACGTATTTGTGGTATGTGAGTCATTGTTAAAAGCGTGCACATGCGTGCGTGAATTGTGAGTGAGCGCTTAGAGTTATAATTATTATAAGATTAGCGCATTTTAAATAATGTAATTATTATTATTATTATTATTATTTAATTACCATGGTCGATCCTTTTCCTGCAATAGGTACATTCTCGTTTAATGATGCCTCCAAAATTTTAGGAAATACGTGCGTCGGGCTGAATGAGTTAATGCTGATGTATCGTACCCTAGGATACAAAAACGAGTAGAAAATAATTACAAAATAAGTACAATGGAATGCTATATAAACAAATGCATTAACCGGAAACACATAACTCATCTCTTAGCTGCAGCAGACCATTTAGCAACACACATCCAACATCCAGTATTACAGGCAGCGCAGACACACGCACACACACACACACACACACACACACACACACACACACACACACACACACACACACACACACACACACACACACACACACACGCACACACTTACTATCTGTCACGGACGATATAGTGACGATGACTGTGGTGAGGTAGAGAGCCCGAAATGTGCTGTACCTCGGCACCATTGTGCCACCAATAGTCAGCAGCGATTCCAGGTGTGTTTGGTCCCACAGTGTAACAGACTCACCTGTGAGTTGACGCAGAAATTAACCCCTTTATTCTTAAAGCTAAATTACTTCCTGTCTCTTTGATTCTCCGAATGGGATAGAGGATGAGTAGTTTCATTTGTTGAGAATACCAAATTCAAGGTTTTGGGCTTCTAAAATAAACGAAAAGGAAAAAAAACAAACAAACAAACAAACATACATCGTTCTTCCTTACATCGGGGTTTAGATGATACTGAAAGTCTGACTCGAGTGTTTAGGTGATACGGAAAGTCGCACTTCAGTGTTTAGGTGATACTGAAAGTCTCGCTCGAGTGTTAAGGCGATACGGAAAATCTCACTCGAGTGTTTAGGCGATACGGAAAGTCTCCCTCGAGTGTTTAAGCGATACGGAAAGTCTCACTCGAGTGTTTAGGTGACACTGAAAGTCTCACTCGAGTGTTTAAGCGATACGGAAAGTCTCACTCGAGTGTTTAGGTGATACTGAAAGTCTCACTCGAGTGTTTAGGTGATACTGAAAGTCTCACTCGAGTGTTTAGGCGATACTGAAAGTCTCACTCGAGTGTTTAGGTGATACTGAAAGTCTAACTCGAGTGTTTAGGTGATACTGAAAGTCTCACTCGAGTGTTTAGGTGATACTGAAAGTCTCACTCGAGTGTTTAGGTGATACTGAAAGTCTCAGTATCACCTAAACAGCGACGGAAGATTCTATAAATATTAATAAGACCGACCACGTGTCCACTACAGATTTAAACGCAAGCGGCATTGTGCAGATGATAAGACCGAACTCAAGATAGTACAGTCTTATGTGGACACAAGTGGAGAAGTCAACTTGTCTATGTACAGACAGACCGCTTCTACAGTAACCCCTTCAGTGCCCGTGGACTAGGACTGTGTTTCTGCAGTCTTCATTAGTTCAAGACAAACAAAAAGCCCTCGCTGTCTCAGGAACACGGATTCAAAGTGGTGTCAGCAAGAGGCATAGATCCTCATGAGCCCCCGCAGTTGCGGGGGCTCATGAGGATCTATACCTCTTGCAGTTGGGTGGTGCTGAAATGTTATCGACGCTAAACGGGTTAAAGAAACATCATACTGGATTTTAACTTGGGCCGCATTTTCAATGATATGCACGGAGATCGTGACGCGGTACGGTTTAACTAAAAGCTGGATCGGTGTTACACTTTCAGATGGAACTCTAGTACCAATCCAATCAGCTAACGGTTGTCTACATTTCACCCGATTCACCTACCCACATGACAGACAGATGCCAGAAATATTCTCGTGGTATTCTCCTTTCCGTCTATGTCATTTAATTATACAACCTTTCAAGATCACTATTACATAGCGAAACACCCCACACCACACATCCTAGTCTTACCGCGCGGTGCTTTCTGGGCCGAGAATCGCATATGATACCTTTCGGCGGCTGGCAAGCTTGAGAGTGCAAACAAGCACGGCTTACTCTACACTAGAATCAATGGCATCGCATGCCTCACGAAAGCAAAAATAAAGCATCTGAAAGAAACAGACAAAGCTTTAGGATCCATCTACTTTAGATATCCAACATTTAAATTGTTTGCTCTACAAAGCAGCGAAACTCAACAGAATCAGAGGTGATTGGCGCAGACGACAAAGAGGCAGAAGCTAAACTGTCGTCAATTTCGTTTGATTTTTAATGACTGGATTTATGTTGTGAAAGATTGTATAAAACATAAAAGTGGAGAGATCGTATACTCTCATTTCTAGACAGACCTCGCGCCATTCTCAAACTGTTTGATTCATAGTCACAGAGAGCGAAGCTGTCGGTGACTATGAATCAGTTTGAGAATGGGACCCGCTCGGTTTGTCTCGAATTGATAGTATACGAAGACTTCACATCTGTTTTATGCCATCACTATTAAATTCGCTCCACCACAACCCAGTCCAATAATCTACTGTTTTTCAAAGCATTTGACTAAAACTCTACACTTACAGTAATGATTACGTTTTGATGTAAGCCAACAACTGCCGAGTTCTTTCGGCGCCAGTGTTTAGTACTGTTTGACTACATCTATTTCTGTGTTTAGTACTGGTTGACTACATCTATTTCTGTGTTTAGTACTGTTTGACTACATCCATTTCTGTGTTTAGTACTGTTTAACTACATCTATTTCTGTGTTTAGTATGTTTAACTACATCTATTTCTGTGTTTAGTACTGGTTGACTACATCTATTTCTGTGTTTAGTACTGTTTGACTACAACTATTTCTGTATTTAGTACTGTTTAACTACATCTATTTCCGAAGGAACATACCACACGAAGGTGATGAAATGAAGTGCCCAGACTGAAATCTGACTTTTTAGTAACACCCACAAATTTGCAAAAACACGTTCGCAGTTCTGATTGGTCAGATGTCGGAGATATAAGCTCGTCTTTACAATCTGGTCCCTGCTGGTGTAGACTGACTGAGCCACATACGCTAGGGGTTTTACCTTTTTATCCTCGTGACGTGTATCCATGTGCAGGTCAGCCTCAGTATTGTGCGTTTCAGTATACCGCGGTATCTGGTATCTGGGGCCGATGTCAGCCTGCTTACCAAGTGTTTTATCTCTTTACAAGTCTACAGCATTACAGTCACGCGGTCGTACATACCGCGGTTTGGCCTCATAGTTTATGACACCCCAGGTACCACCATGTACTGAGTCTGACCTGTATCCCTTTTCACTCTCATAATCTTACGTTCGTAACATAGTCACTGCATCAGATATCTATAAAAAAAAAAGCTGCGTATCCGGAAGCGACACGTCTCGAATGAGTTAAAGTACACGCAGTGCATCCGAGAACTCGTTGGCGTGTTAGTATCTATGTCTTTTGAGACACTATTTTGAATCAATGTACCTGGGACGGCAGGTCCTCTTCGGAGTTGAATTAGGAAATAATTCCAAAACAGTGTACGCGTCAACTGACAGCAAAGAGGTTGATCAACGTAGCATCTCACCCTCTCACCGCCACGACAGAGTGACCATCACATAACTACAAGTAGCATATAGTCTCTTTAACCCCCCCCCCCCCACCCCCCCAACTGGGCCGTATGAGGGCCCACGCTGACCGCTAGGGTATCGAGAGCGATTTGAACTGTAGGATTCGTCACCTCTAGCAGCTGGCAGTGAAGGGGTTGCCCGCTTGGCCACAACGAGCAACACCCAAAATGCAAGAGGTATAGATCCTCATGAGCCCCCGCATTCGCAGGGGCTCATGAGGATCTATACCTTTTGCTGACACCACTTTGTATCCATGTTCCGTGGACGTTCCTGTGGCCTGTGGTGGTGAATGAACAGTGGTTGTAGGACGACAAAGCGTCTTGCAGCAATACACGGTTTTTTTTTTCCTGTGTGTTTGCAGAATCATTGGGAATTACATCTGTGAGAACGGCAGCTTTACAGGGAATCACCCGACTCAGTGGGAAAACGGGCCGTTAGGTCCGACGCAAATCAGGGCGAGTATCATCGAGATTTGCAATATCCGCCGGCAACTATTATGGTTATAGAAAGGATTAAAGTACAGGGAATATTAAGCCCGCCAACGCCTGTGCACGCACATTGTGTTTTAGGAACCATTGTAAACTCAACGTCAAAATTCCCCAGCTGTGGTCTCAGCAAGACGCATCGATCCGCATGAGCCCCCGCGACTGCGGGGGCTCATGAGGATCTATGCCTCTTGCATTTGGCTGGCATTCTAACGTTCTGAACGCTGAAGGAGTTAAACAGAATCTGGACTTTTCAAATAAAAAAAATTAAAGCAATCCAGATGGCAAGACAGGCGGTTTGCTTGAATTCCGATTTGGCTCAGTTGTACTTTAAAACAGGTGTGCGCAGCATTTGAGGCGTTTGATGACTGTAAATATCTACAAATCTCACGTGACTGAACAAAAGGTTACAGAGTCAACAAGATACACAGATCTTTATGAACCACCCTACGCACAGGACGACATGAAGATCGTTGCCCGTGAATGGTCGACTTAGCCGAAATTGTCTTCTCCTGCTGCCGTGTGGTGCCGCTGCATTTATAAGAGGAAAAAAGTCACTATTCGTGTGCATAGGCTTCGGTAGTCGCGCTACACTACAGGTCGCAGGTATATCGCTCTTAAACTCGGTGTCCAATTGGATGACATAGAATCCGGACACGCTAAGCGCAGTAAACCACATTGACTAATCCTACTGTGCGATATACCAGATGAAAACGAAAGCAAGTGAACAGAAAAACGACATACCCGTGGCAGGCAGTATGTCGCGAGGACCAAAGATAATGTGCACGGACAGGGATCAACTAAAACGCTGAGAATGTCGGGTTTAGCCCCTACTGTGTTTACGCCACCTAGCGGCAGCAGCAGTGAGCTAAGTCGCTCGTTGAACAATAGGTTACACAAAATGATCAGCAAGAGACACGGATCTTGATGAACTACTGCAGGTGCTGGGCTTCATACAGAACATTGTCTCTCGCAGTGAATGGTGTTGACATTTTATCGACAGCAGAGGTGTCATTTATATATGTGTCTGTTTGTTTGTACGTCTCTTAATGTAAAAAAAAAAGATTGTTTTTAATTTTAAGGCCCAAATCAGTATGAAAATATATCGCCACTTGAAACCCATCACGTCATGAAGGTGATATTTTCCAATTTGTCTCCTGTGATAACTACATTACAGATTAGGAGATAGAGGGGTAATTTTAGTTCAAGGGTGGTGGAACATAGCTTGGACCAAAGCTATGCTCGCACAACCCTTGAAAACTCATGGTCTCATTTATTTCATGATCTAGTGGACCAAGATGAGAAGAGCTAAACAAGCTTTTCAGCAGTGACTGCGTGACCCAGGCCTTCAAGCTGTTACTGCCGCCTGACCAAAGCAACCGGTCGTAATTTAACGCTCGTCATACCGTCAGTGTGCACTTCCTTCCTTTTGTCTAGTCGACGGTAAAGTTCAAAATCATTGATCAGCTCATTTGACAAATTGACCAGATGTTTACCAGTAGGTTTGCGCAGTGAATCAATGAATCAATGAATCTTTATTTTCCAACGGTGAAGATATTAACACGGTCAGTCACTATGTCATTTTTCGTACATGCCGTTGCTACAACTACGACTAACTAAGATGCGAAGATGAGCATGAGAGTTGTTTGATAAAATAATGGGATCATCTCTTTTCTGTGAGCAGTAGCCGCTGAAAACTAATCAAGGAATCGCCTCAAGAGTTTTGCTGATATGGTTATCGCCTTTCGAAGCTAGGCTAATCAGGTACTACCCTTGAACTAGCGCTGTCAGTTCACCTCCGTCGGCAAAAAGCTCGGCAAAATTGTAGGAGCCAATTTAAACTGCACTGGGGCGCTCGTCCGTTTGGTCGCTCCGCTGGCAGTGGGCGCTGTTTGTATTTCTGAAACCTTTCATTATGCCAGGTCAAAGATCCCGTGCAAGAAACGTGTCACAAAATAATGCCAGCAAGAGGCACGATCATCATTAGCATCTGCTGAGTCCTGTGAGGATCTATTTCTCTTGCAGTTGGGTTAGGTTGTCTTTTCCTTGACAGCGAGGTGATTCAGTGAAAGGATTACTCTCAGGAGCACCAGCCGTTAACTCATTCAGCCCGGCGCACGTATTTCCCAAATTTTAGAGGCGTCATCTAACGACTATGCACCTGTTGCAAGAGATGGATCGACCATGATAATTCAAGGGTAGTGCCAGATTAGCTTGGCGCCTGTCGGCGCCAAGCTAATCTGGCACTACCCCCTTGATTTATCGTGGTCGACCCATCTCCTGTTGTGGTGCGTCAGGACTGAAATAAAGATAAATTTTCGCCTCTATATTAATACCATTTCTCTTCTCAGTTTCCTTATGAAATACTAACAGAGGAGAAACACTCACCCCCCCCCCCCCCCTGGCTCCCCCCCCCTCCCCCTGTAGGAAAACGTTTACGGGTCCAAGACGGCCGCAGTGCTCCCCTCCCCCCTACCCCCACGTCGTGGGCCCCAGGACCTTAACCTACTTGGCTGCCTCTACGCCTACATCCGCCCTGGCTTTCCTTTGCAGAGGACATCACAACGAACAAAACAAAATACGCTTGGAAAAGAAAACTTACTCAACAATTTATTAATATTTCTGGTTAAAACCCATTTCAAACTAGACATACAAACAAATAATGAAATGGTTACTTAGGGGAGAAACCCCGATTATAAAACAGTGCCTATTACGAAACTCCTTGCTTCAGTCGAAACGGAATAACTTTTCTAAATTTAGTCCGTGAAGTATTATAGAAATACTTTATTTCCGGTACAAAAATGTCAGGCGTGATGAAAACGAAAACATGCCGATTTTTTTTAATAAAAATTTTATTTGTGACCTGCATTTAAAAATATATATTATTTATTTATTTTAAATTTTACCTTTATGCTTCTTGTTTTTGGCCATTTTGAAACACTTAAATCAGCATTCAGTTTTGTGATTAACAACAAATTGTATAACAACTCTTCGTCCTGAAGAGCATCTTTTGGGGGTCAGATAACCAGCGGCATTCGTTTGGATCTCTTTTTGTTGTTTTGGAGACACGTATTTTCCTGTAGAGGTATCTTGTTCCTACATTATGAAACACAAAGAGCACTTAATATGAAACAGTTTATCATACTTAGAACAGTGTTTCATATAAGGAACAGTGTTTGTCTAGCGTATGTATCGGAAACCATCCAGCCATTTTGTTCCAAATTTCAGATGTTGATACCTTTTTTCGCAATACAGTGTATTCCACACCAGGATTATGTCACTTTCGTCAAGGTCAAGGTCACAACGGCTACATTTACTATGTATGGCATTGTCCAGGCAATTTTGTTGTAAACACCGAAACGATTCAATTCAAATGGCAAATTGTGATATTTTGTGACGATAGAGTGTTGCACACCAGAATCTATTCACTGCCGCAAAGGCCAAGGTCACGGCGGCCATATCTGTTTCGTGCAGATTTGTGTACCAGGCAACATATAAAAAAACATTGGCCCTATTTAATCGACATTTTAGATAACAGTATGTTACCACATCACACCCTTTCATCAACCTTAACTGCGCTTCTACCTCAAGGTCAAGGTCATAGTTGCAATATTTGTTTTGCAGATTATTGTGTACAGAATACCTTTTAAATTGCTTTACTGATTTGCTCGGGGGGGGGGGGGGGAGGGGGGGCGGGGGGGGGGGGAGCGGGGTGGGGGGGGGGGGATTCTGACATGATGCCTTACTCTCTCATACGTGGTGTCTTTAACAGAATGAATTCACGACCTGTAAGGCGAAGGTTGCAGAGGCTATGTTTCTGTGAGCCTTTGTGGAGGCACTATGTCTCAAACCACAGGCCCGGTTTGATGAAAATTTTGCTTGATGATATTTTGACTTAACCTCTTCAAAGCCGAGAAACTCTCATCAGGATCCATCTCACACACACACACACACACACACACACACACACACACACACACACACACACACACACACACACACACACACACACAAGGCGCTTTGGCGCAAAAAAAAAGATTCACTGGGTGACTGACACATTATTTGCGACAATTACAAACTTGCAGTTCAGAAAATGTGGGGCGGTCCGTGGCGCAGTGGTTAAGGCGCCTGCCACCAATGCTACAGGTGCGAGGTTTGATTACGGGTCCGTTAATTCGGGCGGACCCTCGTGGGTTCTTTCTCCGGGTACTCCGGCTCTTCCTCCCCCACGACTTTGGTATCCGTTTCAGCCCACTTAATCAAATTTCAAATGCAAACGATTTTGAATTTCCTAAACTTCAGTAGCTCGCTTGAGCTTGCCCTTAGCACCACGTGAATGATCTGTGTTTATGTACAGTGTGTGAGTGAATGCGCGTGATTCACGTGAGCGTGCTTGTTGGGTTCAGTTCGCGGCGACGCTTTGAGCCGATTTTCAATTGGGATAAAGCGCCTATTTAATGCGCTTATTATGTTATTATTATTATAGAAAATAAAAAATATATATATGTGAGGCAAAATATTTATGTGTACACTTCTCATAAATCCGGTTTTTCTTTTTTTAAAGAAAACAAGTATGGAAAAGCCCTTAATGCTCACGCCCATGACCGATCAACATAAGAATATCTGATATGTGTATCCTTGAGCTTTCTGTCAGGTCACTAAAATAATGAAGTATTCTAACCTTTTTGGTCTGGATAACGTATGGAAGGTGTTGGCTTCTGTGCCAAATCAATGTTTTCTCACAATGTATGCAGTTTTAATGTTTTATTCAACATCCCATGACCCTTGACCTTTGTGAGTAGTAAACCAAAATTAGTATGCATAGAAAGGTTTTATCATCAGCTACCTTCTGCTATATTTGGTTGAACACTTTTGCTAAATTCCTGAAGAAAAAAAAAACAACAACAAAGTTCTACCAAACGATTGCGTGGGCCGTCCACTTCGCATGCATACGGCCTTACCACGAGGTATCTGTGTACCAGGTTTGTGTGGAAGTTGTACATAATATTTGAGAAAAATCAGTTTTTGTCACTAATTAGCTATTTGTGACATATTTCCTGACCTTTTGTAACCCTTGACCTCCCCGAACGGTTATCCAAATCAGTATGCGTAGAAAGGTCTTAACATCAGTTTTCTCTGTACAAAGTTTGGGTTTGAAGTTGGGAATAGTAGTTGTCAAAATAATGAATGTCACAAATTGGCTATGTGTGGCCTATTTCCTGATCGCTTGGAACCCTTGTCAAGTTGACATTTCCGAGCAGTCTATCAAATTAGTATGCATAGAAAGGTCTTTCTACCAGGTATCTTTGTACCAAATTTAAGATAAGATAAGATAATAAAAGATAAACTTTATTGCCATATGCATAAACACTAGGATTTTTCTTTTTGCCGCAGAACTGACAAGCGTTCATGTTAAGATCAACACATAAAACATACATACATCACTATCAAGCAGATTCTAAAATACCAAACCACACATATGTATAGCAGTCATTCTACTAAATGTGCACACACATCTAAGTAAGTAAAATAAGATAAATCTATCGCATAATAACCATATTCTGACAACAAAAACCGCCAAGTGAGTCGCAAAGAAAACAGATCAGCTAAATTCATATATATTTGTAAAACTGTATAGCCTGACTAAGAAATGGTTAAGAGAACACATGAAGAACTATAAACAACTAAGATCGGCTGTATACTTAATTCTAAGAGGACTTTGGGGCCATCTGCTGAGATAAATCATATAACAGCCACATTAGACACGGCCTGAACAGCCAAGAGATAAAATCTCTTCTGAAAACGAGTGGTTTTGGCCTTAATGGATCTAAAGCGTGAGCCAAATGGCAAGGGCTCGAACAGGCTATGTGCAGGATGGTGCTCGTCATGATGAAGCTCACTCTCTTGATGGTGCGTGCGTGGTACAGATATTTAATCGAGAGGAGATCGCTTCCAACAATATGAGATGCTATTTTGATCACCCTATTTAATTTTCTGCGGGCTTCGTCGTTTGCGCTGCCATACCACACCGTCATTGAGAAGGTAAGAACGCTCTCAATGCCGGTACGGTAAGACTGCACCATGATCTGCTGACTGACTCCAAAAGACTTCAACCACCGAAGAAAAAACAGGCGCTGCTGGGCTCTCTTTACTAGTTGTTCAATATTCTTCTCCCACTTCAGATCGTGCGAAATGAGAGGCCCAGGAACTTGAACGTTTCAACAATTTCAATATCTTTATCTTGGATGGTTAAGGGAAGGGGGTCAGTTTTCTTTTTTTCTGAAATCGATTATAATTTCCTTGGTTGTACCAACATCCAGATCCAGGTTGATGTCAGAACACCAGTCTACTAACATGTCTACCTCATCCCGATATGCACTCTCGTCATTGTTATTTATAAAACCCTTGACTGTCGAATCATCCGCAAATTTCACTATGCGTGTGCTATCATATTTGGATACACTATAAGTTATTGGTCGGAGGGGTTCGCTACACAGACCTTTGTAGGCCTGAGGGAGGTCAAAGGAATCATTGTACCCCGAAGGCCGAAGGCCTGAGGGGTACAATGACTCCTTTGACCTCCCGAAGGCCTACAAGGTCCGTGTAGCGAACCCCTCCGACCAATAACGTATTTGTTTTTTTTTTTCCTCCGTTTATTGGTTAGAAAAATTCCGGTTTATGAAGACGGCCGCTTCTGTGGCGGATAGGTGACACCATTGAATATACATGTTCTGCCGGGGATTCCCAGACTGTGACGTAGCATGATTCCGTGTCAGAAGCGCAAGTCTTGTTTTCGCGAGTAACAAGCTAATCTTGGCATGTGTACAGAATGATTCAAGCTGCAATGTCTACAAAAGGTCGTTAAAGTATTACAGCGACAGTGCTTCTTGACTGCTGTGTGATTCAGAAAAATTAAGAACTTTTTGATGAAGCGATCGGCATTTGACCACTGATGTGACAGCTTGTGCAAGTCAGCATGGTGCCTCGTGCTTTTAGATTCAAGATGACAGAAGGGGATGCTTCGAGTGTGCAGCAGATTGTCGTTGTTATATCCTAAAGTGTCGTGTGTGTTTGGATATCTGGAAAAAGGAATACCAAAACAAAACGCCCGTTGTTAACAGCAGGACTAGTGCTGAGATGGATTTTAAGGTAATATTTTATTTTACAGTGTAGACATGATGTCAGATAGTCTTCGAAAATTCGGGAGATGTTTTTCTTCAGATAGTCCCGCATTGAGTGACGCGAAAATTTGGCAATAGCGTGCTTTGTGTATAGTGTTGCTGGGTGTGTATTTTCGTTTTAGTTCTTGAATTTGTTGCTCTGTGCTTTGGTGAAATTGTGGCATGTTGGCTGTTGGTGGTTGAGCAGACGACAGTGTGTTGCCGGTTTGCAAGGATTGTGTCTCTGATTGGTTAAAAAAAACCTCGGAAGCTATTTTTGTTCCGTGGTTTCCCGAATTTTGAAAATGTCTCGGTGGATGGCTTTTGCTGTTTGCGCTGTGTAATTAGTGGTGAAATATTGTTTAGTTGGCTCATCACGTCGTAAAAAAATAAGGCAGATGATGTGTATTACGTCAAATAGGACTACTTTAGTGCTTTTTTTGGTGCTATTTTGTCGAACCGAGTTGCTATCAAGACTCGAAAACGAGGTCGTAACGCGTCATCAAGAGGGCTATAAAACGTCCGCCATTTTTCGCTACAGTGGTTTTTATATCACGGTCACATGGTACAGTTTGCGCTAAATTTACTGGTCGTGTGACGTAGGGAGGAAAACAAAGTCGTTTATAAAAAGAGAATACAACATTGAGGATAAAATACATCCTAGGGGAGCTCCCGTACTCAAGTTCACTCTTGGCTGGACTTCGCGAACGAAGATTTTATAGGAGTTGCCCACGACGTCTGCAGGCTTGTTCGTGGCTGCGGAGGCCAATCCGGGACAGGCAGGTTCGACCGCAGTGGCTGCAGGGGAAGGTATGGCCAGAGTTCTGAGTTGCGGCATCTCTGTTTTTTCTCCTGAGCCGCTTGTCCTTAAGGCTAGCTCTGCGAGAGTCCTCAAAGGAGACAGCTGCCTTGTAAATAGTGGAGCGCCAGGTGTCACGGTCCACAGCAAGCGAAGACCACTGGTGGTGGTCGATTTGGCAGGCACTAAGTGACTTCTTGAGACAGTCTTTGTATCTCTTCTTTGGTGCCCCTCTGTCACGGTGTCCAGTAGCAAGCTCGCCGAACAGGGTGATCTTTGGTAGGCGATGATCCTCCATCCTGGAGACATGCCCCGCCCAGCGGAGCTGTGTCCGCAGCAGCAAAGCCTCGATGCTCACGGTTTCAGCCTGTTCAAGGACCTCGACATTGGTGACATAGTCACTCCAGTGAATGCCCAGGATGGTACGCAGGCAGCGCTGGTGGAAGCGTTCGAGGAGTCGTAGTTGGCTGCGGTAGAGGACCCAGGACTCGGAACCATACAGCAGGGTGGTGAGGACCACAGCTCTGTACACGCTGATCTTGGTGCCTGTTTTCAGCTGTTGATTGTGCCACACCCGCTTAAAAAGTCGCCCGAAAGCACCGTTCGCTTTTGCCAGCCTGCTGTCAAGCTCCTTGTCCAGCTTGGCGTCCGACGTGATAATGCAGCCAAGGTAAGTAAACTGGTGCACTGACTTTAGTTCAGACTCGCCGATGGTGATGTGAGGAGGGCGATACACTGTCTTGGGTGCCGGCTGATGGAGGACCTCTGTCTTTTTCAGACTGACCTCGAGTCCAAAGAGCTGGGCAGCGTCTGCGAAGCAGGACGTGATGCGCTGCAGGGCTCTCTCTGTGTGTGCAATGAGGGCAGCATCATCAGCAAAAAGCAGCTCACGGATCAGTTGGTCTAGGGTTTTCGTGTGGGCCTGCAGTCGTCTGAGGTTGAACAGGCTGCCATCGAGACGATACCTGATGTACACTGCATCGTCATCATCGAGGTCCACTGTGGCCTGCTTCAACATCATGCTAAAAAAGATGGTGAAGAGGGTCGGTGCCAGCACGCAGCCCTGCTTTACGCCGTTGAGAATGGGGAATGGTTCTGAGAGGTCATTGTTGAGTCTGACCTGGCCTTGCTGGTCCTCGTGTAGCTGGACAATCATGTTGAGGAACTTTGGGGAGGACGTTTCCTAAAGCCTGCGCGGTGGAGCTTTTTGGTGGAGTGCAGTGTGCGCAGTACTGGCCCCACCCTTTAAACCCTTGGTTCATCTGCCATGGCCTAGCAAGCTGGGACGATGGCATCGAGGTCCTCGGGTCGTAGGTTTTATATCAGACTGTCCTTGTCCTAGTCTCTGGCTCAAAAGCCTTCCCCGGAGACACGGGGGCTTTGATGTCAGGGGTTTCCTCCCTTAGCCTTTCCGCAGCCAAGCGGCCAGGCCTGCAAGGCAGCAGGCGACTCGTGGAGGGCGGGGTCGTCTATGTCCCGTGCAGATGTGAACATCTGCCCACTGCCCTAACTCAAGTTCAAATACTGGGATAAATGTCTACATTGTCCAGGAGTAAGGAACTGACACAGCTGAACGCAGGTCTGACCGCACGAACCGATCTTGACAATTTTGGGTCTGTTTAACAGGAAATCCAGACCCCAGTTACAAATGAACTGCGCGAAGCCAAGGTGCAACAGCTTTTCATGCAGTTTGGACGGTATGATAGTGTTGAATGCGTTGCTGTAATCAACAAAAAGCAGCCTAGCATACGCATTTGGCTTCTCCAGATGCTTCAGAATATAGTGCAGCCCTAGCGACACAGCGTCCTCTACTGATCGGTTCGCGCGGTAAGCTAACTGATAAGGATCGAGGGAGGGGGACATGACAGACTTGATGTGCTGCAGGATCAGCTGTTCGAACGTTTTTATTATGACGAAGGTCAATGCCACAGGTCTGTAGTCGTTAAGGGTACTGATGGTTGCCTTTTTTGGTACGGGGATAATAGCTGACTTTCTGAGACAGTGTGGAGCCTTGCATGCCCGTAATAACCAGTTAAATATGACTGTGAGAAGGCCCGAGAGCTGGTCGGCAGAGTAACGCAAAAGGCCAGGAGAAAGTTCATCAGGACCTTCTGCCTTACGCACATTTAAACGTCTGAGAAGCCGCCTCACATCCGTTTAACACACCACAACAAAATCATCATCGGTACTAAGCTGGGGTGGCACAGAAACGGGGTGGTTATTTTGCCTGTCAAAACGACCGTAAAACACGTTCAGGTCGCTTGCCAGTGTGGGGTTGTGAGTGTCTGCGCGTGTTGATGTTTGTTTGTAGTTTGTGATCTTCTGTATGCCTTGCCACATATCTCTAGAATTGTTCGTAATCAGGTTGCTTGCCAGTTTCTGTCGGTATTGTCTTTTTGATACCTTAATACACTTCTGTACCACATATTTAGATTTTTTTATACTGTTCTTTGTCATTAGAGGCGAAGGCTTCCTGTTTTGCATTGAGTTTGTCCCTACTAGTTTTACTGAACTATGGCTTGTCGTTAGGATATTTTGTGACTGTCCTGGAGGTATGCAGATGTCCTCACAAAATTTAATATAGTCTGTAACCACGTCCGTGTACTCGTCGATACTGGTGGAGGAGTCTTTGAAAACGTTCAATTTGGTGGATCGAAACAGCCGCGCAGTGTATCCACCGCAGCGGCCGACCACAGTCGTACTATGCGTCTGGCTGGTTTCTCCCCCCAACGTTAAAGTCAACCACGGACGACGGCGGACGGGCAAACGACAGACGGACGAACACTGCCCAGAACACAGACTCACATTTCGGACGTAAGCCCCCAAACAAGTTTAACCCATTTAGCCACAACGCCATACAGCAGGAGATGGATTACATCATAACTGATTGACCATAATAGTTCAAGAGTAGTGCCATAATAGCGTGGCGCCTTCAGGAGAGAGAGAGAGAGAGAGAGAGAGAGAGAGAGAGAGAGAGAGAGAGAGAGAGAGAGAGAGAGAGAGAGAGAGAGAGATGATGATGAAACGTTTTTATTCAGGATAAAAAGTTTTAGGCATAGCAATGCCTATCTTCCAAACTGTCCTGCTAATCTACACATATAAAAATACATCAGACGATACATGATTGATTGATTGTACATTGCTTAACGTCCCGACAGCAACAAGGCTTTCTCAGGACGTGCCTGCACTGCTTGTGAAAAAAAAAAAAAAATAAACAGAACATTGAAGGTATGTCGCCAGCCGGTCAAATACGTTAAATAAACCTAACACATGGGGCTAAATAAAGCTAAGACCATTTAGCAACACACATCCAATATCAAGAGCTACAGGCAGTGCAGACAGTAGGGAGAGTTTTAAAAAGGCAAATACAGGTGAATGGACCTCGGGTAGACAGAAACACATGCCCCAGAATAGAGAGAAAAACCCACCCTGTGACCCTGGGAACTAAAAAATACCTAACCCCACCCAAGTCCCCCAGGGCAGACCCGGGTGGGGTTTATTTTTGAGAGAGAGAGAGAGAGAGAGAGAGAGAGAGAGAGAGAGAGAGAGAGAGAGAGAGAGAGAGAGAGAGAGAGAGAGAGAGAGAGAGAGAGAGAGAGAGCGACAAAGACAGAGAAAGCACTGTCCATCTACAGCTTGCACACTGATTGTGTCCCTTTAAATCATCAGTTTGTTTATCATCATGAGCACGGCTAGAATAAGCAGGACTTGGGTCCATGACGGTGCGTTGATAGTTCTGGCGCCGTTACACTCATCGACTTTGCAGCAGAAGGCGTGTGCTCCCTTTGCTTGAGCTGCTTTCACGAGTTGCTCGCACTCTAGGAGCGTCGGGGAGCATCCCTGTTAAAAAAAAAATATATTACAAACATACTGACGAACAAAAGAAATGCAACTTTTACGAAACCATAGAAAACATTGAAGTGTTTTCGATGCTCCGAAAAATATGACATTTCTATTGCTCGTCAGCATGAAATGTAAAGGCCCACTACCGCCCTAACGCTAAAGGCCCACTACCGCCGTACCGCTAAAGGCCTAGTACCGCCGTAACGCTAAAGGCCCAGTACCGCCGTACTGCTAAAGTGCCACTACCGCCGTAACGCTAAAGGCCTACTACCGCCGTAACGCTAAAGGCCCACTACCGCCGTAACTCTAAAGGCCCACTACCGCCGTAACTCTAAAGGCCCACTACCGCCGTACCGCTAAAGGCCCACTACCTCCGTAACGCAAAAGCCCTAATACCGCCGTAACGCTAAAGGCCCACTACCGCCGTAACGCTAAAGGCCCACTACCGCCGTAACTCTAAAGGCCCACTACCGCCGTACCGCTTAAGGCCCACTACCGCCGTAACGCTAAAGCCTACTACCGCCTTAACGCTAAAGGCCCACTACCGCCGTAACGCTAAAGGCCCACTACCGCCGTAACGCTTCAACGATACACTTCTGTAACAGATGGTTATGAAACGCTACACACAGGTCTACCTATGGTTCATTTGGACACAGGACAATCCAGTTGGTTGGTTGGTTAGTTCGGGTTTAACGTCCACAGCACCGAGATGATCATGGACGGCCCTGACGGGCGGGTTATGGGGGACAGGGAAATCTATTGCCTATGGAGTACGACCTGAACACTGATCAACTCAGGCGCACTCCAACTGTGCCACTTTGATTTACCAGGACCTTTCAACGGACATGCTATTGAACAAATCCGTTTTTTTCCCCTGGATTGTGAGTCCAGCTACCGGGGCCAGGACGGGATTCGAACCCACGACCCGGCAATTCCCTTCGCTCTCCTGCTCCGACGTTTAACCGCCTGAGCTATTTCGGACTCTTCAATCCAGTTAAACACACGTCGTCTTTATATCAAGTAACCTGACAATGACTCCACTCCGTTCTAGAAATACAACGCTATCAGTACGATAAACAGCTAGAAATAGATTTACACGCTAACGGCTGTGCAGAATAAATGTGTGTATCATGTCCAAATTGCTGTTAGAATTCATTAGGTCGACAAGAGATAACAAACACACACGGTGCTAAAATGTGTCTTCAGATTTATGATTAATAGTCATTAAAGGCGCTAGCATTTACGCACAATTGAATTGGTATCAGTTTCAGTCCACTTAATCAAATTTCAAATACAAAACGATTTTGAATTTCCAAAAACTACAGTAGCTCGCTTGAGCTTGCCCTTAGCACCACGTGAAAGTTCTGTGTTTACGTTCAGTGTGTGAGTGAATGCGCGTGATTCACGTGAGCGTGCTTGTTGGGTTCAGTTCGCGGCGGCGCTTTGAGCCGATTTTCAATTGGGATAAAGCGCCTATTTAATGCGCTTATTATTATTTATTATTAAATGTATTTTGTAAAGCATGCAGACCTGCGCAGGCACACTATAGCGTCCATAGTAACTATTGTGAACAAGCAAAGCAGTATTTGCCGCTGATCACGACCTACCTTTCTAAAATACCGCAAATAAAAACAAATCATGAACAAGGAGTGTGGCATGGATCAACATTATCCTACTGTGTAACACTTTGTAACACTTTGTAACACTTTGTAACACGAGAAGTCGAAAGGGAAAACAAGACGAGGATGCATCCCAAAGTCTACCGTAATTGTTTGGAGCTCAGTTGCGTTTATCTTTTAGGAACATTCAAAGTTGCTCATATTTTTAGGATTATTATGCTGATACTGTGATGATGGCCCATTCTCCTCTTCATCAGCCTAACCCACCATACCATTTCCTCCCCTTGTTTTAACCCCCCCCCCCCCCCACTTCTTTTAACGTGTGTGTATGCTGAGAGGGTGTGAGTGTATGTTTGATATTGTGATGTTGTATTTTAGTTGCATATATGTTGTACATATTATTATTATCATTATTTATGTCACTTGTTTTTTGTGTGTTTTATTTATTTAATTATCCTACAACAGTGCTGCAAAGCAAAATTTACATATCAAATCTTTTTTTATCTGGACAATAAAATTTTGGAATCTTTGAATCTTGAATCTTACTTTGTGGTTCAGAAAGGTCACTTAGCAGAAAAAAAAGTTAAATCAGTATCTAGACATGATGCTTTACCCTGAGTTGGCTAGATGCATATTTCGCGTAGAAACACACAGCATTTGGGGCCACGCAATTTTGGGCGTAATAAGAACCATACCGGCCATCGTAGTAGCATTTCAAAGGCACGACATTTCCCACTTCTGAAACCAAGCAACACAAATGTAGAATGAGCTTTGATAACCCCCACTGTCGGCACGTTTATATGTAGAATGAGCCGTGATTACCCCCACTGTCAGCACGTATATATGTAGAATGAGCCGTGATTACCCCCAATGTCTGCACGTATATATGTAGAATGAGCCGTGATTACCCCCACTATCAGCACGTATACATGTAGAATGAGCCGTGATTACCCCCACTGTCAGCATGTACATATGTTGAATGAGCCGTGATTAACCCCACTGTCAGCACGTATATATGTCAGCTTTACGCTTATGCATATTAACACATTCAGCCCTGACGCACTACAGCAGGAGAAGGGTCGACCATGATAATTCAAGGGTAGTGCCAGATTAGCTTCGCGCCTTGATCCATCTCCTGCAACTGGTGCATAGTCACTAGATGACAGAAAAAAACAGAGTTCTCGAAACTCAGAACCCTGACCAGACCTTCCCTTGCAGCCACTGCGGTCGAACCTGCCTGTCCCGGATTGGCCTCTGCAGCCACGAACATGCCTGCAGACGACGTGAACAAGCCCTATAGAATCTTAGTTCGCGAAGTCAAGCCAAGAGTGCCAGATTAGCTTGGCGCCTTGATCCATCTCCTGCAACTGGTACATAGTCATTAGATGACGCCTGACGGCTGCGTGCTGGCACCGACCCTCTTCACCATCTTCTTTAGCATCATGTTGAAGCAGCCCAAGTGGAACTCGACGATGACGACGCAGTGTACATCAGGTATCGTCTCGACGGCAGCCTGTTCAACCTCAGACGACTGCAGGCCTACACCAAAACCCTAGACCGACTGATTCGTGAGCTGCTCTTTGCTGATGACGCTGCCCTCGTTGCACACACAGAGAGAGCCTTGCAGCGCATCACGTCCTGCTTCGCAGATGCTGCCCAGCTCTTTGGACTCGAGGTCAGTCTAAAAAAGGTCCTTCATCAGCCGGCACCCAAGGAAGAGCATCGCCCTCCCCACATCACCATCGGCGAGTCCGAACTGAAGTATGTACACCAGTTTACCTACCTTGGCTGCATCATCACGTCAGACGCCAAGCTGGACAAGGAGCTGGACAACAGGCTGGCAAAAGCGAACAGTGCTTTCGGGCGACTATTCAAGCGGGTGTGGCACAATCAACAGCTGAAAAAAAGGCACCAAGATCAGCGTGTACAGAGCTGTCGTCCTCACAATGCCACAATGCTGTATGGCTCCGAGTCCTGGGCCCTCTATCGCAGCCAACTACGACTCCTCGAACGCTTCCACCAGCGCTGCCTGCGTACCATACTCAGCATTCACTGGAGTGACTATGTCACCAACGTCGAGGTCCTTGAACAGGCGGAAACTGTCAGCATCGAGGCTTTGCTGCTGCGGAAACAGCTTCGCTGGGCGAGGCATGTCTCCAGGATGGAGGATCATCGCCTACCCAAGATCACTCTGTTCGGCGAGTATGTGGCTTTCATAATATCCAAGGAAATGTTATAGTTGGACACGGACAGCGATGGACGACGAAGACCCGGTTCACATATTGGCTTCTGCGCGCTCAGTTTAGTTCCCACATGAGAAAGAAAAAAATAAAAACAACGTTTTTCGTGCCGCAGTGTGTACTTACGAATAGCAATGACGACGCCGAGGATGTACGCAGCGCACCTCAGGTTCGCAACCATGCTGTTGGAACGCGGCGGGCTAGAGGTCTGCAACAAAAATATATTATACTATACTGACGAGCAAATCAAATGCGACATTTTTGCAATCATCGGAAACACTAAGATTTGTATTTGCAATGACTGCACAAATGTCGCATTTCTTTTGCTCGCCAGTATATATCAAGTTGTCTCATGCTAGAGCACCCCCGCTCTCCCCCCACCCCCTCACCACCTAACCTCTTCCGTCGCCACAAATTCCTTAAAACGATACCCCTGGTTTGGAAAATTGGCCTCTGCTCACCTCCCCCCACCCCCCTCTTCCTTCGCCACAAATTCTTTCTTGACCCTATAACCCGTCCCCCATCCCCCCCCCCCCCGTCCCTCACCCTCCCGTCCCCCCCCCCTCGTCCCTCAACCTCCCGCCCCGCCCAACCCCTCGTCCAGAAATCTTCGTCCCACACCCTCCCGCTCTCGTCCCTTACCCTCAGACCCTCACCCCCGTCCTCCGCTCGCCCGTCCCCCTCCCTCCCGCCACCCCCACCTCCCGCCTCCACCCTCCCGCCCCACCCTAACCGCCCCTCACCCGTCAGCCCCCGCCCCACCCCCATCCCTCCCCCACGTCCCTCCCCACCTTCCCGCCCCTCCCATACCTTCCCGGCCCCCACCATCCCGTCCCTCTCCCCCCCCCCTCGTCCCCCTTTCCTCACCGTCCAGTCGTCCGTCCCTCACGTCCCCCAATCGCTGTTGTTTGATATTTCTGAGAGTCCTGACACACATCCCCGTGATAACGTTTCCCTCTTGCAGAACAGGCTGACAGACACATGTATGACACTCTTAAGGAAATCGTCTCGCGCGGCCGTCCAAAGAAAGTAGAATCAATCCGAAAGCAGTGTTTGATAGAGATTATGTTGATGCACCGTAGGACAAAGCCAAATTACAAAACTCGAGTCGGCGCAGAAGCAGTTCCAGTTTGAAAAAAGTGGCACGTTTCACATTAGGCACCATTTGCTTAATACAAACACCAGGTTTCATATTATGTGCGAAAATTAAGGTACGCGAGATGGTTAGCACACATTATGGGCTCATTTAACAAGTTAGCACTTAGAAGGGCGAGCTGCTAACTGCACCTCCCTAAGTCTATCGAGCAAAATCTTTAAACACTCAAGGTGTCTCTCCTTTGTCTCAGTGGCTACCATGAGATCGTCCATGAAGTTGTATACTTCTCTCAGTCCTAGTGGCAACAACATCTTGCGCATCATTCTCGAAAATACCGCCCCAGCGGTTCTGAGCCCAAACGGCATAACGCACCATTGAAACTGGCCCTCCGGAGTAGTGAAAGCGGTTTTACACTTCTCCTCAGACTTCATAGGTATCTGCCAATATCCCTTGGACAAATCTAACTTGCTCAAGCACTTAGCCCTGGACAACGTGCTCAACAGGTACTCGATGTCTGGCATTGGCACTGCATCGAACACTACTTGTTTGTTTAGCTTGCGAAAATCAACGCAAAACCGGACTGAACCATCCTTTTTCTTCACCAGAACTATGGAGGAACTAAATGGCGATGAGGCCCTTTCTATCACTCCCATGTCTATTATCGTCTCTACCTCCTGTCTGATCACTGCTACCTGAGAATGCGGTAGAGGGTACTGTCTGGTACGTACCGGTCTGTCGTCTTCGAGTCTCATCTCGCACTCGTCTAACGTAGTGCGTAGCGGTAAGTCGGTAAAAATGTCCGCGTACTGCTCAACCAAGTTTGTAATGTCCTGCTGTACGTCTGGACACTCAGGATCTAAATGAACGTCCCTGAGCGTTTCAACAGCTGTCAACGTCACTGTCGGCAAGTTGTCAACAACGGATACCTCTTCCCAGTCTTCGACTTCTTCTATCATTACGGCGGTAGCTACGCACACTCCCTCCTGCAACTGATCACTCACCTGAGCTCGGAAGTACCCAACGGAGAAAGAAACACGCTTAGAAAAAAAGGTACAACACATTTATTAATATTTCGGGTAAATACCCTTTGTCAAAATAGACAAACAAACAGAGACATTAGCCGCTACTTATCTTCATATGCAGAAGGAATGTGGCAACTGAAGGTGACGTAAAAAAAAAATAAAATAAAACCAAAACAGAAAAGAAAAGAAAAGGAAGAACAAAAGTAAAAATGACGTCAAAGAATAAATCGAAAGAGAAAGACTCCGAGAGAAACTAAACATGAGAGACAAGAGTGTGTGTAAGCGCGCGCAGGAGCGAGCAAAAGTAAATGCGCGTGTGTGAGGCCGGGGAGAGAGAGAGAGAGATAGAGAGAGAGAAAGAGAGAGAGAGAGAGAGAGAGAGAGAGAGAGAGAGAGAGAGAGAGAGAGAGAGAGAAGAGAGAGAGAGACAGCGAGAGAGAGAGAGAGAGAGTCGGGGGGGGGGGGGGGGGTGAGGGGAGAGAGAAAGAGAAAGAACGAACGGGGAGTACCCTTGGGCACGAAGTAGGCTGAGTGTCTAATACACAAAGCCTGCTAAACACCAACCCGAAGGCAAACTTTATATCACCAAGTTGAGGACTACCTCTTGGAAAAAACGGGAGAACCCCGGGAAAAAAAAAAACAGCATTTAGCATGGTACACAACAAGGAATATCAATGAAACGAAGCAAATAATCAAATTCAGTAAGAGAATAATGGTGTAAGGGGAGAGTAGGTGGTTGTGAAACCATCTTCAAGGGTAACTCAAAAAAAAAAAAAAAAAAAAAAAAAAAACGGGTGTGGGGGGAGAGAAAGACAAAAGGGGCGGGGGAAGGGGAGGAGGAAAGGGAAGAGAGAGAGAGAGAGAGAGAGAGAGAGAGAGAGAGAGAGAGAGAGAGAGAGAGAGAGAGAGAGAGAGAGAGAGAGAGAGAGAGAGAGAGAGAAAGGGAGAGAGAGAGAGAGAGAGAGAGAGAGAGAGAGAGAGAGAGAGAGAGAGAGAGAGAGAGAGAGAAAGGGGGAGGAAAAAAGAAAAAAAAAGGAAGGGGGGAGGGGGAAGGCAAACAACCAGAGCCACCAGCCCCACCCAACAGGCACCCACCAGCCCACGGACGAACGCACAGGCATGCGAACAAGACGACCACATACATCCCCAAGGGAATGCACACGATCGCCCCCCACACCCGCGCATAAATCCAAGGACCGGCGACCAGCCGCCCGACAGGGAAGGGCAAGGGATCCAACTAAACGTACGGCCAGCGCTGAAAAAGTCCCCATGGGAGTCACAAAGTACATATCAATCAGCGCCAGCCTCACCTGGTTAGTGAGTAGTCATACAGAATCGACTCAGTAAGGTAAATGACAGTTAGCAGAAAAAAAAAAAGACACAGGCAAGGTAAAAAAAAGTTAATCTTTCATATTCATCCCGAGTGGCGCCACAGTGCCCACTTTATTAATCAAAAAATTTTCTCGGTTTTTCCTGGCCCAGACATTACTGGCTTGCATAAGCCAGAGGCCTTTAACGCGAATGTCCGAGACGGAGTGGTCGGCCTGGTTGAAATGTCGTCCGACCGGTCTATTGTAATGGTACTTGACCGACTGAAGATGTTCTTTAAAACCGTCGTTGATGGTTCTTTCCGTCTCTCCAACATAGAGTTGGCCGCATTTCACACAGGAGATGACATAAATCACGTTGGTGGTTTGACATGTGAAGTATCTGTCTATGTTGAATTTGTAACGTCCATGTAGACATAGACATACATACATACATACATAGACAGATACATACATAGACAGATACTTCACATGTCAAACCACCAACGTGATTTATGTCATCTCCTGTGTGAAATGCGGCCAACTCTATGTTGGAGAGACGGAAAGAACCATCAACGACCGTTTTAAAGAACATCTTCAGTCCGTCAAGTACCATTACAATAGACCGGTCGGGCGACATTTCAACCAGGCCGACCACTCCGTCTCGTACATTCGTGTTAAAGGCCTCTGGCTTATGCAAGCCAGTAATGTCTGGGCCAGGAAAGACCGAGATAAATTTTTGATTAATAAACTCGGCACTGTGGCGCCACTCGGGATGAATATGAAAGATTAACTTTTTTTACCTTGCCTGTGTCCTTTTTTTTAATCTGCTAACTGTCATTTACCTTACTGAGTCGCTTCTGTATGACTACTCACTAACCAGATAGGTCAGGCTGGCGCTGATTGATATGTACTTTGTGACTCCCATGGGGATTTTTTTCAGCGCTGGCCGTACGTTTAGTTGGATCCCTTGCCCTTCCCTGTCGGGCGCCTGGTCGCCGGTCCTTGGATTTATGCGCGGGTGTGGGGGGGGGGGGGGGATCGTGTGCATTCCCTTGGGGATGAATGTGGTCGTCTTGTTCGCATGCCTGTGCGTTCGTCCGTGGGCTGGTGGGTGCCTGTTGGGTGGGGCTGGTGGCCCTGGTTGTTTGCCTTCCCCCTCCCTCCTCCCTTTTTTTTTTTTTTGTTTGTTTGTTTTTATTTTCCTCCCCCTTTCTCTCTCTCTTTCTCTCTCTCTCTCTCTCTCTCTCTCTCTCTCTCTCTCTCTCTCTCTCTCTCTCTGTCTCTCTCTTCTCTCTCTCTCTCTCTCTCTCTCTCTCTCTCTCTCTCTCTCTCTCTCTCTCTCTCTTCCCTTCCCTCCTCCCCTTCCCCCGCCCCTTTTGGCTTTCTCTCCCCCCACACCCGGTTTTTTTTTTTTTTTTTAAGATGGTTTCACAAATACCTACTCTCCTCTTACACCATTATTCTCTTACTGAATTTGATTATTTGCTTCGTTTCATTGATATTCCTTGTTGTGTACCATGCTAAATGCTGGTTTTTTTTTCCCCGGGGTTCTCCCGTTTTTCCCCGAGGTAGTCCTCAACTTGATGGTGATATAAAGTTTGCCTTCGGTTTGGTGTTTAGCAGGCTTTGTGTATTAGACACTCAGCCTACTTCGTGCCCAAGGGTACTCCCCGTTCGTTCTTTCTCTCTCTCTTTCTCTCTCCCCTCCCCCCCTCTCTCTCTCTCTCTCTCTCTCTCTCTCTCTCGCTGTCTCTCTCTCTCTCTCTCTCTCTCTCTCTCTCTCTCTCTCTCTCTCTCTCTCTCTCTCTCTCTCTCTCTCTCTCTCTCTCTCTCTCTCTCCCCGGCCTCACACACGCGCATTTACTTTTGCTCGCTCCTGCGCGCGCTTACACACACTCTTGTCTCTCATGTTTAGTTTCTCTCGGAGTCTTTTTCTTACGATTTTTTTCTTTGACGTCATTTTTACTTTTGTTCTTCCTTTTCTTTTTTTTCTGTTTTGTTTTTATTTTATTTTATTTTTACGTCACCTTCAGTTGCCACATTCCTTCTGCATATGAAGATAAGTAGCGGCTAATCTCTCTGTTTGTCTATTTTGACAAAGGGTATTTACCCGAAATATTAATAAATTGTGTTGTACCTTTTTTTCTAAGCGTGTTTCTTTCTCCGTTGGGTACTTCTTTGCATTTCACACGCTTGGCAGTCACCTTTTTGGTCTGGATTGCTTATTTCACCTGAGCTCGGGTTTATATCGCAGCAGCTACGGCACACTGCTTCCATCTACGGCTACGGGACTACGCTGCCCGTCCTTGAAGACTACCCAGTTGCCTAGTATGACATCGGGGATAGAATCTTCGATGACTGTCAGTTCTACGGTCCCCTTCACAAACTGCGAACAAACTATCTCAACGAAAACCGTGGGGTACTTCTCTGCCTTGAACGGATCGGCCAACACCAATTCGATTTCACGACCTGTCAAATCTTCGGGCCGCACCCATCTTGACGCTACAGCTCCCATCTCAGCCCCCGTATCTCTCATCAATCTAACATGACTACCTTTAAGCTGCCCCGTACTCCAAGGGTTGTACGGCTGAATACTACTGACGGCGTTAATGAGCTCTCCCTGAATCAAACTGGAGTTTGTACTTACCGTCACTTGATTCAACGGGTTAGGCTGTCTACACTGCCTCGCTACGTGCCCCTTCCTCCCACACCTGTAACACTCAATCTGACTACCTCCTCCCTGACTCTCCCTCGGTTTAGTCTCCTCCTTACTTCCACCAGACAGTTTATCTACTCTCTCAGTCGGGTCACTGGGTCTAGGTCCCTTCCTAACTGGTACCCCCCACCCCACCCCCCCCCGACTTCCACCCTACGAAAGGCAGACCTAACAAATCCAATACCATCTTTGAGAAGGGATAACCTTCATCGCCGTATAAAGCACTTCACGACAAGTCAAATGATTTAAACGGAAGCGGGTGGAAAGAATAGGTGACAATAGCGCTGTGAGAACAGGTGCACAGAGTCAGCCTGCCGAAACATTTATGGCCAGGCGATGATGGACACTCAAATAAGCGCAGGGTGGGTCTGTCTTCAGACTCGTGCCGCTACAAGTTTGAAGTGATCGCTGACATAATTATTTAGTGATTTCAAAAGCAGAGACGTGCCTCTTCAAATCTAGGAGGATCTCGACTCTTGATTTTTGCTTAGCAAAATGTGTTGTCCAATCGAAACATTAGATAATGACAACAATATTCGATGCCTTCTGTGGCTGATACACTTCCGACTTGTCCTGACAAAGGGGACCACAGGGATTATTGGTAACAGCGGCCCAAGGTGCTTCGTGTATGACTGGATCAGTGAATGTAGGTAACTTGTTTGGAGCTTTTCAATGGGCAGTATTATCGTCGGCCACCGTTTGCCCGCGCACAACTGTGCGCGGGCCCGGCAACGGCCGCCGACGTCGGCCCGATGGCCCTTGAGCTCTGGGATTTTGTTATTTTGGGGAGACACGTCAGTAAAAATGCATTTCTTCATATGGTTTCCTGCGGCCATAACAGGCTTATGAGAATCTCACTTATAGCCGGTAGGAATCACGCACAATGGTCTATGCATAGAAGGCACAGTTCCTCGTGGGCACCTGCATGCAGCCCGAGAGACTGCTGATCACGGTAACAACAGCTGGCCCATGAAGATCTATTTCTCTCCCCAACGCATTACCTTTGTCATCAGACAGTCAGCCCTCGCCAGTCGCCTGTCATAGGCACATACCCTCACAGCCATTTGCAGCCAGATCATTAATAATAATAATAATAATAATAATAATAATAATAATAATAATAATAATAATAATAATAATAATAATAATAATAATAATAATAATAATAATAATTTCTATCCATCATCGATATTATTGTCCTAAGCATGTCATTCACTATATTCAGGAGAGCAGTCTCAGTGGAATGCCCGGGCCGATACGCTGACTGGCAAACAGGAAGAAGACTGTGAGCATTCACATGGTCAAGGAGCTGGGAGACAACAATCCTTTCAATTAGCTTGGACAGGAAGGACAGATTTAAGACAGGCCTGAAGTTTTTCAGATTTCAGGGTCAAGACTGGGCTTTCTAAGCAGGGGTTTGACGATGGCTGATTTGTAAACAGCAGGGAAAATACCAGAGGACAAGGAGTCATTGACCAGGGAAGTGATGATAGGGAGGACTATGTCAAAACAATCAAAGAGAAGTTGGGTAGGGATGGGATCCAGGTCACACGTCTTAGCAGCGCACTTTGTCATGATCTTACGAACATCATCTTCGGACAAACTCTTGAAGGTATGGAAGACTTGTCCAGCAAAAGGCACATCATGACATGAGGTGAAACTGATGACCGGGCGTCCAGTTTGTCTCGAATAGACTCTACGTTCTGAGTGAAAAACTCACAGAACTTCTCAGGTAACTCAATGGGAGGAACAGATTTTGGCAGAGGAGACAGTCGTTTTTGCCAGAAGTTTGCCTGTGAAGTTGAACAGCTTCTTGCTTGACGTGCATTCCAAAATGTTCATACTGATGAAAGCCGTTTTGGCAATCAGCACTAGTTGTTTATTGACAAGGATGGGCAAGTAGCGAGAGTAGCGACTACATTTTGTAGTTTGGCTACTATTTGGAGTAGTTTGTAACGATCCAAACTACATATTTTTAAAAAGTAGTTGTAAAGCAACGAACTACTAATTTGTCAGTAGTGAAGTAGCGAAAATGTATCTTTCGCTACGCTACTTTCCTTGCCGTGTGACTTGCCTATCCTTTTCAGTCAAGCCGAAGCGAGTGGCGAAATTGCTGTCTCGCGCGAGATTGATCGCTCGCTCAGCGAACGGAAGCATGATTGTGATTGGTTGTAGTTTGCCCATCCTTGTTTATTGACCACCTTTTTCGCTGCCTTGAAGATCTGCCTGTGGACCGTCAGACCCGACTTCAGCCAAGGTCTTTCCGCTTGTCGGTGTTCCTTTTTAGGCAGCACGAAGCTGCTAACTGGCATCAGTTAACCATGGGGACGGCTTACGGAATGAGGATCTGCGTTTTGACAGTGGAGCATGACAGTCTAGGACCAAATTCAGACACGCATCGAACTGGTCAACAGTGGGATGGGACAGGTCAGACAGGAGACCCTGCAGGTCCGCCTTAAAGGCTACTTTGTCCATGGTTTTGATATTGCGGGACTCCACGAACGTTGTCTGAAGGTGAGGGACAGAGACATTCAGATGAGTGTTCACACAGTAGTGGTCCGACTCAATGGCATGTGACACATGGGTGGACTGCAGGAGGCCTTCATCTTCTCGAAAAAGCACCCATTCCAGAATGTGACCATGATAGTGAGTGGGGACTGTAATTGATTGAGACAGACTTAACATGTCGAGAATAGCAACTGTTTTCTTTGTGCATGCGCTGGATGCTAAGTCAAAATGGAGATTAAAAGAAGTACCCAACGGAGAAAGAAACACGCTTAGAAAAAACGGTACAACACAATTTATTAATATTTCGGGTAAATACCCTTTGTCAAAATAGACAAACAAACAGAGACATTAGCCGCTACTTATCTTCATATGCAGAAGGAATGTGGCAACTGAAGGTGACGTAAAAATAAAAATAAAAAGAAAAGAAAATGAAGAACAAAAGTAAAAATGACGTCAAAGAAAAAATCGTAAGAGAAAGACTCCGAGAGAAACTGAACACGAGAGACAAGAGTGTGTGTAAGCGCGCGCAGGAGCGAGCAAAAGTACATGCGCGTGTGTGAGGCCGGGGTGGGGGGGGGAGAGAGAGAGAGAGAGAGAGAGAGAGAGAGAGAGAGAGAGAGAGAGAGAGAGAGAGAGACCGAGAGAGAGAGAGGGGGGGGGAGAGAGAAAGAGAGAGAGAGAGAGAGAGAGAGAGAGAGAGAGGAGAGAGAGAGAGGGAGAGAGAGAGAGAGAGAGAGAGAGAGAGAGAGAGAGAGAGAGAGAGAGAGAGAGAGAGAGAGAGAGAGAGAGAGGAGAGAGAGAGAGAGAGAGAGAGAGAGAGAGAACAAACGGGGAGTACCCTTGGGCACGAAGTAGGCTGAGTGTCTAATACACAAAGCCTGCTAAACGCCAACCCGAAGGCAAACTTTATATCACCATCAAGTTGAAGACTACCTCGGGGAAAAACGGGAGAACCCCGGGAACAAAAACCCAGCATTTAGCATGGTACACAACAGGGAATATCAATGAAACAAAGCAAATAATCAAAATCAGTAAGAGAATAATGGTATAAGAGGAGAGTAGGTAGTTGTTAAACCATCTTCAAGGGTAACTCAAAAAAAAAAAAAAAAAAAAAAAAGGGTGTGGGGGGAGAGAAAGACAAAAGGGGCGGGGGAAGGGGAGGAGGAAAGGGAAGAGAGAGAGAGAGAGAGGGGGAGGGAAAAAAGGGAGGGGGGGGAGGGGGAGGGCAAACAACCAGAGCCACCAGCCCCACCCAACAGGCACCCACCAGCCCACGGACGAACGCACAGGCATGCGAACAAGACGACCACATACATCCCCAAGGGAATGCACACGATCGCCCCCCACACCCGCGCATAAATCCAAAGACCGGCGACCAGGCGCCCGACAGGGAAGGGCAAGGGATCCAACTTAACGTACGGCCAGCGCTGAAAAAGCCCCCATGGGAGTCACAAAGTATATATCAATCAGCGCCAGCCTCACCTATCTGGTTAGTGAGTAGTCATACAGAAGCGACTCAGTAAGGTAAATGACAGTTAGCAGATAAAAAAAGACACAGGCAAGGTAAAAAAAAAAAGTTAATCTTTCATATTCATCCCGAGTGGCGCCACAGTGCCCAGTTTATTAATCAAAAAATTTTCTCGGTCTTTCCTGGCCCAGACATTACTGGCTTGCATAAGCCAGAGGCATTTAACACGAATGTCCGAGACGGAGTGGTCGGCCTGGTTGAAATGTCGCCCGACCGGTCTATCGACTGAAGATGTTCTTTAAAACGGTCGTTGATAGTTCTTTCCGTCTCTCCAACATAGAGTTGGCCGCATTTCACACAGGAGATGACATAACTCACGTTGGTGGTTTGACATGTGAAGTATCTGTCTATGTTGAATTTGTAACGAGGACCATTCACCACTGTAGAAGGGCAAATAAAAGGACATGTCTTGCAATATGGAACATTGCACGGTGTGGAGCCGGAGGGTCTGGTGGTAGAACGAGGCTTAAGAGTAGAGCGAACAAGCATGTCTCGTAAATTAATATCCCTCTTAAAAGCCACCAACGGAGTTTCAGAAAAGATAGCAGCGGACTCTTTACTGGATGACAAAAGACCCCAGTTAGAAAAAAGTATTTTACTAACCGGATTGGTGTGCGGATGGTAAATCATGGTTACGATGGGCCTGTCACTCTCAGCGGTAGGTTTAGTCTGCAGTATATTCGCGCGACTAAGTTTTTGTACTGTTTGGAGAGAACCTTGAACAACAGTATGTGGGTAATGTCTGTCGATGAAAAGTCCAGCCATTTCTTTGGATTGAACATCAAAATCTGATTTTTCGGAACAGATTCTTTAAAGCCGAAGAAACTGAGAATATGTGATGCTGTTCTTACATTTGGGTTGTGCGAAGAGCGGTAGTCGAGGTATGAATGAAGTCTCCAAGTAAGAGCAGGTCTCCTTTTAAGGAGTTACATGTTCCAAAAATTCAGTGAACTGTTTATATTATAAACTCTCATCAGTCTTGCTGAAGAAAGCAGAATACTGCCTGTGAAGGCAAACCACAGTAAGTCCAGGTAGTGTTAAACAAGAGTTTCATGGTCTTTTATCTTTCCAGGGGAGAAGCGTATCTGAGGCTGTCTGTGCCAGGAGTTTTGCAGACACTCACTCACTCACGCCAAATTCAGCAAACACCGTGCACGTAAGGAATAAAGAGTACCTGAAGCCTGACAGATTTTTTGAGCAAGTCCATGTGGGCTGATGCGGCTGTGTGTCTTGTTTCAAATGTCAGCTAAAGATTGCAGTCCACAGCCTTTAATCAATAACAAAGCAGGTTCACAGCTGAACAACTTTTCATCAATAACAAAGCAGGTTCACAGCTGAACAACTTTTCATCAATAACAAAGCAGGTTCACAGCTGAACAACTTTTCATCAATAACAAAGCAGGTTCACAGCTGAACAACTTTTCATCAATAACAAAGCAGGTTCACAGCTGAACAACTTTTCATCAATAACAAAGCAGGTTCACAGCTGAACAACGTTTCATCAATAACAAAGCAGGTTCACAGCTGAACAACTTTTCATCAATAACAAAGCAGGTTCACAGCTGAACAACTTTTCATCAATAATAAAGCAGGTTCACAGCTGAACAACTTTTCATCAATAACAAAGCAGGTTCACAGCTGAACAACTTTTCATCAATAACAATGGAAGTTCACAGCTGAATAACTTTTCATCAATAACAAAGCAGGTTCACAGCTGAACAACTTTTCATCAATAACAAAGCAGGTTCACAGCTGAACAACTTTTCATCAATAACAAAGCAGGTTCACAGCTCAACAACTTTTCATCAATAACAAAGCAGGTTCACAGCTGAACAACTTTTCATCAATAACAATGCAAGTTCACAGCTGAACAACTTTTCATCAATAACAAAGCAGGTTCACAGCTGAACAACTTTTCATCAATAACAAAGCAAGTTCACAGCTGAACAACTTTTCATCAATAACAAAGCAAGTTCACAGCTGAACAACTTTTCATCAATAACAAAGCAAGTTCACAGCTGAACAACTTTTCATCAATAACAAAGCAGGTTCATTGTGAAAACAGACGTGGTCTTAATCCACTTGTTGATTGGCTGCAATATACACCACAGTGTTCACATCCATTGATAAACTCGCTAGCTGCAAGGCAAAAAAACTAAGGTACAAAAAAAGGCATACAACATATTTCATTCTACACAACAGAAGGTCAGTCAATTTTTCTTGTTCAAGGACTGAGAATGATATGAAATCTGTGAGCGGCGAGCTTCAGCAGTGTTACGTGTATATGTCTGCTGGTTTTGTATTTCCAGCAGGTGACAAAAATATCCATTGTTTGTAAGCTGACAGAGCATGTCACTAGGTATGGTACATGTACATCACACAGTTGTTGTTTAACTTACGTCTGAATTCTTGCTCGTTTCTGTCTTTTCTCTCTCTTTCCCTCAGCCGTTGTCTGCTGTCTGCAGGATTCCGCTGTGAATGCTGGTTGTTACGGCGTCGTCACCACGTCACTCAGATAATATAATAATAATCTTGCTGTCATGGTGAAAAGACTTCCCATCAATGCGCCATCTTCCTTATTTGATCGGGTTGCTTGAATCATGTATGGTAGCAATGTTGGTTCCGTTATGAACGTTGGTTTCTATGAGTTACCGCACCCTGAACACACGTCATAATCTGCTGTACATGTCACAGTCCGGAGGTCGCTGTATAATTTGTAGACCGTGACCAGCAGATACATATGACTGCACAACGCCAGGCCCGTTGTAAAAGTTAGTTTCTATGGGCAGTACACAGCTTCCCTCAGACACACGTCATCATCTTGCTGTTCCACGAATCCATAGCACTTAGTCTGGCATTTGCTTACCTGTAGACGACCAGCACATCTGATTGTACAACGCTGATACCGTTATCAACGTTGGTTTATGTCTGTACCATGCCAACCCCTCTGTCACAGAAAGCCGTAATCTAGTGCGGGTACACGTCAAATACCGGGTGGACCAGAATTAACCCTTAACTGCCGGGCCACGGAGAAAACTAGCAAAGTCCGTGATGAACATGTACAGATTACATTGGCATGACCTACAGTTCACAAAGTCCGTGAGGAACATGTACAGATTACATTGGCCTGACCTACAGTTAACAAAGTCCGTGAGGAACATGTACAGATTACATTGGCCTGACTTACAGTTCACAAAGTCCGTGAGGAACATGTACAGATTACATTGGCCTGACCTACAGTTCACAAAGTCCGTGAGTAACATGTACAGATTACATTGGCCTGACCTACAGTTTACAAAGTCCGTGAGGAACATGTACAGATTACATCATGCCTGACCTACAGTTCACAAAGTCCGTGAGGAACATGTACAGATTACATTGGCCTGACCTACAGTTTACAAAGTCCGTGAGGAACATGTACAGATTACATTGGCCTGACCTACAGTTCACAAAGTCTGTGAGGAACATGTACAGATTACATTGGCCTGGCCTACAGTTCACAAAGTCCGTGAGGAACATGTACAGATTACATTGGCCTGACCTACAGTTCACAAAGTCCGTGAGGAACATGTACAGATTACTTTGGCCTGACCTACAGTTCACAAAGTCCGTGAGGAACATGTACAGATTACATTGGCCTGACCTACATTTCACAAAGTCCGTGAGGAACATGTACAGATTACATTGGCCTGACCTACAGTTCACAAAGTCCGTGAGGAACATGTACAGATTACATTTGCCTGACCTACAGTTCACAAAGTCCGTGAGGAACATGTACAGATTACATCATGCCTGACCTACAGTTCACAAAGTCCGAGAGGAACATGTACAGATTACATTGGCCTGACCTACATTTCACAAAGTCCGTGAGGAACATGTACAGATTACATTGGCCTGACCTACAGTTCACAAAGTCCGTGAGGAACATGTACAGATTACATTGGCCTGACCTACAGTTCACAAAGTCCGTGAGGAACATGTACAGATTACATTGGCCTGACCTACAGTTCACAAAGTCCGTGAGGAACATGTACAGATTACATCATGCCTGACCTACAGTTCACAAAGTCCGTGAGGAACATGTACAGATTACATTGGCCTGACCTACAGTTCACAAAGTCCGTGAGGAACATGTACAGATTACATTTGCCTGACCTACAGTTCACAAAGTCCGTGAGGAACATGTACAGATTACATTGGCCTGACCTATAGTTCACAACAAAATCACGAGTGTTCAGTTCCACCAAACTTAACTCTTTCACTGCAGAGAAAACGTCAACACGATTCAACGGTAAGAGGTATAGATCCTCATGAGCCCCTGCGACTGCGACTGCGACTGCGGGGGCTCATGAGGATCTGTACCTCTCCGTGTTTCTTGGACGGGTTTGACTTTTGTTTGATGAACATGGATTTCGGAAACAGCAATGTGGGGGAGGAGACTCAGTCATGACCCAATAAGGAAACACACTAGGAAAAACGTCCAGGTAATGTTAGAATCAATCCGACACCAGGATTTTATAGAGATGATATCGATGCAACTTATGACAAAGCCACGTTTCAAAACTCGAATCAAAGAAGAAGCAATTTCAGTTTGAAACAAGATGAGGATTTCATCCCAAAGTCCACCGTATTGTTTGGAGCTCACATGTGTTTTTCTGAGGAATGTTCAGAGCTGTAAATATTTTTAGGCGTATTATACTGATCCATTTCCATCCTCTCTAACCCAACCTCTGATCAACACACACGTCGGCGCCCACAAATAAAGACGGACACACGGCGCTTCCAGCAATTAGTACGCTCTCCGGGCTTGTGTAGTGACAGGAATCCATCTCCTTCCGCTCTAACCCATCCTCTGATTCACACACACTAGCACACAGAAATAACAAGATAGGATGAACGCACTAAGTCCCTAGCTGTTCTCGCTGTCAATGGTCTCTGCCTTTTGTCTTTGACCTGATTCTGATGTTGAGTTATCTCCTATTGAAAAAGTCTCGCAGATCTGCCAATGCGTCAATGAGTTCTATAAGTTGCTCATGACATACGCGTCATTGATTTGTCAAACGTCATTTGTCATGACGTAAGTTTTAGTTTTCATATCTTACATTTTTTATTTCACGTGATATGAGTTTCACTTTCGCTTCATAGGCTTCTGAAAATGGTGACAAAACTAGAACTTCACGGTACAATTTCAGTCTTGCTATAATTTGTGTGAAAGCAGGTTGACTTTACCTAGCTACATGATATGCTAAGTACACGGGTCACCTGCATGCTGTTCTGAAAGCGCGTTGATGTGTGTGTGCGTGCATAAGCGCGCGCTCCAAGCATGTCTAAGAGGCATAGATCCTCATGCGCCTGGAGGGCGCATGATGATCTATTCCTGCTGGAATGCGCGCATGTTTGTGATGAAATGTTTTCGAAGGCTGCTTGGCGTTTCATACAGAAATCACATCACAAACGAGGAAGTGGGAAGCAGAATCAGGCAAGCCATCGGGCCCTATGAAAACTTATTAGACTTTGTGAAAAAACGCAAACTGAAATGGAATGGGCATGTCACGCGTTCAGCAGGGCGTGCCAAAACAATTCTGCAAGGCACTTGCAAGGAGGACGAAGGAGAGGAAGACAGAGGAAAAGATGGGAGGACAATATCTCAGAGTGGACAGGACTGAACTGGGTGATACGCTGAGAATGGCAGAGAACAGAGAGGAATGGTGGGAGCTGGTTGCCAAGTCATCAGTGGTGCCCCAACGGTCGGCAAGACTACGGGATATAGATAGATAGATAGAAAGCTAAATATTTTGGCTTGTTAATTACTTAGACCAGTTCTATGTACCCTTTCTGTCAGAGAGGTAACATTGGTGACTATCTGTGAGCAAAAGAATTACAGCAAAGGGTGTGCATGTAATTATTTGTCAAAAGTATGTACATACAAGAACGCGATTTAAATTTCTGCATCTTTTGGGTCACTTTTCTTATGCTTAAGTACACATGTGTACAAGTTAGCAGATGGAAAGACAGAAAACAGTACATTATTACTCTTGTGTATAGAAGCTTACATATTTACAAAATTAAACCCTAATCTGCGCTAAAAAGAAAAATAGGCACCTATGTTGAAGATAAAGCAACAAAAATGCTTGGAAAGTGCAAAGTAGTCATCTTGCTGAATTTGTATTTCACATTTGACAACTTCACTCGAACAGATCACGCGCTGCGGAGATGGACAGGAAGAAAAGAAAGCCACCAGTCATGTTCACTAAATAAAGAAAATATATTTTTAATGTTTCATTATTTAAACACTGCAGTTTTTACTACAGTGCATCCAACAACAAGCAATGAATTTTCTGTTTAGAGTTTTCCACATGCATACTCATTATGAGCAAACTGGTTGATGTTAACTCATTACATGCTGAGAATGAAATTATGTGGTAAAAATGCCTTGTACACGTTTTTTATCGTATTATTTTTCTTTTCTTTTTGTGTAGTCAGTGTGCTCACTGAGGCTTACTGCATAGTTCAGCTATTTTTGTCTCCTGCAAGCCTGACCGGAATTTAGTGTGTATTTACCGCCAGTAGTAAGAGGCGAGGCTGGTTAGTACATCAGAACGTTTAGACAAAGGCCAGATGTTGTACTCAGTGACCGCACCTCGCCGATATGTCGTTTTCTCCCTTCTTTCCAGAGCTCTGCTACGGTGCCAGACAGCTGATTACTGCGGAGTATTTTCCCTTGACAGGAGATTTGATTTGGGTTGTTAATTACGTAGTCTTGTAAAAGTACGATTTTTCATCTGCAAGAGGTTTTTGCAACAATATAGTGTTTGAAGGGCTTTAAGTGTTGGTAATAGTTTCAGAATTTACGAAAGCGTATTCAGCTAGGCAAGTAATGTTCTATCCCATGGAAAAGTGCTTCACCATTTTGTAACACGTAATGATTTTGGTCGGGCGAGCCGTTTCTCGCTGCCCGTCAGCTTTCGGCTAGCGAAAGCTCCCGCTGCGGTCGGCACCTTTGGCTTAGATCGCGGTGTGGTACCTGGTCTGCGGAGATAGGTGGATTTGAGCGGTTGTTATTCACGACTACTTCTACAGTTGCTGTTTCGACTTTGCCGTTTTTTCCAAAGTTCTACAAACCAGTATTTTGGACTCTGTCATTTTTCTGAGCCCTCCCTTGAACGGGAATCCCGTACTCTCTCGTTTTTTTTTTTTTGGAGTCCTGGGACTTTGCCATTTTTCTGGCGGCTCTGCTTTGTAACGGGCGCTTCGGACTTTGTTTCCGAGGTTTTCCCTTTACAAAGGGCGCTTCGGACTTAGCCATTTGTTGGGGAGTCTTCGAAACTGATCATGGGCACACAACTTCCCGAGAAGGGACAAACGATGCTCTCCAAAACTGATCATGGGGTAAACGAAAAACAATAACAATATAAGGACAACTTAAGACCGAACCAACAGATACATAATTGTATAGGTATTTGTTTCAGCAGGGACCCTGGTGCAAGTATGTAATTTCTATGGTTTCCTTTGGTTGCAGGGACACGTGAATATCTATGCATTTGGTGCATGCATGTCTTTTTCTGCTTTCTCGGTTTTGCAGGTACACTATGCTCCGTTTCTCAGCAGGGACCTCTATGCATGTGTGTTTCCCCCCCCCCCCCTCCTCTCCCCCCCCCCTTTTTTTTTGCCTTTGTTTTTGCATGTATTTTCCTTCATCTGCAGGTACCCTTGGACTCCTATGCCGGTATTATTTCTGCAGGGCCACTATACGCATGTTTTCCTCCTTTTCTGTAGGGACACCTGAGCAGGCAGGCCGCTTCTTGCAGGGCCACATTCACATCCATGTTTTATTGTCTCTGCAGGGCCACATATGCATTGATGTTTAGTTTTTCTGCAGGGAAACATGGACAGGGCCCGGGGCGGACAGAACCAGACGTGGCCGCGCGGTGCCCAGGGTGGGCAGGGCCGACCCCGGCCGCGCGGAAGAGTGGGGGGGGGGGGGAACCCACCAATCATCGAACACCGACCAGGAATCTCGCCAGTGACTCACACTGGGCCGCGCAACGGGTATAACATAGCGACCCACTGCACGCAAACATGCATCTCAGCGCTCAACTACAGCGCAAAGGCAAACAAGCCGCTTTAAGAAACCAACACGCAATGAAACATATGAGACTCGACAACAAAAACGAGGAAACAAAACCTAAGGTTTAACCCTCAAATGCTAGGAGCATTTCTCTGGCTTATTTATCCAACAATATGTGCCACGAGCACCCCCAACAACGCAATGAATCAAAAACAAGAAAGAGTGACATTAACAAAATAGAAATCCACAGAACGGTCACAACAAAAGAAAGGTTCGGTGTATATCACCATTGTGGTCAGGTGGGTCCGCTGACGAGAACAGTACCTGGCTTGTTACAAGCAAAAATGTGTTCGAAATACGCAAAGGGAATGAGTGACAAAACAAAATCTAGACCTGTGTCATAAAACCTTGTGTATACGGCCAAGCCAGAACAAACAGGCTAAAAGAACGTGTTGTTGGTGTGCGATGTTTGGCACCAGTTTATACACACACATTTTTTTTTTTTTTGTAGTCTTCCTTGATAACGGGCGTCTCGGACATTGTCCTTTTTTTCCGAGGCTTCCCAATATCAAAGGACGTTTTAGACGTTTTTTTTGGAGTCTTCGGACTTTGTCATTTTTTGGGCAGTCTTCCTTTATAACGGGGGCCTCGGACTCTGTCGTTTTTCCGAGGCTTCCCTTTATCAAAGAATCTTTTGGACTCTGCCATTTTTCTTAGATAGCTATCCTTTTGAAGGGCGTCTCGGACTCTGCCGTTTTTCTGAGGCTTCTCTTTACAAAGGGTGTTTTGGACTCTGTTATTTTTGGAGCTCTTCTTTGGTAACGGGCGCCTTGGACTCTGTCGTTTTCCAAGGCTTCCCTTTTACAAAGGGGCGTTATGGACATAGTCATTTTTGTACAGGTCTTCTTTTACCAAAAGCCTCTCTGACTTAGTTACTTTTATAGACTTTCTTTTATAAAGGGCACTTGGGACTTTGTCATTTTTGCCGAGGCTTCCTTTTATCTAATGGCCTCTCCGACTTAATTATTTTACTAGATTCTCCTTTGTTCGGACTTTGTTATTCTGTTTAGAGATACGACTTAGATATTAGTACTGTGCTGCGCTACTGTAGTAACACCTGAGTACATTGTGACCAGCAAAGAATATATTTTTCTCAAACGGCCTCATGCCGGGGCATTTGTTGTCGCTTTATCAATTATTAGCCTGTACTGCAATATAGTCTATACGAAATGCGATCTTCGTTTCACATGTCTTATTGTAGTTAGTATCGAGTGCGAGTGACTGTGCTTGTGTGTGTGAACTTGGCATCCTGACACGAGCAAACATTTACATACACATTCACCGGTCACACAAACATTGCACACGGTCAGCTACGCTACAGATTTTGGTGTCGATGGCTGGGGGTGAGGCGACACTACAATTATATCTAACTACTTTCCTTCGACTAGACGGACCACCATCTGCTTGCCTTGGGAGTGGGGCTCGGGCTGGGGGAGGGCCGCACGGAGACAACGGGAGGACAGCGCTGGGTAGGCCTCCTGGGGGAGGCTGGAGTTGGAGAAGAGTTCAGGCTGGTGCTGTCCGGCCGGTTTCGAGCGCTGCGGGAGCTGGTGAATGAAGAGGAGGCGGTCACCGCGGGGCGGCGGTGGAGGGCAGTTGGAGAGGCGCTGGGCTCGACCTGCGGGGACACTGTGGGGTTCGGGAGGCGCCACCGCGGGGGCTGGCTGTCGGCACGGACCTTGAGGAGGATGGGGGCGAGGAGGCGGAGGAGAGCGGCGGTCGACAACAGTCGCACGAGAGCAGCCAAGGTGAGGTCACAGGGGGAATACTCGGAAGCCAACCGCGAGGTGAGGAGGAGTGTCAGGGCAGACAGGGGGGCCTGCACAGACAGCCTGGCAGCGGGGGCAGAGGGGGCAGCAGGCCGCGGCAACGTGAAACGGCTCTTCGGCATTGCCAGAAGATTGTCGGGTAGGTATGGCCGTACAGAAAGACCAGTAGGGGACAAAGAGGGCGGGCCTATTGCGGGCGGAGCAGACCGGCTCGACAGATGGGCCGAGTATTTTGAAGAGTTACTGAACAGACCTAGCCCACCCGACCCCCCCCCCCCCCCCGACATCCAGCCGGCAGAGACCGACCTGCCCATCGGCTGACAGACCCAGCCGGGGGGGAGATCAGAAGGGCGGTGGCATTTTTGGGGGGTGGCAAGGCGGCGGGGCCGGGTGGCATCCCAGCGGAGTCTCTGGGGGCAGACCTGGAGACAACGGTTGAGATGCTATGCCCACTGTTTGGAAGGATCTGGGAGGAGGGGGTGATGCCGGCTGACTGGAGGGGGGGGGGGTACCTAGTCAAGCTTCCCGGGAGGGGCGACCTCGGCGGGTGTTCTGGCTGCAGAGGAGTCACCTTGCTGTCAGTGCCGGGAAGGGTCTTCAACAGGATCATCCTGGAGAGAATGAAGAGCTCCGTTGACCCCCAGCTGAGAGACCAGCAAGCAGGATTCAGGAAGAACCGATCATGTACAGACCAGATCGCCAGTCTCCGCATCATCGTGGAACAGTCTCTGGAGTGGAGCTCCCCGCTGTACGTCAACTTTGTGGATTATGAGAAAGCATTTGACAGCGTGGACCGAGAGACTCTGTGGAAACTCCTACGACACTACGGTGTACCCACAGAGCTCGTCCGCCTGATCAAGAGCAGCTACGATGGCATGACATGTCGCGTGATCCACGAAGGGCAGTTCACCGGAGAGCTCCAGGTCAGAACTGGTGTCAGGCAGGGGTGTCTGCTGTCTCCGTTCCTCTTCCTACTGGCCATAGACTGGGTCATGAAGATGACCACAGAGCACAGACGAGGTGGAATACAGTGGACACTGTGGACACAGCTTGACGACCTCGATTTTGCAGACGACTTGGCATTACTGTCCCACACTCATCAACAAATGCAGGACAGGACCACGGGGCTTGCTGACATCTCGTCCCGGGTGGGCCTCGCCATTCACAGACGGAAAGCAAAGACAATGGGGCTGAACGCAACCAGGGAAGAACCAGTCTTGCTTGCTGGCACCCCGTTGGAGGAGGTGGAGTCCTTCACCTATCTCGGGAGCATCATAGACAAAAAAGGCGGCACTGATGCAGATGTCAGAGCACGAATCAGTAAAGCCAGAGCAGCCTTTCTCCAGTTGAAAAAAAGTGTGGAGTTCCAGAGAGCTGTCACAACACACCAAAGTCCGGATTTTCAACTCCAATGTAAAAGCAGTTCTCCTATATGGAGCAGAGACATGGAGATTGACAAAAACCACAGTCAACAGAGTACAGACCTTCATGAACAGTTGCCTTAGAAGAATTTTGAAAATCCACTGGCCAGAGAAGATCAGCAACGTCAGACTCTGGGAGAGAACAGAGCAGATAACAGCAGACAATGAAATTGGGCGAAAAAGATGGGGATGGATCGGTCACAGTCTGAGAAAGCCAGCTTCCAGTATCACTAGGCAGGCATTGTCATGGAACCCCCAGGGAAAGAGGAAAAGAAGTAGGCCGAGAAACTCCTGGCGTCGAGACCTCCAAGCAGACATCAAGAGACTGGGAACCACCTGGAGTAGAATCGAAGGAGAAGCACAGGACAGGAGTTGCTGGAGGTCTCTCGTCGACGGCCTATACCCGGGTAGGGGTGACAGGCGTAAGTAAGTAAGTACTTTCCTTCGAGATACATGTCAAGGTCTGGACAAATTGACCATTATAATTCACAGATAGTGTCAGAATAGCTTGGCGCCTACAGACGCCAAACTATTCTACTGCCAACCTTGAACTATCGCAGTCAATCCACAACCTGCCCTAGCATGTCCAAGTTAATACTAATAATAGTTAAACAAGTTTGATGCTTTGTGTGTTAGCAAAATCACACAACACGAGTCCAGTGGTCTCTTCAGTATCACAGTAGCAGTATGAATCGTACAGACATGCAGAACACTTTCCAGGTGGCAAAAGAATAAATCGGGGCTAACAACGATCCACCATGAAAAAGGAGGAAAATAAAGCCGCGAAGGTATAGACGCGGTACGCAGTTTTATATATTGTGACAGACATACCAGAACAGAAATAGAAGCAACAGAAGCACACACTGACCAAAACTCCACCGCAACCTCCAGCCAATCCAATCTCCATTTGTTTCTTACACTGTCATCATCAAATTTTGAACCACGCTGTCCGATGCGCCATTTTCAAATGAAAATATTAGCTTGTGCTACTTCCGGTAACATAGCGATTTCGGGAAAGAGCAAAATGCGAGTACGGCAGAATAGCGATAAAATCGAATCAGTTTTTTTTTTTTCTTCCCTCTCCTACGCCGGAATTTTGTCATTTGTTTGGCGAAAAGGTTACCTTCAACGGCGGATTATCGCCGAAAGGCGGAGGATTGTGAGCCCTGATAAATACATGCATCAGGTATCTGTGAAATCAGCTATTAAAAAAAAAAAAACAGTGCTGGCAGTGCGCGCTTTACTGTTACACGCAGAAAGTTACAATTACAAATCCCTTTATTGTCCGTGAGATGGAAATTTACTTGTGCAATCATTACAGCAAAAGACAAAAACGCTGTGCTAGCCAGCATCCAGCACAACCTACTACAACAACAAAAGTCACTCTGACAGATAACTGACATCATCTGCAGGGCCATCAAAATTATCCTCAGGGACATCATTGCCATCACACATGGTCTGTCTGGGGCAGAACCTATGTACATGTAGATGGTTGGCTACCGCCCCATCTCTTGGCACATGGTCTGCCTTCTCGGTCAGGTAGCCAGGCTCTTCCTCTCGGATGTGGTCAATGCTTTTGCGGAGGATCCCATGACCTTCACTGTGCCTCTCGAGGAAGGCCTGCTGCAGTTTAACAGCATATCCTAGAAAAATAACTTAATATCCGCTTATATTTCACTTAACAAGTGGAGGTTAGTATTACATGAACAGAAATTCGGACATGTCAGTGCAACATTACAATAGACAAATTGCTGTAATTTCTGTAGGTAGTAAACAGCATTCATAATGCAAGGAAAGTGATGACATTGCAAATTATGGTATGGTATCTCCGAGGCGCACATATCCATCTAATTAAAGATGCTCAAGGCGCCGTAGGATGGAAGCTGAAGCTTTGAAAGCCTGCTGCTACTAAGCACTACTTTATGTGCAAACCTCCACCCTACTATTAACTTCGATAGTGTGATATATTTATGTTTCCATTTCACCGGCCCTACCCTTTTTGAATAGTGGTAATGGGATTTTTAACGTGCGCAGCTGATGATTATGCGTGCTGTACACACGAAGCGAGACAGGCAACGTACGACTCTGTACGTCGATTTGACTCGATGGGAATGAGGAAAAGTCCACATCCCATTCCCGCCCACCAGGGGATTTGAACCCGGGATCTTACGGGCCAGCGCAGTGTCTTATCCACTAAGCTACGTCCCCATGTCAGAGAACAAGTCTCAAATTTTAGATTAAATTTTTGGGGGGGTTGTTGTTGCACCCTGAGCATGCTGCTGGCATGGAGTGGATGCGCATTACAAGTTGACATCACCCTGCAGGCGCCACATTTGTAAGTTTTAGTTTTTAATTAATTTTATATTTTGCGTGATATGAGTTTCACTTTCGCTTCATAGGCTTGAGAAAATGATGACAAAACTAGAACTTCAGGGTTCAATTTCAGTCTTGCTATAATTTGTGTGAAAGCAGGTTGACTTTACCTAGCTACATGATATACTAAGTACACGGGTCACCTGCATGCTCTTCTGAAAGCTCGTCGACTGATGTATGTGTGCCTGTTAGTGTGTGCTTGCGCGCGCACTCCAAATATCTCCAAGAGGCTTAAATCCTCATGCGTCTGGAGGGCGCATGATGATCTATTCCTCCTGGCTATGCACTCATGTGTGTGTGTGTGTGTGTGTGTGTGTGTGTGTGTGTGTGTGTGTGTGTGTGTGTGTGTGTGTGTGTGTGTATGTCACAGAGAGAGAGACAATGACAATGACAATGACAATGATTCTTTATTTTACAACGGTGAAAGTTTTGGCTGGCACAACCATTTTTCGAACTTGCCGTTGCTAATCTAATCTACAAATAATGCACAAAGTGTGAAAATATTATATGGAAAAAAAAAGAAGAAAAAAAAAGAAGAAGAATAAATAATATAAAAACAAAACAAAACCAGCAACAACAACAGCAAAAACGTGCACACACACACACACACACACACACACACACACACACACACACACACACACACACACACACACACACACACACACACACACGCACACACGAGTAATATAGGGTCGCAGTGAAAGTATTAAGATAATGACGTGAGGTAATTGAAAATACTGGCTCTAAAATACGAAAGGGTTGTTGATGTTGCAACTTTCCTAGGCAAATTGTTCCACAGGCTATGGCCTGAGAACGCTAAACTTGTCTTGTAGAGATCGATTCTAGGTCGTGGTACAATAATGAATTGCCTTGATCTTGAGTACGTTGGTGATGGAAAGGAAAATAGATTTTTGATATAATCAGGCATTTTGCTATTCAATGTTTTGAACATAATTATTCCCTTATTGTACATTAAGTGATTTTTCAGGGGAAGAATCTCCAAGGTTTTCAGTTTATTATCGGTAGTTGAGTTAGGATCAGGTAGGATAAGTTTTGCGGCTCTACGATGAAGAGAGTTCAGTCTCTTCAATTGGACCTCGCTTGCTCCATCCCACACTGTAGAAGCATAGTCGATATGTGACCTGATGTGGGCGTTAAAGAACAGTTTACGTGTTTCTACATCAGTGATATATTTTAATTTGGCTAAAATGTAAAGTTTCTTTGATATTATGTTGCATATGTTAGTAATATGACACTGCCATTTAAACTGGTTATCTACAGTAACACCGAGAAGACGATGATGGGGCGGTCCGTGGCGCAGTGGTTAAGGCGCCTGCCACCAATGCCAAGGGTGCGAGGTTCGATACCGGGTTCCGGCGTTGGACTTTTGTCCTCTGATAAGTGTCACCGTTAATTCGGGCGGACTGTCGGGGGTTCTTTCTCCGGGTACTCCGGTTCTTCCACCCCCCCCCCCCCACCCCCCACACCTTGGTACCGGTCTCAGGCCACTTTACAAATTTCAAATACAAGCGATCAAAAATCTCTGTAACTTCAGTAGCTGACTGGCCCTTCGTTTGTCTTGTACTGTGTTTGTACTGTGTTTGTCTTAAATGGCGTAAATCCGTGTCTGTTTCGTGAGTGTGTGTGTTGGGTTTCAGGCGCGGCGCTTTGAGTCGATTTCCCCAAAATTGAGAAAAAGCGCCTATATAATAACGGTATTATTATTTATTATTATTTGCTCTGTTACTTGACTGATGGGTTTTCCTTGAAGAGACAAGCTGAGTGAGAGAGAACCTAGCTGGTGCTTTTGACGGGTACTTAATACCATACATTCAGTCTTCGCTGGGGTTAGGATCATGGAATTGTTACTACACCAGCTGTCAATGTCTTGTAGTGCGCTTTGTAGGCGTGTATCAATAATAGATAAATCCTCGTCGGGCATGTGTATTGCAGCATCATCCGCGAACATATCGCATGAAACATTATAATCGTTAATTGTGAGCGGAAGGTCGTTAATGAACAAACAAAATAAAAGAGGGCCTAAAATAGAGCCCTGGGGCACGCCATGCTTGACTAAGCGGTGATTAGAATATGTACCATTAAGAAGGACTTTTTTTCTTCTGTCATCCAAGTAGGATTTGAAGAACGTGGCAGCGCTGTTGGTGTATAACGAAATTTTCTTTATCAATATATCATAGTTTACTAAATCAAAAGCTTTACGGAAGTCTAAAAAGACTACACCTGTTAGTTTGGATTCATTGATAGATGCTAACCAGGTGTCTGTCATCCTAATCAGCGCGGTATGGCAGGAATGGTTTGGTCTGAAACCTGACTGCAATGGATGGATAAGATTTCGGTTTTCTAAATATTTAGATAGATGTTTATGAATATGCCTCTCTAAAGGCTTTGACAAAACTGGTAGTAATGAAATGGGACGAAAATTATTAATTTCACTTAGATCTTTTGATTTTGGTAGTGCGATTACTTTTGCATCTTTAAATACATCCGGAAAACAGTTTTGTTTTATACAGAGATTGTAGAGGTACGTGAGACTCTCAACGATATATGGAAGAGATGTCTTGAGTATTTTTCAGCTGATCTCATCAGGCCTGGATGACTTTTTTATTTTCCATCGAGGTAATTAATCTGCCCACTTCATGAACCGCTATAGGCGGTATGATGAAAGGTTCGTTGTTTTTATTTTTCTAGTTACAGTAGTCTAGTAATTTGTCTGGACAAATATACTCATGTGAGTTATTTCCCAGTGGCATTAGTGATTCCGCCACAGAGACAAAATGGTCGTTAAAACTGTTTGCAGTGAGGTGGGGTGGTAAAGACGCACTACTTTTATTAGTACCTTTGGTTACTAAATTTACAATACAATAATACTTTATTAATCCCTCATGGGGAAATTCACATTTTTGCCACCACAGGTGCTGCTTACATTCACTCACTCGCTCATCACAGAGCTACACAATGGACAATGACTCTGGACGGGTGAAGCCCGTCGCCAAGGCATCTAATGGTCAGCGCCAGTGGCCTCATCCCGACCCGAACCTCCCTGACAAAAACAGAATACCGCTAAGACAGCCCTATGCCCCCTTAACACACTATTATAATGTTCTTTATTACTGAAGTTCCTACTTGGCTAAAACTAGTACATAAAACAAGTTAACAACAGAAACAAAATACCCGCGTCGATACGGAGAAGATCTCCGATCTAGGCAACATAAAACTGAACAACGGTCAAACAGCACCTGGGGGCCCGTCGCCGCCATAGTACAGCGCCGGTGTTCAGACAGTCGCTCCGGCATAAACAGTCACCACCTTAATTTTACTGAACTTAACTAGTATTTAACTTCAGTCATTTTAAAAACAAAAGTAGTAAAACTACATCATTAAATTTATGGCACGCCATACAGTGGAGGAGTCTTTACTTTGCTTAACTACCTTACTGAAGCAAAAATTTTTTTGCTTCTAAAACCATTGATTTTACGCGATTACGCTGTGTTTTGTATTCAGCAAAACGCTTCGGTTTTTTTTTTTTTTAGCTCGTCCCTGTGTTCCATAGCCTCTATCAGATCCGCAGTTAGCCAGGGTGGTAAGGCGGCGTACTTAACTCTCTTTTGCTTCAGGGGCGCGTGTTTATTCAGCACACCGAGAAAGACGCGGTACCAGGTGTCCAATGCTTTGTTCGGGTCACTATCGTTATAAACGTCCGTGAACTGTGCTCCATCTAAATCAGTCAAAAAAGCAATTTCCTTAAAGTTTTTAAATGATCTATAAGTGATGCACGTGTGACCTTGCTTTTTCATTTTTGGAAGTTTTGACAGCCACATGCAGCTAACTGGATAGTGGTCGCTGACACTCAGACTATCAACATGAGTGTTGCTAACTGCGAGTGGTTTGTTGGTATAGATATGGTCTATAATTGTGGCTGATGTTGGCATAATTCTCGTGGGGGATGTCACCATTTGTTGGAGAGAGAGAGAGAGAGAGAGAGAGAGAGAGAGAGAGAGAGAGAGAGAGAGAGAGAGAGAGAGAGAGAGAGAGAGAGAGAACGAGAGAGAGAGAGAGAGAGAGAGAGAGAGAGAGAGAGAGAGAGAGAGAGAGAGAGAGAGAGAGAGAGAGAGAGAGAGAGAGAGAGAACAATGAACAATGAACCTTTATTTTCCAACGGTAGAAGTTATTGGTAACAGGACCAGTTTTCAAACTTGCCAAGAGAGAGAGAGAGAGAGAGAGAGAGAGAGAGAGAGAGAGAGAGAGAGAGAGAGAGAGAGAGAGAGAGAGAGAGAGAGAGAGAGAGAGAGAATAACGTCATATTTAGAGTATTATGTCAGTGTCTGCGTGGTGACCTGAACACTTATCAACTCAGGCGCACTCCAACTGTACCACTTTGACCTTTCAACGGACATCCTATTGAACAAACCCGTCTTTTCCCCCTGGACAGCGGGTCCAGCTACCGGGGACGGAACGGGGATTCGAACCCACGACCCGGCGATTCCCTTCGCTCTCTCGCTCCGACGGACGCTTAAACGCGTGAGCTATTTGGGACTGTTGGGGTAATCTTTACACACAGTCTTTGGAAGTGACTCACTAGCCGGGCCCGGCGTCGCACTCGGACTAAAACCTATTAAACCTGTGAACACGATGGGTTTGTTGATACAGGTCACATATCTAAAAGTGAAAGAACTGGCCAAGCCAGAATAAGGCTGAAACACTTATGGATGAGATGTAAATCACCGTTATTTCCATCTGAACGGCCAGCAGAAAAAAAAAAAAAAAAAAAAAAAAAAAACAGGCCATTGCTTCAGGTAGTGTGCGATGTGAAACACATCTCAACACACAAATCATTGACACACAGGGAAAACAACATGTGCACGGCAAGACTAGAATCAGGCTGTGACATGCATGTGTGCGATGTGGGCACCGCATTCCTACACGGTCGGCCCAAAAAACAGACCACTGCTTCGTGTAGTATGCGATGTGAAGCACATCTACACTGAGTCTGATACAAGGCAGACTGCCTGAATCAGTCGACACCAAAGCACATAAGTCAGTCCATCGAAAGAAATTGGGCTATGAAAACCTGACAATTTGATGTGATCGTACCAAAACTTAACATCCTTTAACAGCAAAGACAGTAGCTGTGTATCAGCGAACAGAAGAACGTTGACAAAATGAAGCTAAATACTAAATTAAAAAAGAAATCACCACATTGTATCACATCCAGCAGCTGGATACGTGATGAACCTCAAACCTTGTGGAAAAGAGAAACAGAAGAAGCAACACTGAACAACGAGAAACGGTTATCAAAACCGAGCGACTTGCAACAACGACAACAGTCAGCACAAGGCTGAACTAGACAAATCTAAATGATACAGTGATCTTAAACAGAGAGCTAAATTTCATTTGAAAAACTCTGAAAACTACGTGGCAAAGGGATACGCATGCGCTATCGTACTAATCGGCATGCAGCACGGCTACCTCTATGACGCTATCCAAGCATCGCGCTAAAGTACTTTCAAAAGTAGTAGGAGGGTATTGGGAATGGTCCTTGATTACGTAACTGCCGGGCCCGGCGTTCACGGGACTAATACGCATTGGCCACCTGCGAGACTTGCGGCCTTCTGTAGTAGGCACATGCATAATATGTATGCCTTGTTGACAGAAGACCAAAAATCAAGATAAAGCCCTATATCCAGAATACTTCAAAACGGTGTCGAATCAAAATAATTCCCATCGCGGTCAAAAGAGACATAAAACAAACCAGCGGGAACTCTATCTCATGGTTGAACTTATGTTTGTATCCTCAGACAACGAAAGGACCAGGCCTCCTGCTGCATATACTGCACAGCCAGCCTCTCCTTGTTGCAGCCTGAAGCCGGACTTGAGACCACCATAGGCTCTGTCCTGCGGACAAGGCGTTCTTTCGCATCCACGACGTGCCAGAGTGCACAACCCTTCCTCACCACACCACTGATTAAATTACCAGCATTGCGTGGTTAGAGCACCGAATCCAAATGCTTACCCCTCGTTGACGAAATGAAGCTTAAAAAAAATAATGAAAAAAAAAATCCCCACATCAGTTGTATCACAGCCAGCAGTGGATGCGTGATGAACTTTAACCTTTGGGGAAAAGAGAAAATGAAGAAACAACAAACAGCAAGAAACGGTTATCAAAACCGACAGACTTCCAATAAGGAGAACAACATCAGCACTAAATTAGAAAAAAAAATCTAGGTAAATCCTGAAGCCTGCGTGTGTGCGATGAGAGCACCGTTTGTTCCTACTACGGCGGTAACATAATAGAGGCAACTCCGTCACCACGCAGACACTGACATAATCCTCTAAATATGACATCTTTGTCTCTGTCGCGCGCGGCTCTCTCTCACACAAACATGCGCGCATCTCCAGGAGGAATAGATCATCATGCGCCCTCCAGTCGCATGAGGATCTATGCCTCTTGGAGATGCTTGGAGCGCGCGAGTATGCACGCACACACACATCGCGAAGAGCATACAGGTGACCCGTGTACTTAGCATATCATGTAACTAGGTAAAGTCAACCTGCTTTCACACAAATTATAGCAAGACTGAAATTGTACCCTGAAGTTCTAGTTTTGTCACCATTTTCTCAAGCCTATGAAGCGAAAGTGAAACTCATATCACGCAAAATATAAAATTAATTAAAAACTAAAACTTACGTCACACAAATGACGTTTGACAAATCAATGACGCGTATGTCCTGCGCCCATTATAGAACTCATTGACCCTTTGACAGATCTGCGATAATTTTCAATAGGAGATAATTCAACATCAGAATCAGGTCAAAGACAAAAGGCAGAGACCATTGAAAGCGAGGAGAGCTAGGGACTTAGTGGGCTATGGTTAATCCCATCTTGTTATTTCTGTGTGCTAGTGTGTGTGAATCAGAGGATGGGTTAGAGCAGAAAGAGGTGGATTCGTGTCACTACACAAGCCCGGAGAGCGTACTAATTGCTGGAAGCGCCGTGTGTCCGTCTTTATTTGTGGATCCGGACGTGCCTGTTGATGAGAGGTTGGGTTAGAGAAGAGGGAAATGGATCAGTATAATACGCCTAAAAATATTTACAGCTCTGAACATTCATAAGAAAAACACATGTAAGCTCCAAACAATACGGCGGACTTTGGGATGAAATCCTCATCTTGTTTCAAACTGAAACTGCTTCTTCTTTGATTCGAGTTTTGATATGTGGCTTTGTCATAAGTTGCATCGATATCATCTCTATCAACTTCTAGTGTCGGATTGATTCTAACATTACCTGGACGTTTTTCCTAATGTGTTTCATTATTGGGTCATGACTGAGTCTCCTCCCCCACATTGCTGTTTCCGAAATCCATGTTCATCAAAAAAAAGTCAAACCGTCCAAGAAGCACTGAGAGGTACAGATCCTCATGAGCCCCCGCAGTCGCAGTCGCAGTCGCAGGGGCTCATGAGGATCTATACCTCTTACCGTTGAATCGTGTTGACGTTTTCTCTGCAGTGAAAGAGTTAAGCTTGGTGGAACTGAACACTCGTGAGTTAGTTGTGAACTGTAGGTCAGGCCAATGTAATCTGTACATGTTCCTCACGGACTTTGTGAACTGTAGGTCAGGCCAATGTAATCTGTACATGTTACTCACGGACTTTGTGAACTGTAGGTCAGGCCAATGTAATCTGTACATGTTACTCACGGACTTTGTGAACTGTAGGTCAGGCCAATGTCTCTCTTGGCTGGACTTCGCGAACGAAGATTTTATAGGAGTTGCCCACGACGTCTGCAGGCTTGTTCGTGGCTGCGGAGGCCAATCCGGGACAGGCAGGTTCGACCGCAGTGGCTGCAGGGGAAGGTATGGCCAGAGTTCTGAGTTGCGGCATCTCTGTTTTTTCTCCTGAGCCGCTTGTCCTTAAGGCTAGCTCTGCGAGAGTCCTCAAAGGAGACAGCTGCCTTGTAAATAGTGGAGCGCCAGGTGTCACGGTCCACAGCAAGCGAAGACCACTGGTGGTGGTCGATTTGGCAGGCACTAAGTGACTTCTTGAGACAGTCTTTGTATCTCTTCTTTGGTGCCCCTCTGTCACGGTGTCCAGTAGCAAGCTCGCCGAACAGGGTGATCTTTGGTAGGCGATGATCCTCCATCCTGGAGACATGCCCCGCCCAGCGGAGCTGTGTCCGCAGCAGCAAAGCCTCGATGCTCACGGTTTCAGCCTGTTCAAGGACCTCGACATTGGTGACATAGTCACTCCAGTGAATGCCCAGGATGGTACGCAGGCAGCGCTGGTGGAAGCGTTCGAGGAGTCGTAGTTGGCTGCGGTAGAGGGCCCAGGACTCGGAACCATACAGCAGGGTGGTGAGGACCACAGCTCTGTACACGCTGATCTTGGTGCCTGTTTTCAGCTGTTGATTGTGCCACACCCGCTTAAAAAGTCGCCCGAAAGCACCGTTCGCTTTTGCCAGCCTGCTGTCAAGCTCCTTGTCCAGCTTGGCGTCCGACGTGATAATGCAGCCAAGGTAAGTAAACTGGTGCACTGACTTTAGTTCAGACTCGCCGATGGTGATGTGAGGAGGGCGATACACTGTCTTGGGTGCCGGCTGATGGAGGACCTCTGTCTTTTTCAGACTGACCTCGAGTCCAAAGAGCTGGGCAGCGTCTGCGAAGCAGGACGTGATGCGCTGCAGGGCTCTCTCTGTGTGTGCAATGAGGGCAGCATCATCAGCAAAAAGCAGCTCACGGATCAGTTGGTCTAGGGTTTTTGTGTGGGCCTGCAGTCGTCTGAGGTTGAACAGGCTGCCATCGAGACGATACCTGATGTACACTGCATCGTCATCATCGAGGTCCACTGTGGCCTGCTTCAACATCATGCTAAAAAAGATGGTGAAGAGGGTCGGTGCCAGCACGCAGCCCTGCTTTACGCCGTTGAGAATGGGGAATGGTTCTGAGAGGTCATTGTTGAGTCTGACCTGGCCTTGCTGGTCCTCGTGTAGCTGGACAATCATGTTGAGGAACTTTGGGGGACAGCCAAGTCGCTCCAGGATCTGCCACATGCCTTGCCTGCTCACAGTGTCGAACGCTTTTGTTAGGTCGACAAACGTTACGTACAGCCCTTTGTTCTGCTCGCGGCACTTCTCCTGTAGCTGTCTCAGCACAAAGACCATATCGGTGGTGCTCCTGTTTGCTCTGAAGCCACACTGGCCCTCTGGGAGTTGGTCTTCAGCGATGGCAGGTACCAGCCGATTCAGGCCAATGTAATCTGTACATGTTACTCACGGACTTTGTGAACTGTAGGTCAGGCCAATGTAATCTGTACATGTTCCTCACGGACTTTGTGAACTGTAGGTCAGGCCAATGTAATCTGTACATGTTCCTCACGGACTTTGTAAACTGTAGGTCAGGCCAATGTAATCTGTACATGTTCCTCACGGACTTTGTGAACTGTAGGTCAGGCCAATGTAATCTGTACATGTTCCTCACGGACTTTGTGCACGGACTTTGTGAACTGTAGGCCAGGTCAATGTAATCTGTACATGTTCCTCACGGACTTTGTGAACTGTAGGTCAGGCCAATGTAATCTGTACATGTTCCTCACGGACTTTGTGAACTGTAGGTCAGGCCAATGTAATCTGTACATGTTCCTCACGGACTCTGTGAACTGTAGGTCAGGCCAATGTAATCTGTACATGTTCCTCACGGCCTCTGTGAACTGTAGGTCAGGCCAATGTAATCTGTACATGTTCCTCACGGACTTTGTGAACTGTAGGTCAGGCCAATGTAATCTGTATATGTTCCTCACGGACTTTGTGAACTGTAGGTCAGGCCAATGTAATCTGTACATGTTCCTCACGGACTTTTTGAACTGTAGGTCAGGCCAATGTAATCTGTACATGTTCCTCACGGACTGTGTGAACTGTATGTCAGGCCAATGTAATCTGTACATGTTCCTCACGGACTTTGTGAACTGTAGGTCAGGCCAATGTAATCTGTACATGTTTCTCACGGCCTCTGTGAACTGTAGGTCAGGCCAATGTAATCTGTACATGTTCCTCACGGACTTTGTGAACTGTAGGTCAGGCCAATGTAATCTGTATATGTTCCTCACGGACTTTGTGAACTGTAGGTCAGGCCAATGTAATCTGTACATGTTCCTCACGGACTTTTTGAACTGTAGGTCAGGCCAATGTAATCTGTACATGTTCCTCACGGACTGTGTGAACTGTATGTCAGGCCAATGTAATCTGTACATGTTCCTCACGGACTTTGTGAACTGTAGGTCAGGCCAATGTAATCTGTACATGTTCCTCACGGACTTTGTGAACTGTAGGTCAGGCCAATGTAATCTGTACATGTTCCTCACGGACTTTGTGAATTGTAGGTCAGGCCAATGTAATCTGTACATGTTCCTCACGGACTTTGTGAACTGTAGGTCAGGCCAATGTAATCTGTACATATTCCTCACGGATTTTGTGAACTGTAGGTCAGGCCAATGTAATCTGTACATGTTCCTCACGGACTTTGTGAACTGTAGGTCAGGCCAATGTAATCTGTACATGTTCCTCGCGGACTTTGTGAACTGTAGGTCAGGCCAATGTAATCTGTACATGTTCCTCTCGGACTTTGTGAACTGTAGGTCAGGCAAATGTAATCTGTACATGTTGCTCGCGGACTTTGTAAACTGTAGGTCAGGCCAATGTAATCTGTACATGTTCCTCACGGACTTTGTGAACTGTAAGTCAGGCCAATGTAATCTGTACATGTTCCTCACGGACTTTGTGAACTGTAGGTCAGGCCAATGTAATCTGTACATGTTCCTCACGGACTTTGTGAACTGTAGGTCAGGCCAATGTAATCTGTACATGTTCCTCACGGACTTTGTTAATTTTCTTCGTGGTCCGACAGTTAAGGGATAATTCTGGTCCACCCGGCATTTGACATGTACCCGCACTAGATTACGGCTTTCTGTGACAGAGGGGTAGGCATGGTACAGACAGAAATCAACGTTCATAACGGTACCAGCGTTGTACAATCAGAAATGCTGGTAACGGCCTGCAGGTAAAGCTAATGCCAGACTAAGTGCTACGGATTCGTGGAACAGCAAGATGATGACGTGTGTCTGAGGGAAGGTGTGTACGGGCCATAGAAACTAACGTTCACAACGGGCCTGGCGTTGTGCAGTCATATATATCTGCTGGTCACGGTCTACAGAGTATGCAGCGAACACAGGACTGTGACATGTACAGCAGATTATGACGTGCGTACGGGGTGTGGTAACTCCTATAGAAACCAATGTTTATAACGGAACCATCGTTGCTAGCATACATGATTCAAGCAAGTCGAACAAATAAGGAAAAGGCGCATCGATGTGACGTCTTTACAATATGACAACAAGATTATGACGTATATTATCTGAGTGACGTGATGACGCCGCCGTAACAACCATCATTCACAACGGAATCCTCTAGGCAGCAGACAACGGCTGTGGGAAAGAGAAAGAAAAGCAGAGACAAGCAAGAATTCAGACGTAAGTTAAACAACAACTGTGTGATGTACATGTACCATACCTAGAGACATGCTCTGTCAGCTCACAAACAATGGATATTTTCGTCACCTGCTGGAATATAAAACCAGCAGACAGATTCACGTAACACTGCTGAAGATCACCGCTCTCTGTCGGTAATGTAGCTACATATTTCATATTATTGTCAGTCCTTGAACAAGAAACACTGACTGACCTTCTGTTTTGTAGAATGAAGAATGTTGTATGCCTTTTATTGTACCTTAGTTTTTTGCCTTGCAGCTAGTGAGTTTATCAATGGATGTGAACACTGTGGTGTATATTGCAGCCAAACAACAAGTGGATTTAGGCCACGTCTGTTTTCACTATGAACTTGCATTGTTATTGATGAAAAGTTGTTCAGCTATGAACCTGCGTTGTTATTGATTAAAGACTGTGGACTGCAATCTTTGACTGACATTTGAAACGGGACACAGCCACATCAGCCCACATGGACTTGTTTATTAAAAAAATCTGCCAGGCTTCAAGTACTCTCGGGGCTATATTCTTCACGTGCACGGTGTTTGCTGAATTTGGAGCGAGTGAGTGAGTGACTGCAAAACTCCTGGCACAGACAGGCACAGATACGCTTCTCCCCTGGAAAGATAAAAGTAGATATCTCTTGTTTAACACTAAGTAAACTTACTGTGGTTTGCCTCCACAAGCAGTATTCTGCTGTCTTCAGCAAGACTGATGAGAGTTTATAATATAAACAGTTTACCGATTTTTTGAACAAGCCAACTCCTTAAAAGAAGACGTGCTCTTACTTGGAGACTTCAATCTCCATTTTGAATTAGTATCCAGCCCAAGCACAAAGAAAGCAGTTGATATTCTCGGCAGCCGACGATAACACTGCCCATTGAAATGCTCCAAACACGTTATTTGCATTCACTGATCCAGTCATAAAACGAGGCACCTTTGGCCGCTGTAACCAATAATCCCTGTGGTTCCCCCTTGTCACGACATGTCGGAAGTGTATCAGCCACATAAGGCTTCGTATATTGAATAATTCTGAGAAGAGACTGAATAAAAGATGAAAAGAAAGAAGTAATTTTCAAGTAAAGCCAGAGTATGTATCGAGTGGTATCCAACTCGTTTTGAAAAGAGTAATATCTAAAGATATTTGTATCACTGATGATAACTTCATCAGGCTGGTACAGTGTGTTGTTTAGCACCACCAAACTAGGCGACCGCTGTTATCTTCTGTAAATGTCAGTCAGGTGTAGCCAGCTGTTGTTGACAAGCTAGATTCATCTAGACACCAACACGACGGTTCTAAGGAAAGGCTGGCATACTACTATACGATTGACAGTTAGTTAGTTATTGGGGTTTAACGCGGAGCAAAAGTATCGTGACGGGGGTGTGGTCCAGGGACACGTCCAGGACACAGCCATTGGTGGGGCCGCCGAGTGGAGTGACAGAGGACGGTGTGCTGTCGATGGCTGCTGGGATGTTGTTCTCAGGGCTGGCAGTGCCTGCACGGAGTTGCTGAAAATTGAGGCACAGCACCATGTACTCCTCCCTCACCCACCCGTGTTTCTTAAGTACGAAATAGCTCAGGCGGTTAAGCGTCGGAGCAAGAGAGCGAAGGGAATCGCCGGGTCGTGGGTTCGGATCCCCGTCCCAACCCCAGTAGCTGGACTCACAATCCAGGAAAAAAGACGGGCTTGTTCAATAGCATGTCTGTTTAAAGGTCCTGGTAAATTAAAGCGGTACAGTTGCAGTGCGCCTGAATTGATCTGTGTTCAGGTCGTACTCCATAGGGAATAGATTTCCCTGTCCCCCATAGCCCTCTCCTTCGGCGTTGGCGGTAGTATAAAGTTATTGTGATAAGTTCCAAAGCACCATCGAAAATCCTCACGCGGGTTTCTGCTAGATTGTCAGGAAAAGTGGGCCAGGGGCAGATGTTCTGCTTTAGTTAGGGTCAATGGCTGCTTTTCAAAGTCTGTTTCTGACCATGTAATTAGAAACTGTCCTGGATGTACACGTTTCAGCTGTTCTACCGGGCGTAGCGAACGTACAGTGCATTCGCCAACACTTCAGAAATGCTACAACACTAACACCACCTTCCGTGAATCGTGCTAGTTGTGTCTCTAAGCATTGGTTCACGTCTGGTGGGGGTAGCAGGAGGGTGGGTGGGGGGAAGGCTGCTGTGTAATCGCCATTGAGAAGGAACGGGGGCCGAAGGTGCTGAGTTTGGTGCGAGGGATGTGGAGGCGTAGAGTGTCGGATGCGGAGCGGGGAGGAGTGTAGGGGTGAAGTAAGTTTGAGAGATAGACGGGAGCGCAGTTGTTCAGGGATTTGTAGCAGAGGCAGAATCTTGTATTGGAAGCTAGTGAAGGAGTTTGAGCAGGGGAGTGATGTGGTCGGATTTTTTGTTTCTGAGGACGAGGCGGGCAGCATTGTTCTGGACGCGCTGGAGAGTTAAAGTGGAGGAGAGAGGGAGGCCGGAAAGTAGAGAGTTGCAGTAGTCGATGCGAGATAGGATGAGAGAGACAGCAAGTTTGGTGGTAGCTTCGGTAGTGAGGTATTTTCTGATCTGACTGATGCGGCGGAGGTGTATGAGCAGGGCTAAATAGATCTGTTAGATAACTAGGCGTTTTAGAGTGGTAGATTTTAAACATAAGTACGCCTTTATTGTACATAAGTAACTTACGCAGAGGCAGCATGTCGAGGGCTTTGAGTCGGTCGTCGGTGCTTTCTTTACTATCCGGGTGGATTAATTTGGCTGTACTATGATGAAGAGCGTTAGGCCTTTTTATGCACGCATCGCTGCTTCCATCCAAAACTGTAGACGCATAATCTATATGGGATTGAATATATGCGTTATAAAATATTTTCCTTGTCGGTGTATCTTTAAAATAACGCAGTTTTGAAAGAAGATATAAATTCCTGGACACTGTTCAACATACTCTGCTGACATGAGCGTGCCATGTGAGTTGGTCATCGATAATGACGCCTAACAAGCGTTGCTCTCTAACTTGTCTAATCGGCTCAGAGTTGAGAGAAAGGCTAAGCGGGGGTGGATGTAGCTGCTGCTTTTGTCGTGTAGTTATTAGCATGCATTCTGTTTTAGACGGATTTGGTACCATATAGTTAGTGTGACACCATTTTGAAACATCAGTTAATCCCTGTTTAAGTGAGGAACTGATTGTGGAGATATTCGCTGACGACACGTAGAGAGTAGCATCATCATTAAACAGTCTACATCGTACGTTTAGATCTGAAATATACAATGGCATATCATTGATGTAAATGGAAAATAAAAGGGGCCCTAATATTGAGCCCTGATGTATGCCATGCTTTAGTAAGCCTTCAGCGGAACGTTTTCCGTTAACAAACACATACTGACGTCTTCCGTGCAGGTAGGATTTGAAAACGTCCAAAGATGCTTTGTTTACGTGATACACTGATAGCTTTAGTATCAACATGTCATGATTTACTAGATCAAAGGCTTTAGAGAAATCTAGAAATACAGCACCGGTCATTTCAGCTTTGTTCATGGACGTAAGCCAAGTATTGGTCATTTGAGCTAGAGCTGTGTGGCATGAGTGGCGAGGTCTAAAACCTGACTGTAGTGGGTAAAGCAATTTATGTTTTTCAAGAAAATAGCTCAGATGCCTGTGTACATGTTTTTCTATTGGTTTTGACAGAGCTCACAAGAGCGAGATTGGTCTAAACTTATTTTTGGTCTGAGAGGTTCTTACTTTTAGGCAGAGGAATAACTTTGGCTACTTTCCAGCTGTTTGGAAATGTACCATGTTGTAAACGAGATTTTAAATAAATGTCAAAGACTCGACCACATACGGGGCAGCAAGTTTTAAAAAGTATGCATTTATCCCGTCTTGACCAAGCGAGCGCTTATTTTTGAGTTGGCTAATAGCTTTGCCAACGTCAAATACAGTAAGCAAAGGAATACTAAAGGATACGTTTGGCGCGAGTTTGTCCTCACAAGTGAACGCATTAAGGGCGCGCCAGACAGATAAGGTGTCTGTTTTGTTGTCCATCAATCGCTTAAGGGTGTTTTTTTTTTTTTTTTTTTTTTTTTTTTTTTTTTTTTTTTTTTTTTTTTTGGGGGGGGGGGGGGGACCTCTAATACCATGTATTTAATACGATTTCTCTGCTTGGAGAAAGCACCAAAATATTTGTTGCGTTTTAGTTCATTTCTGACAGCCATGGCCTCTTTAATGTCATTGCTTAACCATTGGGGTATATGCACGTGTTTCACCCTCTTTTCACGCAACGGCGCATGCTTGTCAAGAACCCGACGGAACAATCTATATCAATCGGCCAACGCATCTTCAGGATTCGTATGATTGTAAACCGAAAAAAAAGAGGTTTCATTTAGTTCGGCTAGAAACATATCCCTATTAAACTTTTCAAACGATCTATATCAGATACTCCTACTCTGATACCAAATTTATTGAACATAGTTCCTGCTGACAAACAAGCAGTCACGCTATTTGGAAGTGAGTGTGCAAAGCACGTTTAAAATGAGTTTTACCTGAAAATCACTTAATGTTTAATGGCAATGCGTTTCAGACAGAACTACCTGAAAATAAAAGGCTTGACTTGTAGATATCTATCCGTGGGCGGGGTAAATGAAGCAAGTCATTCTTTGTATGTAGTTGATGCCTAGAGCTGAAGTTAAAGATCATGCGCAGATATTTGGGGGCTTGAGAATGAAATATTTTGTGCACGAGGACGCATTAAATTGTTAATCTTGAGTTGATCCTTTACACGGAGAGAGAGAGAGAGAGAGAGAGAGAGAGAGAGAGAGAGAGAGAGACAGAGAGAGACAGAGAGAGAGATGTGTACTATTCTGCCGGCACTAGCTTCACCTGTCTGGGTTGTGATTGTCAGGCACTTGATGTTCTTACTAGTACTCAAACCAAGGGGAATCACAGCGCTGGACAGACAACAGTTAGATCCCCTGCCCCCGCCTATCAGGCACCCAATCGCCAGCCCACAGAGAAATACGCAGGTATAGAATAAGACAATCATTTCCATTCCTAATAAGAATGGATCAGGTCTCTTATATAACCCATGTCTTTCTCCGGAACTTAGGAAGTAGGCAGGAGAAACATACATACACAAACATGAAGGTGCGCTACTATATGTGGTCGGGTAAATACCCTGATTTCCCACAGTAGATGCACAGAACATTACACAACAATGTAACGATACAAATTTTGCCTCGAGTTATACATGATACTCACAAACCAGATAGGTGAGGCTAGCGCTGGCAGAATTGTCAGTACTCAAACCAAGGGGAATCACAGCGCTGGACAGACAACAGTTAGATCCCCTGCCCCCGCCTATCAGGCACCCAATCGCCAGCCCACAGAGAAATACGCAGGTATAGAATAAGACAATCATTTCCATTCCTAATAAGAATGGATCAGGTCTCTTATATAACCCATGTCTTTCTCCGGAACTTAGGAAGTAGGCAGGAGAAACATACATACACAAACATGAAGGTGCGCTACTATATGTGGTCGGGTAAATACCCTGATTTCCCACAGTAGATGCACAGAACATTACACAACAATGTAACGATACAAATTTTGCCTCGAGTTATACATGATGTTCTTGCATTGGTGAGCCGGTAGGTTACCGTCAGGATGACAATACTTCATCGTCTGTGGTGGCATTCCGGAATTCTGTAAGCAAACGATCCTCGGGCCGACTGCAGCCGACGTGAACCAAGGACCTGTTGCTCATTGCAGGTAGTCTCGGAGTCAGTCTGAAAAAAAAAAACTACAACAAACAGGAAACATCGGCAGTTCATATAATAATAATAATAATAATAATAATAATAATAATAATGAGTATTTATATAGCGCTTAATCTTACTCAAAAGCTCTAAGCGCTTTACAATCTGTACACAAAACTAAAAATGCTCCAGAGTTTGTTGCTGTTTCAGTATGTCTCCAGTATATACTGCCCATTGTGGTCCCCTACTCACGAAAATACCTAGGGCTGGTGGGAGGGAAGGAGAGAGAGAGGGGGGGGGGGGGGAGGTGAGGGCGCAGAATGCCCCAATATATACCGACGAGCAAAAGAATTGCGACATTTTTGCAGTCATCAGAAACACTAAACATAGTGTTTAAACTTAGTGTTTCCTAAGATTGCAAAAATGTCTCAGTTCTTTTGTTCGTCAGTATAGTATAATGTCTTTCTGTTGCAGACCTCAAGCCCTACAGCATGGTTGTGAACGTGAGGTGCGCTGTGTACATCCTCGGCGTCGTCATTGCTCTTCGTAAGTACACACTAGAGCACGGAAAACGTCTATATTGAAGCGAATCTGTGTACATTGTCTTCGTCGTTCATTGCCGTCCATGTCCTACAATAACATTTCCTTGTACACTATGAAAGCCACATACTAACTACAGGAATGCGCCGTTCTACTCCAAAGTCAGTTCACAAACAGTCCATGAAAGCCTTCGACCCAACTCTAGTAATGGGCTAAGCCTCTGTCCGCCGTTTATTGTCCGTTGTCTGTCGTCAGTGGTCAACTTTATTTATCATTGACACTTTTACTATGTACCGACTTCAAACTTGGCCCAAAGGATGCGTTGTGGCAAACACCTTGTAAAAATACATTTTAATTGGTCTCATTCAAAGGGCAAGTTCACGGTAAATAGTATTTTCAACTCCAAAACCAAACTGAGTGTGCAGGTAACTGATAATAATCCGTTAATGTTTTCCACGGACGATAGACGCCGGAAGACGAACAACGGACGCCGGACAGACGACAGATGGCCCAGTACATAGACTCACTTTTGGTATCGCACGTGCGCTAATGAGGCATTTGTGCAAAATAAGTGTGAGCCCCGTTTGTTGCTGTTTCACTATGTCTCCAGTATATAATGCCCCAGAGTTTGTTGCTGTTTCAGTATGTCTCCAGTATATAATGCCCTAGAGTTTGTTGCTGTTTCAGTATGTCTCCAGTATATAATGCCCTAGAGTTTGTTGCTGTTTCATTATGTATCCAGTATATAAAGCCCTAGAGTTTGTTGCTGTTTCAGTATGTCTCCAGTATATAATGCCCTAGAATTTGTTGCTGTTTCAGTATGTCTCCAGTGTATAATGCCCCAGAGTTTCTTGCTGTTTCAGTATGTCTCCAGTATATAATGCTCTAGAGTTTGTTCCTGTTTCAGTCTGTCTCCAGTATATAATGTCCCAGAGTTTGTTGCTGTTTCAGTATGCCTCCAGTATATAATGTCTCCAGTATAAAATGCCCCACAGTTTGTTGCTGTTTCAGTATGTTGCCAGTATATAATGCCCCAGAGATTGTTGCTGTTTCAGTCAGTCTCCAGTATATAATGCCCAATAGTTTTGTTGCTGTTTCAGTGTGTATCAAGTATATAATGTCCTAGAGTTTGTTGCTGCTTTAGTATGTCGCCAGTATAGAATGCCCCAAAGTTTGTTGCTGTTTTTCAGTATGCCTCCAGTATATAGTGCCCCAGAGTTTGTTGCTGTTTCAGTATGTCTCCAGTATATAGTGCCTCAGAGTGTGTTGCTCTTTCAGTCTGTCTCCAGTATATAATGCCCCAAAGAATGTGGCTGTTTCAGTATGACTCCAGAATATAATGCCTTAGAGTTTGTTGCTGTTTCAGTCTGTCTCCAGTATATAATGCCCAATAGTTTGTTGCCGTTTCAGAATGTCTCCAGTATATAATGCCCCAGAGTTTGTTGCCGTTTCAGTATGTCTCCAGTATATAATGCCCCAGAGTTTGTTGCTGTTTCAGTATGTCTCCAGTATATAATGCCCCAGAGTTTGTTGCTGTTTCAGTATGTCTCCAGTATATAATGGCCCCAGAGTTTGTTGCTGTTTCAGTATGTCTCCAGTATATAACGCAGAGTGTTTTTGGCTTTTAACTCGCATAACCCTAACACACTGTAGCTATAGATATGGACCGACCATGATAGTTCAAGGATGATGCCAGAAGAGCTTGGCGTCTATGGGCTGCGAGCTATTCTAGCACCACCCTTGAACTATCAGAGTCGATCTATTTTCTGGATTGTAATGCAGTCTTCAGTGGGCAATAGCAAAATGTGTGAAAGTCGTCCTTAGGATACAAAGGGCTAGCTTATTCAGTCCGACGGCCGTATTTCTCAAATTTGGGAGGAGTCATCTAATGACTATACACCAGTTGCAGAAGATGGATCAAGGCGCCAAGCTATGTGGCACTGTAACGCACGCAGACTTACCCCCAGTCGTACGTACAGACTCTCGCACAACAGACGCATGAACTGCCACTGACTCAGACGGGCGCATGTTGACGCCTTATCTGTAGAATGCCCTTATCTGTAGACGCTGAGGCAGAATACAGAGTTCTCCCCTCTGAGAGAAATCCCCGCTCATCGCTTACTTGTTACCGTAGTCACTCTAATAAAAATGTGCTTTGACGGCACCAAATGTCTTGTTTATTGCTTGTTTTCCATCACTTCCCCCCCCCCCCCCCTCACCCCACCCATTTCTCAGTCGGTCTTCGATTCCAACGATCCCCCCCCCCCCCCTTTTTTTTTTTTCAGAAATTGTATTATTTAAACTTAAAAACACTATTCATAATATTAATTGATTGATTAATAAATGGTCTTTTTATATTCTATTCATTTTTGTTCATTGCGAAATGCGTCAGCCTCAAGCATGTCATAGATACTTCTTGTATGAAAAGAAGAAAGAAGTGGCCACCATTAAACAATAACAGAGACAACAGAGAGCAGCGACCCCACCTCTCTCTCTCTGTCTCTCTCTCTCTCTCTCTCTCTCTCTCTCTCTCTCTCTCTCTCTCTCTCTCTCTCTTCTCTCTTTTTTTCTTCTCTCTCTCTCTCTCTCTCTCTCTCTCTCTCTCTCTCTCTCTCTCTCTCTCTCTCTCTCTCTCTGTCTCTCTCTCTCTCTCTGTGTGCACTATGTGCGAGTGTGTGTGTGTGTGTGTGTCGCACTCTGTTTTGTTTGTATTATCGCACACCCAGGAGGGTCCAAGCCAACTGAATATAGGTTAAAATACGACATTACCAAAATTCGCAACACACTTTTCGTACAGTCTTTTATTTACTGCTCAGCTTTCAAACAAGGTAAATGTGCCCTCTGGCAAATCAAAAGCAAAACTTATGACAGGAGTATTCTTCTTATAATCTCTATGAATGTACAATACTACACATCCTCTGAAAAAATGCTGGTAATGCCTAATATTGTGGTATCCCCCAAACACCAGATATACTCCATATCAGCTCAGCAAATGAGAAAGCAATCATTCTTTTAAGATGACACCTGCTTTGAAGTACCACAGGTCAGATGGCGTACAGCCCACTGAATGTTGATCTTTCATAGCAGGCACCTCCCAGACATAGTAGGCTATACACCTTAGGAAACTCAAAACAAAAGCAGAAACATAAACATTAAGAATGAAATAATATCAATGAAAGTAAAAACGAAAGAATAAAGCAATAATCTTTTCCTTTTGGCAGGTATCTCCCGCGCACATTATGACGCACACAAGAGAAACTCCACAATGAGGAAAGAAAATTGCTTAGGCAAACATCCTTTTAAGATGGCATCTGTCATTAAAATATCAACATTCAGCTGGCTTATGACAACCGAATGTTGGTCTTTCATGACAAGCATCTCCCAGGCATAGTAGGAAATACGGCATCATAATGTAAGATATACATCGTCATTTAAGTCCACAATGGCAAAGCAGACATCATTGTGTTGCGACCCACATTTAAAAAAAAAAAAAAAAAAAAAAAAGACCAAATCTAAAGCCTGTCAGAACAAAGGCAACAAATGGCATGCGTCAAAAGTATCACTATTCAGATGGCTTCAGCCCCAAGTGAATGTTGATCTTTAATGACAGGCATCTCCCAGACACCACAGGATATGACCATCGCAACTGCACAATAAAGAGAAAGAAAATTAAGTAACCATTTGTAAGATAGCACCTGTTTCTCGTTTCTTTTTGACAGTGCGTTATTTTGATGACTTTTCATCCAATTATTCTCTGAGTACACTGAATGGTATATGTCTTTCCTGATGTTCTTCTTCCGTGAGAGTGGAATCTTTTTACCTTACCTTAAGACTGAGGATGCCGAGGTGTACTGTAAATAATTTTGACCCGTGAATCACTCTGCAAGTTTACAAAAGGGTCCTCTACATTCATCCCCTCTGTCACATTGCAAGATTCTAAGGGGACCAAATGTCATGTACATATTTTCTAGTTGATTGGCAATGGTTTCAGAATATGTGTCCGTAAGTGGACGAAGCCATATAAATCTACTGTAGCAATCCATCACTGACAAAACATACTGATAAATCGTTCCGTAACATTCAGCAGGCAGTTTTCGCACGTCCAATAAGTCTACTTGATGTCTTTCCATAGCATTGTTGCTTCTGACAGGCTTTAGAGGTGGTCTTTTTTTGAAATGTGGGTTGCTTTTGGTATGCTCTGCAATGTTGTTGAGGAAGAACTGGATACAACATTTACTGATACCAAAACAATGGCTTTAATGAGGTAACGCAGCTTTTCTGCATCGTTTCCTTTTGTCAGCCTGTAGAAATGCTTAAAGCACTCGTCAGTCTCTGTGCTTCTCAGTAGAATTAAGTTGTTCCTCACCAGACGGTCAACTCTTTTACCAAGGTATGGATCCATTATAGTTCTTGTATGCAGCTTGTATCTCGCAGCCTAAAAACAGAACAATTATCGAGGATAATTTCATGTATCAATATACTATGCAAAGCAGTGGACAAATGTCATCAACCAATCACGCCTCCCACCCCAAGGCATCATGTGCACGCGTGCGCACACGTGTGTGTGTGTGTGTGTGTGTGTGTGTGTGTGTGTGTGTGTGTGTGTGTGTGAGAGAGAGAACAATGAACAATGAACAATGAACAATGAACTTTTATTTTACAACGGTAGAAGTATTTGGTTACAAGACCAATTTTCAAACTTGCCGTTGCTACAAACTACTTATCAACGTTTTCATAAACAAAACAATGGTCTAAAACATAACTAGGTCAAACACATACACACGCACGCATGTTCACTCGCAAACACACACACACACTACTCTAAGGAATTCAATTATGTGCTAGCAAACAAAATACTGATGAATATAGCGCGATAGAAAAGAAAGAAAATGTGTTAAAAAACCTTTAAAGAGAATTAAAAAAAAATTATGAATAAAAAATTCCAACATATAAATTGCATAAATCGCGCACATGGTGTGCGCGTGCTTGCGCTCATGCGTGCGTGCGTGCGCGTACGCGTGTGCAATCTGCCACATTATGACAGACCACGCACACACGCACACGATCACATAACGTGACCACACGCATGAACGCACACACGCACACAGACGCACGCACCCACACACACACACACACACACACACACACACACACACACACACACACACACACACACACACGATCACACACCCATACGCACGAATGCACACAGCCACACATACACACACACACATACGCACAAACACACGCACGCCATACGCGTGCCAGTACATCAAGGCAGGTATTACTTGTCAGACATGGAGTCAATGCACATGCCGATACATGGTATGTATTCTAAGAACATGCAGTTTTCCGCGTGTAAAGCTGGATTATTTTAGATATTTGAAGAGGCCGTCTTTAAAGGAGGGCAGGGACATACTTCTAAGGTTACATGGAATCGAATTCCAGAGAGTACTACCTGAGTATGTTAAGCTAGATTTAAAGATGTCAATGCGAGGCCGCGGAACCTGATAGTGCCGCCCCAGTCTGGGATGTCGTGAGGAAATTACTGAAAAAAATGGGTCAAGATAACGGGGCCCTTTTTGTTTACACAGCTTATACATAAAAATGGCTTTGTTACATATAAGTTGCTGCTTCAGGGGAAGCATACCAAGAACTTCAAGTTTTTTTTTCCGTTGCTATTTGAGGATCCGGTAGGATAAGTTTAGCAGCCCTCCTGTGTAAAGTATTCAGCCTCTTTAAATGCACTTCACTTGAACCATCCCACACTGTTGATGCGTAGTCTATGTGCGACTTTACATGGGCGTTATAGAAAATTGTACGCGTCTCTACATCGGTAATGAATTTCAACTTTGATAGCATATAAAGGTTTTTTGAGACACGTTTACATACGCTGCTAATGTGAGTTTTCCACTTAAGTTGATCATCTACCGTGACCCCAAGGAGACGGTGTTGAGATACCTGTTGGACTGGTTTGCCGTTTACTGTTAGATCAAGAGAAAGTGGGCGCAGCTGATGTCTTTGACGTGTGGCTATCACCATGCATTCTGTTTTAGATGGATTAAGAACCATTGAATTAGAATCGCACCAGTGAGAAACCTCCTGCATGCTTTTTTGCAGACGTGTATTAATCGCATTAACACTATGATCAGGCGTATGAAGAGTTGCGTCATCCGCAAACAAATCACACGAGGTTTGGTTACTACTCAGGTGCAGTGGTAGATCATTTATGAAGACACAGAAGAGCAATGGCCCGAGGACAGAGCCTTGAGGCACGCCGCTCGTGACAATACCGTGGGACGAGTAGTTACCATTTAAGAAAACTCTTTGCCTCCTACCGCTGAGGTAGGAATTAAAAAACGATACGGCATCTGCATTGCATAAATATGCTTGAAGTTTAGACAATAGGATGCTGTGGTCTACAAGATCAAAGGCTTTTTTGAAATCGAGATAGACTGTCCCAATCATTTGACATTGATTTATAGAAGTTAACCAGGTGTCAACAAGTCTTGTTAATGCCGTATGGCACGAATGTTTTGGTCTAAAGCCTGACTGATGGGTATGTAGAAGATTACAGGTATCAAGGTACTGGTAGAGATGTTTGTGAACATGTCTTTCAAGTGGTTTTGACAAGGAAGACAAAAGGGATATAGGTCTGTAGTTATTCACGTCCGTAAGATCTTTAGATTTGGGCAGGGGTATTACTTTAGCATGTTTAAGCTCAGTAGGAAACGTGTTGTGTTGAATACACAAATTATAAATGTAGGTTAGTGATTCAATTGTGTAAGGAAGGGAAAGTTTAAGTATTTTGGGGCTAATCTCATCAGGTCCGGACGATTTCTTGTTTTTTAGTGAATTTATAAGCTTGCCAACCTCGTGCACTGCTAAAGGGGGAATACAAAAGGATGACTTATCCACTGTCCTTTGCGAACAAAAGTTAAGTAGAGCCTCAGGACACGAATATGTACTTGACGTTTTGGATGAGGAGTTTACTGACTGGGCAACCGACAGAAAGTGTTCGTTAAAAGTGTCTGCGTTGAGCTGAGAGGGGATAGCGGATGATCTTCTACTGTTGCCTCTGGTGATAAGATTAAGCGCTCGCCAGAGAGAAGATGTTTCTCTGTTCTCCCTTACCATTCGTTCGAACAGAGTTTTTTTAGCCCTTCGCACCATTGATTTGACACGGTTTCGTTGGCGCTTGTACTCAGAAAACTGTTTTTGTTTTCTTAAGTTATTACGAAGTTCCATCGCTTGGATAATATCTTGTGTTAACCAAGTCGGTAACGTATGATTTTTTACTCTCTTTTTTCGTAAAGG
>BTPG01000001.1:264072962-264100462 GCA_036245525.1 Semisulcospira habei
ACATGAAAAGATTTTTGGCTACCGTTCTGCATAGAGTGTCCGTATGAGCCTTCCACTTAAGCTGACTGTCAATTGCAATCCCTAGTAGGCGGTGTTCATTAACGTGTTCTATTTGCCTGCCCTTTAATAAAAGGTTAAGTAACAGGGGTGCCAACTGGTGTTTTTGACGAGTGGCGATTATCATAGATTTGGTTTTAATTGGATGAACAATCATAGAATTCCTGTGACACCATTCAGACACTTCATCAAGACTATGCTGCAAGTTGGAAGAAATTACTTGTATATCTTTGTTAGTCATATGAATGGAAGTGTCATCAGCAAAAAGATCACATTGTACGTTCTTGCAAGTTATATGAAGTGGCAGGTCATTGATGAATAGACAAAATAATAAGGGACCAAGCACGGATCCTTGGGGAACTCCATACTTTATATCTTTTAGAGAAGAGTAAGATCCATTCACTAGAACTTTTTGTTTACGATCAGTTAGGTATGATTTAAAAAATGCAACTACTTCTGTACTATTCAAGTATTTCTGAATCTTTGTCATTAGAGTGGTGTGATCGATTAGGTCAAAGGCCTTTTTAAAGTCTAAGTAAACGACACCTGTTATCTGGGATTTGTTCATACCATGGAGCCATGCGTCAACGAGGCGCGTGAGTGCAGTGTGGCACGAGTGTTGTGGGCGAAATCCGGATTGAAAGGGGTGCAGGAGCTTGCGGTTTTCTAAGTAGGCAAGCAGGCGTTTGTGGACATGCCTTTCAAGCGGCTTTGATAGAACTGATAATAATGAAATCGGTCGATAGTTGTTAGGGTCAGAACGATCTTTAGTTTTTGGAAGTGGAATGACTTTAGCGTATTTTAGTTTGTTAGGGAAAGTATGTTGTTTGATACAAAGGTTGTAAATGTACGTAATAGACTCTACTATGTACGGCAGGGATAACTTAAGTATTTGGGGGCTGATGTCATCAGGCCCCGAAGACTTTTTATTTGGTAGTTTACTAATGAGCAAACCCACCTCATGAACTGATAGCAAGGGAATGCTGAAGGGGTCTGTGTCCTCTGTTCTGTGTTTACAGAATTCAGAAAGCAAATTAGAACATTCATACTTACTGCTATTAATTGAGGCATTTAGAGTTTCAGCGACTGAAAGAAAATGATTATTAAAAGTTTCTGCAGTAAGACTGCTGGGAATGGTTGTTGAAGTGCCAGGGCAGCCTTTAGTTAGAGTGTTTAATAGGCGCCAGATAGTGGAAGTATCCTTACTGTCTTTCACTGTGTCACGGATTAACCTTTTCCTTGCCTCTCTGATCATGTACTTAACACGGTTACGTTGTTGCTTGAATTCAGGAAATAGTTTTCGACTACGCAGATCATCTCTGAGCGCCATCGCTTGCATTATTTCTGGGGTTAACCATGGAGGAAGAGTGTTTGATTTAACCCTTCTCTCACGAAGGGGTGCGTGTTTGTTTAATACAGTTAGAAAAAGAGTGTACCAAATAGAAAGGGCAGTGTCCGGGTCATTGGAGAGAAGTACATCGTTGAACGGAGTATTATTTAAATCAAATAGGAATTTATTATGGTTAAAGTTCTTGAATGATCGATATGTTATGGTTGTATGGCCGTTCTTCTTTGCTTTCGGAATCTTTTTTGACCATGAACAAACAACTGGATAGTGATCACTAACACTTAGATTTGAAACCTCAACATTATAGACGGCTTTGGGTTTATTAGTGTATATGTGGTCTATAAGTGAGGACGTATTTTGAGTAATTCTGGTGGGCGATTTTACTAACTGGACTAGACCAAACAATGAAGATATTGTATCCCACGCAGTGTGATTCTTCAGGAAGTCTATATTAAAATCTCCCATGAGAAGAAGGTCAGCCTTTCTTTTGCACGCTCTATCAAGGATCTGACTAAAATGGTCATACCATTCAAAAGTGGCGGCAGGGTTTCTGTAAAGGAATCCAACTAGTAGCGGTGTCGATTTAGGGCATTTCACTTCCAACCACAAACACTCTACGTCTGCTGTTTCCAAGTCCAAGCGTCTATGGACTAAATGCTGAATGGAGTTGTGAATGTAGACAGCGATGCCTGTTTGACCTGGGGACGAGGGGTCTCTCCTAGTCAAGGAAAAATTAGGAATACTAATGGCTTCATCGCTCACACACGAGCTCAGGCGCGTCTCACTAAGCCCAAATAAATGAAACGGTGTGGGATTGCTAATGTAGACAGATATATCGGTTAGTTTATTGTACAAATGAAAAACATTGAGATGCCCTATTCGCATAACTTTCAAATTTATGTCTATTACGGAGTAAGGCAAATTTGTACAGAACAAACAACAACAACTACAAAGTAAAATGTCAAAAGAAGGAAGTATACGTTGAGATTATTAAATGAAACAGCACAAATGCCTATGTATATATAAAGCTGGTAAATGGATAAGACACAATGAAATGATTTAGCAGACTCGTCGGCAGGGAAATAATCCAACTGCTCGAACATCAAAGTCCCGATAGCAAGTTCAGTTAGGCGTATCAGCCGCACACGAGCACAATACTGGCCGGGGTTTGGTAATCCGCTTTCAACTCGATACTGCTCAGCGAAGTAAAGCGGAGACACAGTTATCACTGGTAAATTGAAGCTTGATTGAATCGTCTTGATTCAATCGAGTTTCCTTCACGCTGATAGTCTGCTGGTATTCGAACAAGCACTGACTGACCTCGTATAAAACACACAGAGTACTCCGACACAGTAGTAAACTAACGGATCAATGATATTCTAGTCTCGGAGAGACTTTATCCACGACGAACGAACGAACGACACAGAAAATGATGATCGTAACTGTTCTTGGTCATCGCAAAATACATAACACTACAGTGGCACATTGATCACCAAAAGTTTTGCTTACTGCGCACTGTCCACAAGCTAACAAGAGTTCTTGAACAGTCAGAAATACAAATACATAAAATAAAAGTCCACAGGCACAGTCCCGAACGAATGCCTACAAGTAAAGTAATAGCGGTGTCGAATACACACGTTTATCAAGGAATAGAATCAGAAATGAACTGTCAATCGCTAGAATTAATGGAACGACGAAACACCACCGATCGTTGTTGTTTTTTGTTTTGTTGTTGCTGTAAACATGTTGTTTTTTAAACAATGAACTAAAAACCTGTTTGTTGACTGATATACCCCTGGATAAATGGCTGAAGCAGCTGCGCCAGTACGCGCATTACCTGCGAGTCGTTGTCTCCGGGGATAGCTGCAGGGGTCTCCCACCCCCTGGCCGGGGTACTTGCGGTTTTAGGAGTGGCCAGAGCCTGGAGAGCGCTGTTGATTCTCGAGTTGTCCTGAGGCGGGGGCGGCATGCGGGGAAACTCTTCCTCCGTCACTGTAAATGGCTTGGCGTGACCTGGCTGAGGACAGTACGCAGAGGGATGGCCAGGTTGCACACGGTTGGACATGGAGTGGCTGCGGCTGGCATAGTTTGCAGGCAAGTGGCTGGCCTGGGAACTAGGGGATAGAGGGTGGCTGGTAGAGGGGCAATTTGTCTGGGAGTGATGTTGGGAGAGGCTGGGTTGGGAGTAGTGGACGTGCGTAAACTTTGGCCCTCTGCCACTGCCCGACTGGTTGTGATTGTGTTGATAAGACCAGTCATCCTGCTGTTGATGCTGCTGGTTGCGGCGATCTACGATGGGTCCGTCACCTGGTGCACGGCGCGGCACTCCAGCAAACCTGATGTTGAGTGCCAGTGTTCTGGTACCGGCAGGAGTCAGGTGGATCCGGTCTTTCTGGAACAAGGCCTTGCGCGGTGCCAGATTGTAAGTAATGAAGGCCGGCATATGGTCGATGTAAAAGACCTTCTCTTGCTCGCACGTTGCCCGCAAGTTGTCGTTGGAGGGGAACACGGCCTTCGACAGGTAGTGGTGGGCCCCTCCAGGAATGATGGAGGACGTAAACAGGGCGGCATTAGGAAAGGCTGCACGGAGTCTGCGGATAAGCTGCACCCATGACTGCTTGCTGACCACGCCCACTTTACAGCTGTTTATCCCCGCGTGTAAGGTCACACGGCGGATATTTGGCGACGGCGGTAGACTCCTTAGCCACTCAGCGACGTCACTCACTGTCAATCCTGAAACCGACAGGTTCTGGACCACGGCACCATTGACCGACATCCGACCGAGAGAGAGAGAGAGAGAGAGAGAGAGAGAGAGAGAGAGAGAGAGGGAGAGAAAGATGAAATGAAACAAAATGAAACTTTGAAATGAAATTTTATTTCTCAAGGATTAATGATTAGGTACATAGACCTGTTTTCAATCATGTCCCTGCACACAAACACACATACACACCCTCACTCACACACACACACACACACACACACACACAAGCACTCACACAGACACACGCACGCGCACACACACACGCACACAATATCTGGAGAAAAAAGAAAAAGTAGTTAACACCATCCAAGTCTCCAGGGCAGATTGATTGATTGTACATTGCTTAACGTCCCGACAGCAACAAGGCTTTCTCAGGACGTGCCTGCACTGCTTGTGAAAAAAAAAAAACTAAACAGAACATTGAATGTATGTCGCCAGCCGGTCAAATACATTAAATAAACCTAACACATGGGCCTAAATAAAGCTAAGACCATTTAGCAACACACATCCAATATCAAGAGCTACAGGCAGTGCAGACAGTAGGGAGAGTTTTAAAATGGCAAATACAGGTGAATGGACAAAGGGTAGACAGAAACACATGCCCCAGAATAGAGAGATAAACCCACCCTGTGGGGCTGACCAGGGTGACCCTGGGAACTAAAAAATACCTAACCCCACCCAAGTCCCTCTCCAGGGCAGACCCAGGTGGGGAAACGTACAAAGTAATAATACATTTACAAGAAAAAATGTAAACAGAAATCAGTGTTTTCATGTATACATATGTGCATCGGGTATTTACAAGAAATTACATAGTAAAAAAATGGTAAAAAGAGAATACACTGATATAGCTATAGGGGGAAATAGGCAGATATTGTTTTACAAACATTTGCAATATTATTCTGCCAGCACAGCTTTGTCATATCTGATGATTAAAAGCATGCGCTGCTCCCTGACTTGCTCAACAGACTGGCCATTAAATGTGAGTTATAATGGAGGGGGGTTCCGCTGGTGTTTTTGTCTATGGTAATCAGCATACATGTTTGTTTTGGAAGGATTCGGTACCATTGAGTTATTTTGACACCACTGTGAAAGATCATTCAAACTACTCTGAAGAGATCTAGTTATACAATATATATCTGATGATGAAACGTCAAGAGTTCCGTCGTCTGCAAAGAGACTGCAGGTTACACTGGGGTAAGATATATATAGTGGAAGATCGTTGATATAGACAGAAAACAATAATGGACCAAGGATAGATCCTTGTGGTACTCCTTGCACTATCACCCCCTCACGCGAGTTTGTTCCATTCACATGAACATATTGTGTGCGCCCGTGCACGTATGACGTAAGGAACGCACGGGTGCCAGCACTAAACTGATAGACAGCAAGCTTCTGAATTAAACTCTCATGATTAACGAGCTCAAAAGCTTTCGAGAGGTCCAAAAAGACAGCCCCAGTCATTTGACCGCTATTTATCGCGGTCAGCCATCTATCAACGAAATGTGTTAGTGCTGTGTGACAAGAGTGTTTTATATGCATGAATGCCCGATTGCAGTGAATGAGTGAGTTTGTGTTTTTCGAGACAGTGCTTCAAATGCGTGTGGATGTGCCTTTCAATAGGTTTAGATAAAGTTGATAGCAGGCAAATAGGTTTAAACTTGTTTGGGTCAGTAAGGATCTTTTGTTTTAGGTAATGGTATCACCTCTGCTGTCTTTAAGCTGGAAGGAAAGTGGAAAGTTAACGAATCTATGGTATACGACAGAGCCAATTTGAGAACAGTGCTGCTAATACCATTATGGCCAGACGTACGTTTATTTGTTACGCCGAGATGGATTTTCCCACGTTATGAACCGTTAATAATGGAATATGAAATGATGTATCGGGAGTCAACCTTTCATTACAGAACCTTTTCAATTGTTCTGACACAACAGATGGCTGGTCGGGAGATGTGGTCTGGAGTAGTGTACTGGCGGCAGAAAGAAAATGCCGAATAAACATATCAGCTAGGATGTTTGTACACTAAGCAGTATTTTTGGACCTCGTGAATGCGTTCAACGCATGCCAACCACACATAATTTCCTTTTTGCCATTCATAAGTCGGTAAAAAAAACCTCTGAGCCTTTCTCACCAGGGACTTTACATAATTTCTTTGTTATCGAAAGGCTGCACATAATTTCTTTGTTATCGAAAGGATGCAAAATCTTTATTTCTTTTATATTCATCTCGGATCTGCATGGCATCCTTGATTTTGTTATTAAACCAGGCGGGCCATCCGGGGATTTTTTACACGTTTCTCTCTGAATGGGGCATGTCTGTCAAGAACACCAAGAAACAATCTGTACCATCCAGATAAAGCTTTGTTAGGATCATGATGGTGGTAAACCGTATCGAATGATATATTACTTAAATCGTATAAAGATACATCCCTGCTAAAGTGTTTTAGCGATATATATCTAATGGTTGTGTGCTGATGCTTGCGAAAAGGATTATTCGCTTTTAAGAGAGAGAGAGGGGGGGGGGTTTCGCCTGAAGCATAGTTGTCTTAGCGCGACTTACAGACACCTGGCTAAGTTAAATGGACAAAGGAGAATTCACATGTGCCGTTTTCATAGACCTTCGGAAAGCTTTCGACATGGTAGATCATGAAATTCTCCTTTCCAAGCTCAGTATATATCTGGATGGTTCATTTTCAAGTAACTGTTTTCATACATCAGACAGCAGTTTTCAGGCATCTATTCATTTCTTTAAAACAACCTCGTTTTTTGCTTCCTATCTTACAGACAGACAGCAACGCGTGTTGGCCAATGGATCTTACTCTTCAAGTGGATTAGTAACAAGAGGAGTGCCCCAGGGCTAAGTCCTGGGACCTCTTCTCTTTTGCATAAATATCAATGACCTGCCACTACATTTCACGAATGACAGAATTGCATATGACTTGTTTGCCGATGACGCAACAATCCACACCCCCGATAAGTGTATTGAGTCTTTCAATGGTCGTATGCAACAGGGACTGAGGGAAATTTCCAAATGGTGTGAAAATAATGCAATGATCCTTAATCTCACCAAAACCGAATGTATGACGATAGCAACCCGTCAGACGCATCAGCTCAAGCCACTTTCGCTTTGCCTGGAATTCCAAGACCACACCATAACACAAGTAACTGAACATCGCCTACTTGGAGTTATTGTTGATAACCAGATGAAATGGCAATCTCACATTAATGTTGTCTATAAAACTGTGTCCATAAATGTGTTCATGCTGTCTAACCTAAAATATCATATTGATGTCGACACTCGCAAACTATTTTACAATGCCCATGTCAAATCCCACATCGATTATGCCTCCACGACATGGGACGGCAGCGGTGACATACACTTGAAGAGGCTTAACTCCTTGCATCCCAGGGCAGTGAAGCAGATCCTGCCTGATCCAGCTCTTTCCACTGACCAAAAATTTCAAAAACTAAAAATGCTTCCTCTTGACAAGCACCATCTCTTTAACTCTTACCAGTTCGCTCTATTTGAGGCCAGTGAACAAAATGACTTTTACCCTCACACATCACAAAGAAAAAATGCTGCTGAAAGCTCTTCTAGTGGTCAAAAGTTGGCTTATTATACATCATATTAAAGTGCATTGAGTCAGCTTTCAGTCAGGATAAGTAAAATGTCTGTACTTAACGTAGTTTAGAAGTTGTTGTTTATTAAGCGAAGAAGAAAAAATGGTGTCCGGTTTCCAAAAACAGTTTTCACGAAAGTCACTAAGAAGAATTTTTTTTGTTTCTTGCCCCTTTATTTAAAATATGAATCCAGTGTGTGGACAAATCATTTCTACACATTTTTGTGAAGTTTCAAGAAAATGTGTTTGAATTTCTAAGAGTTACGCAACATAGTCTACACTGTTCAAGGGCAGGTAAAAGTGGGCGTGTCAACACCTGGCATGACTGAGACAACAAACATGTGCTTCTCTGAAAATCTCTGACTTGCTGAAAATATCACTGAGGCAATACAAAGCAAGTAATAAAACTTGTTTATGTACTTCATAAAGTTTCACGATTCTGAACCAGACAATAGGTAAACAAAGACTCACATGGATAGCACATGGTCAAACCAAAAAAGAAAGTGTCACAATGACCTGCGATGGTTTTCTTTCGTTTTTTCCACATCGCTGGCGCTAGAATAATTTTCAGTGGCCTGGTTGCTGGAAGATTCCCCTTCAGTGAGATACTCTTCACTTTCGGAGTCAGATGAACTCATTTTGAAGGAATATTCGCAGAGAGAAATCGCAAGCAGTGAAAATAACGCAGTAGGGAAAGCAAGATGGCGGACGTAGTGACTCGATCGATAACAAAGGTCACGAACAAACTCAAAATTAATATTTTTTTCATTCTATCATATGAAAGTGACTTTCTAATGTCAATAAGTTATGACAATAATACTGAGAGTAAAAAGTAATTGGTTTTAATTCAATAAACACGATGGAATTTTCCATGGGTGTGGCTTCGTATGTATACATACGATGGCCAAGGGAGCGAACTGGTAAGAGTTAACAAAGGGGTAGTCATGTATAAAATCTGGAATGAAATCCACCCAGAATACTTGTGTAAGCTCTTCACCAAGGCAGCTTCAGGCTATTCAACATCAAGGCGAAACTTCATCACACCACGCCCGAGGATAGATTTATTTAAAACCACCCTCTCATTCTCGGGCGCCTCGTTTTGGAATAAACTGCCAACGCACTTAACACACACTGGTTCACTCCCCTCTTTCAAGGAAAGCCTCTTCAAGTACCTGCTATCTAACAGCTCATTCACTGGTTCGGGTATCTCCATCGCCTAAAGCCTTGATATTAACCTCCGCGCGGACGTGTGCGTGTATGTGTGTGTGTGCGCGCACGCGCGCGTGCGTACGTGCGTGTGTGTGTGTGTGTGTGTGTGTGTGTGTGTGTGTGTGTGTGTGTGTGTGTGTGTGTGTGTGTGTGTGTGTGTGTGTGTGTGTGAGCGTGCGCGCGTGTTTGATTTCCGTGAAAGAAGGAATTTTAAAGACTATCTTTTTCTCTTCTTTTTTTTCCGTTCACATTGTTAGCAATCATAATTGGTGCCCTCCATTTTGCCGTATCCATCATTTTTGAAGGACTTGTTATATTATGTGCACTTTTATGTTAGTAGCTTTGTACTTTTGTATGTTAGTAGCTTTGTACCTTTAGCAGAGTTGTACCTTTGTAGATTAGCAACGGCAAGCGTGAAAAATGGCACATGTGCTAACTGCTTCTTCCGTTCAGAAATAAAGTTTCATTTCATTTCATTTCAAGTTTCATTTCATTTCATTTCATTTCTCTCTCTCCCTTCAGGAAGGCATTTAGGTATTTGTAAATGCGAAGGACACCTTGTTTGATTGTTAACATTACCCCCAGACACCCCTCATTTAAATAGGGCACTATTTTGGGGTGGGATTAGGGGAATAGGTTTGATGGGAGCTGGAGAACCAAAACATGAACCGCATAGTTTGTTGTTGTAAACTAATAATAGCAGTATTAATATGGCCCATGTTTTTCCTTTTTGCTCCTTGTTCACTTTAGCATATTCCAGCAGCAATAGCCTGCTGCTGGCAAAACAAGACATGTATGTAGAAATGAAGTAGGCCTGTGCTATTTTGAACAAAATAAATGTAGTTTGTGATGATAATTATGGCTGGTCATCACAGGAACGACTGTAATAAACACTCACTGTAAAAAGTTTGGCATTGTTACGATTGTGGTTGTGTTGTTCTGTGAGAGCGTGCATGCATAAATCGTAGGAAACGATCCGACGTTTATTTGACCTATCATGATTACGAATCACGTACCTTTTCAGTAAGTTTCATTTTCGTTCACCCGTAGTGCGCAATTGATTATCTTTTGACACACGGAGTTGATTCCCGAAGAGTCTAGAAACCGTTCGAGTATTCATCACTGTTTACCTCGCGCGTGAAGTTTAGCGGTTAGTATTGTGCCCCAGTCGTGTTCCTTCTAGAGAATGCGGGCAAGGTCGTGACCTGTCTGGCCTACTTTTTTTGTGACGTCGTAACGGGCGGGGATTTCGCCAAAAAAGGGGCTGGAAATAGCAGCCAGATTTTTGTACATTATTCTGGTGTAAATTTTTTGTTTAATATTTATGATTTTTAGTTACGTATTTTGTTCTGATTGGTTGTGTTATGTGAATTTCCTCGATTATTCTGGAAAACATTTCACTATAAAAGGATCGTGCTAGGAAGCACGTGTGTACATTGTTCAGTTGTAAAATTGCGATGTAACAGCGTCGGTAGGTTGTTCAGTTGTATAATTGCAGTGTATTGACATTGAGAAAGCGCTATGCAAGATATCGTGTTTCATTGTCAGTGACGGAGTTCTGCAGTGAATGGTGATGTACATTGTATGAGAGACGCATTGTGTCAAAGTGTGAACATTTTGCTGAGAAGATATTTTATCAGTGTTGGTGCATTTGTGAACGCATTTCGTGGAGATCGCATCGCTGTAATGAAATATTGTTGGAACTGTTACTCCAGTATTGTCTACAACCTTAAGCCACGTGTGACGGGTTGCAGCTGAATGAATTTTCTTTAAAAGAGCCTTACGTGCGTGCCGTCTGGTATGATATCATACTACGACCACGATCAACCACGTAACAGGCTTCCTTCAAGCCAGTTTATACTACCTCAATTTACAAGTTTATGATACACTTGGAATTAACGATCCTATTTTGCTCATATTCCACAAGTTGAAAGAGTAGCCAAAAGCCTGTGCCGAAAATCAAAGAAAAATTCGTTGGGTCACCCAGTTTGGTTAGTCGCCACTGTGCCGTTGTTAAGATACCTGTTTACGTGTAAATATACAGCAGATGTCAGCAAAATAATGCCACTAAAAGACAAATTCCCATCGATCAGATTTTGATAAGACAATGTCAAACTGCAGAATTCAAACTGAAGAAGCCTGTCGTGAAAACAAATCCATATGTCAACGAACTCATGTTTGAGTAGTTTGCAGCAGTATTTGGAACACTGAGTGCTCCAGAGAAGGGAAGAAAGCACTGCGATGAAATCCTGATTGCTCATATGTATAAGCTTCATGTAACAATTCCAACAATGTGCATACATGTTTGGGAGTAGCATAGCAGATGACGTCAAAAGATGACCAAAATTTCTTATTTCACCTCGCGCAACATGTCACTTACGTGGTGACGATCTTGGTTCCCTTTCCCGAGTTCTGGCTCTTGCATCTGTTGAGAAGTCCGGATTTTCATTAGGGGCTCACTAGTCTGTAGCATGTCGCCTTAAAAAAGAGAAAACTGGCTCGAAGTCGACCTGACATTGCTTCCGCGCTATTCATACAGACAGTGCGGTACCGCGAGCAACGGTGTGTGTGTGTGTGGAGAGAGAGAGAGAGAGAGAGAGAGAGAGAGAGAGAGAGAGAGAGAGAGAGAGAGAGAGAGAGAGAGAGAGAGAGAGAGAGTCAATAAATGAATCAATGAAACTTTATTTTACAACGGTTTAGGCATTGACATCGTCATCGACACAGCCATTTTACAAACCTGCCGTTGCTATCAACTACAAGACTAACTACAAATATACATACATGTAAGTAAACATAATACTTGCAAACAAATGACAACACTGTTCACATAGACAGACATACTCATAGACTCACAGACACCCCCCACCCCACCCGCCCCTGCCCTGGGGGACTTGGGTGGGGTTAGGTATTTTTTAGTTCCCAGGGTCACCCTGGTCAGCCCCACAGGGTGGGTTTTTCTCTCTATTCTGGGGCATGTGTTTCTGTCTACCCTTTGTCCATTCACCTGTATTTGCCTTTTTAAAACTCTCCCTACTGTCTGCACTGCCTGTAGCTCTTGATATTGGATGTGTGTTGCTAAATGGTCTTAGCTTTATTTAGGCCCCGTGTGTTAGGTTTATTTAATGTATTTGACCGGCTGGCGACATACATTCAATGTTCTGTTTATTTTTTTTTTTCACAAGCAGTGCAGGCACGTCCTGAGAAAGCCTTGTTGCTGTCGGGACGCTAAGCAATGTACAATCAATCAACCCACCCGCCCCACTTCACACATAGACAGAGCTAAGTAGTCCAAATGATAAATGAAAAGGATAACAGACTTAATTGGGAATAAATTGGACCCAGCATAAAAAGAAACATATAATACAAGTGGTTAAGGCATCCCTACGAGTGATCCACAAAATATTTGCAGAGACCCTTTTTAAAAGAGGCTAGCGAGGAGGTGGGTTTTACATGGTCAGGAAGTGCATTCCAGATAAGTGCCCCTGAGAAGGATAAGCTAGTTTTATATAGCTCGATCCTTGGTTTTGGGACTATGAAAAGCTTTCTGATGTTTCCAAGCTTGGACTCAGACTTACGGAACAAAGAGGAGATGTACTCAGGTGTTTTGCGTTTCCACACTTTGAACATAAAGATTGCTTTGTTATATTATTAATGACATTGAAGAGGCAGGAGACCTGCTTTTGGGAGCTTTTTTCTTCATTGCTTAGGTGTGGATCAGGGCAGATTATTTTGGCCGCTCGTCTGTGTAGGGAATTGAGTCTCTTTAAATGGACCTCACTACATCCATCCCATACCGTTGACGCGTTATCGATATAAGAACGTATGTGAGCGTTATAAAATAGTTTACGGGTATCTGAATCAGTATAATATTTCAGTTTTGATAACAGAAAAAGATTTTTGGCTACTATTTTGCATAAGGCGTCTGTATGAGCTTGCCATTTTAGCTGACTGTCGATTGTAATCCCCAGTACTCGATGTTCATTTACCTGTTCTACTTGACTACCTTTAATTGAAAGTTTAAGTAATAGAGGAAATATCTGCTGTTTTTGGCGCGTGGCGACTACCATCGATTTCGTTTTGGCTGGATGAACAACCATAAAATTGTTTATACACCAGCTGATACTTCATGAAGACTTTGTTGTAGGTTGTCGGAAATTACCTGTATATCTTTACTAGTAGTATAAACTGAGGTGTCGTCAGCAAAAAGGTCGCATTGTACATCTTGGCAAGTAATATGTAGAGGCAAATCATTGATAAATAAGCAAAACAGTAGGGGGCCCAGTACAGACCCTTGGGGCTCACCGAAGCTTACATCTTTGAGAGAGGAGTATGAGCCATGAACAAGAACCTTTTGTTTTCGTTTAGTAAGGTAGGATGTGAAAAAAGCAACTGCGTCTCCGTTATTGAGGTTTGTGTGAAGCTTAGCAGTCAGAATAGTGTGGTTAATCAGATCAAAAGCATTCTTAAAATCCAGATAGACTACTCCTGTTAACTGTGACTTATTCATACCCTTGAGCCATGTGTCAACAAGGCGTGTAAGTGCTGTGTGGCATGAATGCTGCGGACGAAATACGGATTGGAAAGGGTGGAGGAGCTTACGGTTTTCTAGGTAAGCAAGCAGGTGTTCATGAACGTGCCTTTCCAGTGGTTTGGACAAAACAGATAATAAAGACATAGACCGATAATTATTAGGGTCAGAACGATCTTTTGTTTTTGGAAGTGGAATTACTTTGACATATTTAAGTTCGTTAGGAAAAGTGTTATGCTGGATACAGAGATTATAAATATAACTTAAGGATTCTACAAATATTCGGGCTGTCATCAGACCCCGAGGACTTTTTATTTGGAAAGTTACTTATGAGTAAACCCACTTCGTGAACAGCTAACATAGGGATGTTGAAGGGGGCCGTGCCCATTGTTCTTTGTTGACAAAACTCAGACAGCAGATTTGAACTGTGATAAGTGTTATCCTGGCTTGGCGATATTAGAGATTTGGCAATCAAAAGAAAATGGTCATTAAATGTATCAGTAGCAAGATTAGTAGGAATGGTAGTTGCGGTACTTGGAGACCACCTAGAAAGTGGGTTTAGAAGGCGCCATATAGTAGAGGTATCGTTGCTGTCTTTAACCGTGTCACGAACTAACTTTTTTCTTGCCTCTCTGATCATGTATTTAACACGGTTACGTTGTTGCTTATATTCAGTGAACATTTTATTGCTACGTAGATCGTTTCTAAGCGCCATCGCCTGCATGATTTCCGGAGTAAGCCAGGGAGGAAGAGTGTTAGATTTTACCCTCCTCTCGCGTAGAGGAGCATGTTTATTAAGTACATTTAGGAAAAGATAGTACCAAATACTGAGGGCGGTATTAGGATCATAGGACAGGAGCACGTCATTAAAAGAAGTATTTTCTAGATCAAATAGAAAATCGTCTTTCCTGAAGTGTTTGAGTGTCCTATACGTTATAGTTGTATGGCCGTTCTTTTTTGGGTTTAGGGAGTTTAGAAGACCAGGAGCAAGCCACAGGATAATAATCACTAACACTAAGATTTGAGACATCAACGTCAGAGATGGCTTTGAGTTTATTAGTATATAATGTGGTCTATAAGCGTGGAAGTAGTTGGAGTAATTCTTGTGGGTGATTTCACTAATTGTACTAAGCCAAACAGAGATGGAGATGACGTTGAGCCCCAGGCGGGGTGCAGCTTAAGTAAATCTATATTAAAATCGCCCAATAGAAGAATGTCGGCCTTCTTTTTTAAAGCTCTGTCAAGGTTCTGACTAAACTGATCGTACCACTCAAAAGTTGAGGCAGGATTTCTATATAAGAACCCAATAAATACCGGTTTTGAATTCGGACACTTAACTTCGACCCATACGCACTCCACCCCCATCATTTCTAGGTCGACGCGTCGATGAACTAAATGCTGGATAGAATTATGAATATAGACAGCGATGCCAGTTTGACCCGGAGACAAGGGGTCTCGTCTAATAACTGAAAAATCGGGGTACTGATTGCTGCATCGCTCACACTGGAACTCAGACGCGTCTCACTGAGTCCAAACAGGTGGAACGCTGTAGGATCGTTAATATATACAGATATGTCGGCTAGTTTGTTGTACAGATGAAACACATTGAGGTGCCCTATTCTCATAACTGCACCTTTGGTTGAAAATTTGCTTGGACTTATTACAAAATACAGAGTGCACAAAATAAAAAATGAAGAAACAATTGAATACAGAAAAACACGGAAATAGAAAAAAAATACTATAAAACTATAAACGATAAAAGGCCACGTAATTGAATAAAAGTCCTCCAGAGAACAGGTAGCAGTTAAGCTACTGAGCTCTCAAAAACTCGCTGCGGGAGTGACTGAAGAGCTATCCTGGATTCCACTCTCGGAATTTCGCACCATGCCGTCATGGGGGATTTCCCAGAAGGGAGTGCTGCGTTCTTCGTTATTTTTTTTTTTTTTAATCAATATTTCTGTTATTTTCACATAACACGGCAAAAAGTGAAAGAGTTTCAGACGCAAGAGACCTATTATAATGTGATACGACAGACCAAGACCCCTCAAATGGAACAAGAAGCTTGCAAATTGAAGTGTCCACACTTACGGGCAGCTTCTACAGTTAAGGCGTCAACAGGCGCAAGCATGCGGTAAAAAACAACTCACGGGCTACCTTTCTAACGGAACTTTTATACACGATAAATAGAGAAAACGCTTAAAAGATTAACAAACTATTTACACTACACCTTCCCCACTACCAGCATCCAAACATCACATACACATACACAATATCAATGCCAGGCTAGGTAGCAGTCACTCACACTCCAACTTGTTTGGTGTTCTCGCCTGGTTACGTTCAGTCCTTTCACATCTAGGCGTGCAAGTCCTTCGTAAGCTCCCGAGTTGTCCTGTCACTCGTACCGCGGACGTCCTCGTTACTCGTACCGTATCTTCGCTGTGACTCAAGTGTCTCAGCACCGGTCGTTCACTCCCCGAGTGAAGAGATGGAGAGTTGACCTCGCATTAGGTCCCTGGTGACTGACGTCTCGGCGTCCGTCGCTGCAAGCTCCGACAAGCACTCTGAACAGTAATAAAGTCTTAAATCGTAACACTTGCTAAACACACACACATATTAGATAATATGAGATACATTACGTGACCTGGCTGATACAAATAATTCACACGATCATTCACACACACACACACACACGTGCTTCATAACCGAAACTACTTTCGTAACACCCCATATATCTGTCACTGCCTTGAAAAAGACTATAACCTAACACTCTCGATATACATTATCCCGTACACTGGAAAAGACTATACGTCACCACGTACTTCCTTTATAACGACTTGGGCATGCACACCTCACATGCCATTAGTTATCCATATCAGTAAATAACTGTATACAACAAACACCGATTACCTCAATGAATTCCAAACCAACATACTTAACCAAACCAGACAACACTATACAACCGAATTAACTCCTATTAACGCATACTATATTTAACGCAGTAACCACCAATAATACGTATAGAAACATTCCTGAATTCTACGTTTCAGAGTCTTTGAATACGGGCTAAGGTATCTCACACACGTCTGTACCCACTGAAAGTAAAGCCCGTACACATTTCTATAGCTCTGTTCGTCTGAACTCACTAAAACTCCCCGTGCTAACCGTGTCTTAAAGATTCCAAGTGGCCCACGTGCCACCACGGATTATCGTCACAAACTTCTTGGCTTGACTTCGCGAACGAAGATTCTATAGGGCTTGCTCACGTCTGCAGGCATTTTCCTGGCTGCGGAGGCCAATCCGGGACAGGCAGGTTCGACCGCAGTGGCTGCAGGGGAAGGTCTGGTCAGGGTTCTGAGTTACGACAACTCTGTTTTTTCTTCTGAGCCGCTTGTCCTTAAGGTTAGCTCTGCGAGAGCCCTCAAAGGAGACGGCTGCCTTGTGAATGGTGGAGCGCCAGGTGTCACGGTCCGCAGCAAGCGAAGACCACTGGCGGTGGTCGATTTGGCAGGCACTAAGTGACTTCTTGAGACCATCTTTGTATCTCTTCTTTGGTGCCCCTCTGTCTCGGTGTCCAGTGGCGAGCTCGCCGAACAGAGTGATCTTGGGTAGGCGATGATCCTCCATCCTGGAGACGTGCCCCGCCCAGCGAAGCTGTGTCCGCAGCAGCAAAGCCTCGATGCTCACAGTTTCAGCCTGTTCAAGGACCTCGACGTTGGTGACATAGTCACTCCAGTGAATGCTGAGGATGGTACGCAGGCAGCGCTGGTGAAAGCGTTCGAGGAGTCGTAGTTGGCTGCGGTAGAGGGCCCAGGACTCGGAACCGTACAGCAGGGTGGTGAGGACGACAGCTCTGTACACGCTGATCTTGGTGCCTTTTTTCAGCTGTTGATTGTGCCACACCCGCTTGAATAGTCGCCCGAAAGCACTGTTCGCTTTTGCCAGCCTGTTGTCCAGCTCCTTGTCCAGCTTGGCGTCTGACGTGATGATGCAGCCAAGGTAGGTAAACTGGTGTACAGACTTCAGTTCGGACTCGCCGATGGTGATGTGGGGAGGGCGATGCTCTTCCTTGGGTGCCGGCTGATGAAGGACCTCTGTCTTTTTCAGACTGACCTCAAGTTCAAAGAGCTGGGCAGCATCTGCGAAGCAGGACGTAATGCGCTGCAAGGCTCTCTCTGTGTGTGCAACGAGGGCAGCGTCATCAGCGAAGAGCAGCTCACGAATCAGTTGGTCTAGGGTTTTCGTGTGGGCCTGCAGTCGTCTGAGGTTGAACAGGCTGCCATCGAGACGATACCTGATGTACACTGCGTCGTCAACGTCGAGGTCCACTGTGGCCTGCTTCAACATCATGCTGAAGAAGATGGTGAAGAGGGTCGGTGCCAGCACGCAGCCTTGCTTCACGCCGTTGCGAATGGGGAATGGTTTTGAGAGGTCACTGTTTAGTCTGACCAGGCCGTGCTGGTCCTCGTGGAGCTGGACGATCATGTTGAGGAACTTTGGGGGACAACCTAGTCGCTCCAGGATCTGCCACATATCTTGCCTGCTCACAGTGTCAAACGCTTTTGTTAGGTCGACAAACGTTACGTACAGCCCTTTGTTCTGCTCGCGGCACTTCTCCTGAAGCTGTCTCAGCACAAAGACCATGTCGGTGGTATTCCTGTTGGCTCTGAAGCCACACTGGCCCTCTGGGAGGTGGTCTTCAGCAATGGCAGGTACCAGCCGATTCAGGAGCAACCTTGCGAGAATTTTCCCGGCAATGGACAGCAGGGTAATTCCACAATAATTAGCAGGCAGACTTTTCTCCTTTGTTCTTGTACAGGGTGATGATGACTGCATCACGGAGATCCTTTGGTAGTGTTCCTTTTTCCCAGCAGCAGAGAAAGAGGTCGTGGAGCTTGTTGTGCAGTGCTGGGCCTCCATGTTTCCAGATCTCTGGCGGGATTCCGTCAATGCCTGCTGCTTTGCCACTCTTGAGCTGGTGGATGGCTGTGAGGGTCTCTTCGGCGGTGGGCGGTTCGTCCAATTCAACCTTTAGTGGAAGGTGTGGGATTTGGAGGATGACTGTTTCTTGAACAGTGCGTTCATCGCCGAAGAGGTCCTGAAAGTATTCCGACCAGCGGTTCAAGATGGAGGTATTATCTGTGAGGAGTGCCTGTCCATCAGCGCTTTGCAGAGGACTTTGTACCAGGTGCCTAGGGCCATACACTGCTTTCAGTGCTTCGTAGAAGCCCCTGTAGTCACCGTTGTCAGCGCAGAGCTGGGTCCTCTGTGCGAGTCTGGACCACCACTCGTTCTGGAGCTCTCTAAGCTTGAGCTGGAGACTGCTGCAGATGAGGCGGAAGGCAGACTTATTCACAGGGCAGGAAGGCTGGGCTAGATGGGCCTGGTGGGCGGCTCTTTTTTTTTTGATAGAAGTTCCTGGATCTCTACGTCGTTTTCGTCAAACCAGTCTTTGTTCCTCTTTCTAGCAAAGCCCAAGACTTCCACAGAGGATTTTACAATAGCAGTTTTCAGTTGTTCCCAGAGTGTTTCAGGGGAGGAGTCTCCTGGATCAACTGTGTCTTTGAGCATGCGCTGTAAATCGGCCTGAAGGGCAGCTTTCTTGTCGTCACGCTGAAGGCTGGCAACATCAAGCTTTTTCTTGGGGGGGGGGGGGGGGGGGGCCTTTCTTGGGTTTCAGCTTGAGGCGGAGCCTGAGTTTGCAGCGAACAAGGCGGTGGTCAGTGTGGCACTCTGCGCTGGGCATCACTCTGGTGAGGAGGACGTCACTGCGGTCCCTCTGACACACTAGGACATAGTCGATAAGGTGCCAGTGCTTGGAGCGAGGATGCATCCAGGTGGTCTTTCGACTGTCCTTTTGCTGGAAAGTAGTGTTGGTGATGACAAGTTGCTGCTCTGCACAGAGCTTCAACAGTAGGCGACCATTGTCATTGCAGTTCCCAACGCCATGCTTGCCGAGGACTCCTTTCCAGGCTTCAGAGTCTTGGCCCACTCTGGCGTTGAAGTCGCCAAGGATGATGACTTTGTCGTCTGCAGGGGTGCTCTGCAGGAGGCTGCGCAGGTCAGAGTAGAACTTATCTTTTTCTGCAGGCTCTGCCAGGAGGGTTGGGGAGTACACACTGAGAAGGGTGACGTATTGCTGGTGTCTCAGTGGGAAGCGCATGGACATGATGCGGTCGGAGTGACCCGTTGGTAGGTTTTCCAACTTAGTCGCAATGGGGGTCTTCACCATGAAGCCCACTCCTGAGAGCCGTCTTTCTGATGCAGGCCTGCCTGACCAGTAGAGGGTGTAACCAGCGCCAAGTTCTTGGAGGCTGCCTTCCTCCGGAAGGCGTACTTCGCTGAGAGCGGCGATGTCGATGTTTAACCTCCGCAATTCATGGGCAATGAGGGCGGAGCGACGTTCAGGGCGTCCGCTGTCTGCTGTGTCGAGCATGGTTCGGATGTTCCAGCATGCTACGTTGAGTCCGGTCGTGGTCGTCATGAGAGTGGATCCATTGTTGTTTTTTTTTTCTTGTTTTCTGACCGCATGAGAAGATGCCCGTTGACCGCGGCTAGCCAACTGGGGTTACGAGGGGATGAGCTTTGGTTAGGCCACCTTTTCTAGGCCCCTCTCCGTGTGGAGCAAGCAGTGCTGTCCCTAGAGAAGGCTGCTTGGTCGTTCAGGGTGTGCCGAGTGACGTTGTCATCCCCAGGTCAACATCAGGCGACCAATATCCTGAACCGCCTGCATGCAGGTTTGAGACTGCGGCTTCCAGTGACATCTTTCACCTGCCGTTTTGCCCCTTGCCCATCGCTACAGGACTTGGAAAGTTCAGTGTCATAGTCCGTGGGCGTTTCCTAAAGCCTGCGCGGTGGAGCTTTTTGGTGGAGTGCAGTGTGCGCAGTACTGGCCCCACCCTTTAAACCCTTGGTTCGTTTGCCATGGCCTAGCAAGCTGGGACGGTGGCATCGAGGTCCTCGGGTCGTAGGTTTTATATCAGACTGTCCTTGTCTTAGTCTCTGGCTCAAAAGCCTTCCCCGGAGACACGGGGGCTTTGATGTCAGGGGTTTCCTCCCTTAGCCTTTCCGCAGCCAAGCGGCCAGGCCTGCAAGGCAGCAGGGGACTCGTGGGGGCCGGGGTCGTCTATGTCCCGTGCAGATGTGAACATCTGCCTACTGCCCAGACGGTGACACCAGAGGAGAAAAATCCAACGCCGGAACCCGGTATCGAACCTCGCACCTTTGGCATTGGAGGCAGACGCCTTAACCACTGCGCCACTTCCCCGCTGACAACTACTGTACCGTATTAAACCTACTGTGTGAACACTATGCGTGAGCATAGAGTTTCATCACAGGCACTACCCTTGAATTATCATGGTCGACCCATCTCCTGCTGTAGTGCTTCAAGGCTGAATGGGTTAAGGAGCATAAGCGTAAAGCTGACGTATATAGGGGAGGAGTCCCTATTATGAAACAGTGCTTATTGTCAAACACCCAGCTCCCGGCGAAACGGAATAACTTTTCCAAATTCCGCCTGTGCAGTAACATAGAGCTACTTCAGTGAGCCTTATTTCCGGTACAAGAATTTCAGGCGTGATCAAATCGAAAACACGCCGAAATTTTTTTTATTTTTTACAGTTCTGCTTTTTATTTTTCGACAATTTGAAAGACCTAAATCAGCATTCAGTTTGTGATTTTGTTTTTTAAATAGCAACTCTTGTCATGAAGAGCAACCTTCAGAGATCAGATACCAGCAGCATTCGTTTGGTTCTCTTTTTGTTGTTTTGGAGGCACGCATTTTCCTGGAGAGTTATCTTTTTCCTAATATGAAACACAAAGAGCACCTAATAGAAACGTGTTTCATATTTAGAACAGTATTTCATATAAGGCGCAGTGTTTGTCTAGCGTATATATCGGAAACCATCCAGCCAGTTTGTTCCAAATTTTAGATGTTCATTCCTTTTCTCAATACACTTTGGTACCGGTCTCAGGCCACTTTACAAATTTCAAATACAAGCGATCAAAAATCTCTGTAACTTCAGCAGCTGACTGGCCCTTCGTTTGTCTTGTACTGTGTTTGTCTTAAATGGCGTAAATCCGTGTCTGTTTCGTGAGTGTGTGTGTTTGGGTTTCAGGCGCGGCGCTTTGAGTCGATTTCCCCAAAATTGAGAAAAAGCGCCTATATAATAACGGTATTATTATTATTATTATTATTATTATTATTATTATACAAAGTATCCCACACCATGATCGTGTAACTTTCGTTAAGGTCAATGTTACAACGGCCTACATTTACTATGTATGCCATTGTCCAGACAATGTTACTATAAATACCGAAACAAATTGTGATATTTTGTGACGACACAGAGTGTTGCACACCAGAATCTATTCACTGCCTTAAAGGCCAAGGTCATAACGGCCATATTTATTTTGTGCAGAATTGTGTGCAAGGCAATACCTCAATTATCAATGGGCCTATTCAATGCAAATTTTAGATAAAAGTATTTTATCATATCACGCATTACCATCAATCTTAACTACGCTCGTCTTAGAGGAGCTGCAAACAAAAGTTGTATCATCAGCTTTGTCTTTGGCAAGTTTTAAAATAAGATTATAACTAGTGTCTTTTTTAAAAAAAATCGCCAGTTTATTGACATTTGCAGCCGTGACCTTTTATGGAGGTCAGCGCGGTACAATCAACGCTATTGGCAAATAGGATCACAGTGCTAAGAAAGAAGTTTGTGGCCATGATGGTCTCTCATAAATTCAAAATGATAAAATCTGTCACAGTTGGATGTACAAAGTTTGATGGATGGATGCAGCAATTGTAGACAAGTGACGGATGACTCATTATATTTAACTAACTTTTAATGTTAAATGAGTCTATAATGTGAGCCTATAATGTAATGCCTTACGTTTTGAACAAAATGTAAGTGAAACTTGAAAGGACATATTCACTATGTTTGATAATAGGAGACCTTGTGTTTCATATTAGGCAAATGGTGCCTAATATGAAACAATGTGTCACTTTTTTTTCAAACTGGAACTCCTTTTGCACCGATTTGAGTTTTGAAATTTGGCTTTGTCCTAAGATGCGTCGATATAATCTCTATCAAACCGTGGTTTCGGATTGATTCTACCTTTCTTTGGACGGTCGAGAGCGACGTTTTTGCTTAAGTGTTTCATACATGAGTCTCCTCCCCTACGTGCTGACAGAAGGGGGGTGGGGGGGGGGGGGGGGGTAATCACGACTCATTCTACGTTTTTGTTTCTTGGTTTTCAGAAGTTGGAAATGTCGTGCCCTTGATGTGCTACTACTACGCCGGCACGGAACAAACCTCTTACACCAGATGCACGAACCCATCACCTGCGTGTGTAGCCGGCAGTAAAAGGGTAAATGCATCATGTCTAGATTCGCCTGCAGTGCGTGTGCTCGCCTATTCTTAGCACAGAAATAAACTCTTCACAGCATTACTGTGTGGTTGTGAAAAGTTACTTAGCAGGAAACAAATGAAATGAGTATCTCTTGGCTTGACTTCGCGAACGAATATTTTATAGGAGTTGCCCACGACGTCTGCAGGCTTGTTCGTGGCTGCGGAGGCCAATCCGAGACAGGCAGGTTCGACCGCAGTGGGTGCAGGGGAAGGTATGGCCAGGGTTCTGAAATGCGGCATCTCTGTTTTTTCTCCTGAGTCGCTTGTCCTTAAGGCTAGCTCTGTGAGAGTCCTCAAAGGAGACAGCTGCCTTGTAAATGGTGGAGCGCCAGGTGTCACGGTCCGCAGCAAGCGAAGACCACTGGTGGTGGTCGATTTGGCAGGCACTAAGTGACTTCTTGAGACAGTCTTTGTATCTCTTCTTTGGTGCCCCTCTGTCACGGTGTCCAGTAGCAAGCTCGCCAAACAGGGTGATCTTTGGTAGGCGATGATCCTCCATCCTGGAGACATGCCCCGCCCAGCGGAGCTGTGTCCGCAGCAGCAAAGCCTCGATGCTCACAGTTTCAGCCTGTTCAAGGACCTCGACGTTGGTGACATAGTCACTCCAGTGAATGCCCAGGATGGTACGCAGGCAGCGCTGGTGGAAGCGTTCGAGGAGTCGTAGTTGGCTGCGGTAGAGGGCCCAGGACTCGGAACCATTCAGCAGGGTGGTGAGGACCACAGCTCTGTACACGCAGATCTTGGTGCCTGTTTTCAGCTGTTGATTGTGCCACACCCGCTTGAAAAGTCGCCCGAAAGCGCTGTTCGCTTTTGCCAGCCTGCTGTCAAGCTCCTTGTCCAGCTTGGCGTCCGACGTGATAATGCAGACAAGGTAAGTAAACTGGTGCACTGACTTTAGATCAGACTCGCCAATGGTGATGTGAGGAGGGCGATACACTGTCTTGGGTGCCGGCTGATGGAGGACCTCTGTCTTTTTCAGACTGACCTCGAGTCCAAAGAGCTGGGCAGCATCTGCGAAGCAAGACGTGATGCGCTGCAGGGCTCTCTCTGTGTGTGCAACGAGGGCAGCATCATCAGCAAAAGCAGCTCACGAATCAGTTGGTCTAGGGTTTTTCGTGTGGGCGAATCTTGGCTGGATGGATCTCGCCGCCCACAGTGTGCTGCGGGAAGTTGCCTCGTGGCGGCTGGAGCCGAAAGTCGAAGGCAAAGAGCTTCGAAAACTTCGCATGTCACTTTTTTTCTATCGTATTGAAAATACAGTACACTTTGAAATTGGGCCGGTCGGAGCGCATTCCGGAGCATGCACACGACGTAACAAGATCAAAATGACTTCACGTTTAGCTACGCAAACCTTGATAGAGAACGTCTTATTGGCGTCAAAGCGCCCTGTGTATATATATATATATATATGGGTGTAGGGGGCTCTGGATAGAGGTAGCACCTTTGCTGTTCGGCAGCTGCGTCCTACATAGGACGGACGGGCATCACTGGTCCTCATCCATCTCCTTAATCTCTCACGTGCTGGCTCCAAGCGCCACGCCCTGGCAAACCACCTCAGCTGGTGGGCTAAACCACGTGAGGGGGTGGTGTTCACATTGCAGGCGGATGACCTGTTTCTGACAGCCAACGGCTAGAGGGCGGAGGAGATCAGGTTGGATCCAACGGCCAAATGTGGGGGAGTAAACCCTTCAAATCAGGAGTGGAGCCCCGAAGGCAGACAGCTGCCTGTATTCACGCACTGTTCTGGCAGCTCCTGCAGCCAAACTGGTGCCAAACGTACTGCTTTGCATTCCTTTGGATACATCAGCAAGGCCGAGAGGGGGATCTTGACGACTGGGCACCCCAGGATCTCCATACACTTCGCCCAGGCTTGCGCCCTGGAGAGGCCACTCCAGTGACTGACCCAGCAAGCGCATATACTCCATTGTCTTCCGAGACAGGATGCCAAACGATATATATATATATATATATATATATATATATATATATATATATATATATATATATATAATATATATATATATATATATATATATATATATATATATATATATATATATATATATATATATATATATAATTTTTCAATAAATTCTGAGAATGCTGTGCTAATGCCATGGAAAATCCAGGCTGGTAAGCTTGCATTGTGTCATCAGGACATCAGCTGTCCTTTTGTGACTGCATCGCTTATTAGATCTTTTGAGCCTTCCACTGAACACCTACTACATAAAGCAATAGGGACTACCCCCAGGCGCCCCGCAACCCGCTGGAGAATATCCAGTCCTCCCCCCAAGAGGGGAGGCTAGTGCATGAATATTCCCAAACAGATCTTGGACCTGCTGGATAGATTTAAGATTTTGCCGCCTACGACCGGTTTCGACCCAAGGTGGGTCTCATCAGGTAGGCATACGGCGTAACCTGAAATTGCAAACACAACGCATGTACCAGATGCCGCCTCCAGAATTTGACTGGTAGCAACCACTGGTCCAGCGTGGATTGCATCCCTAAAGCTTTATGGGGTGTTGCAGTGGAAGAAGACTGACTAATTTTGAAAAGGCAATACCTAGGCAATTTTGTGGTACAATTATTCTTTACTTTTAACAAAGGCGTCGCCCAAAGCCAAAAAATGCACTCAATCAGAGTAGCTCCAAGGGACATAATTTTTCAATAAATTCTGAGAATGCTGTGCTAATGCCATGGAAAATCCAGGCTGGTAAGCTTGCATTGTGTCATCAGGACATCAGCTGTCCTTTTGTGACTGCATCGCTTATTAGATCTTTTGAGCCTTCCACTGAACACCTACTACATAAAGCAATAGGGACTACCCCCAGGCGCCCCGCAACCCGCTGGAGAATATCCAGTCCTCCCCCCAAGAGGGGAGGCTAGTGCATGAATATTCCCAAACAGATCTTGGACCTGCTGGATAGATTTAAGATTTTGCCGCCTACGACCGGTTTCGACCCAAGGTGGGTCTCATCAGGTAGGCATACGGCGTAACCTGAAATTGCAAACACAACGCATGTACCAGATGCCGCCTCCAGAATTTGACTGGTAGCAACCACTGGTCCAGCGTGGATTGCATCCCTAAAGCTTTATGGGGTGTTGCAGTGGAAGAAGACTGACTAATTTTGAAAAGGCAATACCTAGGCAATTTTGTGGTACAATTATTCTTTACTTTTAACAAAGGCGTCGCCCAAAGCCAAAAAATGCACTCAATCAGAGTAGCTCCAAGGGACATAATTTTTCAATAAATTCTGAGAATGCTGTGCTAATGCCATGGAAAATCCAGGCTGGTAAGCTTGCATTGTGTCATCAGGACATCAGCTGTCCTTTTGTGACTGCATCGCTTATTAGATCTTTTGAGCCTTCCACTGAACACCTACTACATAAAGCAATAGGGACTACCCCCAGGCGCCCCGCAACCCGCTGGAGAATATCCAGTCCTCCCCCCAAGAGGGGAGGCTAGTGCATGAATATTCCCAAACAGATCTTGGACCTGCTGGATAGATTTAAGATTTTGCCGCCTACGACCGGTTTCGACCCAAGGTGGGTCTCATCAGGTAGGCATACGGCGTAACCTGAAATTGCAAACACAACGCATGTACCAGATGCCGCCTCCAGAATTTGACTGGTAGCAACCACTGGTCCAGCAGGTAGGCGGAATTTCCTGCCTCCTCTAGTATTGCCGATGGTGTGCTGAAGAGGTCGCCAAGACCGAAACAGCTGTCCACACCGGCTAAATATCTGGACCCCCTTTGGGGGACCTAGATTTAAATTTCCATGCACTGAGTGGCTGGAACAGTGGGATATGTGATACGCCCCCCTTCGGGGGGGGGGGGGCTTCCATATGCATTGCTTTCAGTCACTCTCTTAGCGCCCCCTCTCTTTCCTATCTTTTTTTTTTTTTTTTTTTTTTGTGCTTTGGCCACAGTAGATCTATGATCACTGGTCGATCATGCACACTTCTCTCCCCTGACAGTGCTATACCTACTCTACTTTGTAACCTATTTTCTTTCACGTTTTGTGGATTAATTTCACGAATTATATGGGTTAATGATAAAACAATTGAATATCATTTTACGAAAAAACAAACAAACAAGATTCTCATTAATAATCGCATGACTTTTCGAATACGGTATTTACATAAGCCTACAGTATGTCTCGGCTGACGGGTACGATTAAGTCAGTTGTGACCTGTATGCCCTAGGTGTGAAAATCAGACAATTTTCTGCACCCCTTTTTCCAAGTCATTTGTAAAACAACTAACATTACTTTAATTTTTCTTTCTTCTCGTTAATACCTGCGTGATCTTTCATAACAGTGTTGCATAAGCCTGCTGTTTGTCCCGGCCCTGGGGTAGGATTTGTTCAAAATTGTGACCTGTAATCCCTAGGCGTTAAAATCAGCAAGAAATTTGCAAACTTGATACCCTGACCTTGCCGATATGTCAAATGTTAGTACTGCAATGAGTGACGTATAACATCGAGTCGTAACTATAAACACGGCGTCGTGGGGCTGATGGTGCCACGACGTGATGCTAGAAGTGACATCGTTTTGCTGCTAGTGC
>BTPG01000001.1:264105462-264122036 GCA_036245525.1 Semisulcospira habei
GAATGTGACATGTTTGCTGATGATTCAACTCTTCACGCTGGCGGGAAAACTGTACCTGAAATATCAAGCAATCTTCAGCTTAGTCTTCAGGAGGTCTCACTGTGGTGCAAAAATAATCAAATGCTTGTAAATCCATTCAAAACGAAAAGCATGCTAATCACAACAAGCCAAAAGCATCAGCTCCGCCCCCTCTCACTTAACCTCTCTTTTGATTTAGTTTCCATTGAGCAAGTCAAGGAATATCGCCTCCTCGGGGTAATTGTTGATGACCAACTGTGCTGGTTGCCCCATGTAATACAGCTAGGGAAAACATTATCAAAGAAGCTATTTTTACTGTCAAGATTAAAATCTATCATTGATACTAAGACACGAAAGCTATTTTTCAACTCCTACATTAAACCTCACATTGACTACGCATCTACTATGTGGGACGGCTGTAGTAAGGCTAACCTTAAGCGGATTAATTCTCAGTACAATCGCGCAGTTAAACTGATCCTCCCAATCGCCTCTCTAACTTTGGAGGAAAAGCTTCAGGCAACAGGACTCCTTCCTTTACATCAACACCTTACGTTTAATAAGTGCGTGCGTATGCACAAAGCACTGAACGGCAAAGCCCCCCTCTACCTGGCTAAGCTTTTCACTAAGAGCGAAAGGGTTTACAGCACTTTGAGGAACAGTCTCGTCATTGAACGGCCCCGAATTGACTTGTTTAAATCCAGCCTTTCTTACGCGGGTGCTTATTTATGGAACTCTCTTCCTCCACATATACAGCAAACGAGACATCTTCCATTGTTCAGGACGAAAGCTTTTAAATACATCTCTGAGCAAACTTGAAAGAAACATAGATATTATGTCCAAAAGAGCCATTTCAATGATTTCCTGTGGTCCTCCGTTATGCACTTATTAGCTTTTACATAATATCTCTCTTTATCGTAGTGTTTTGCCTGCTCACTAAATTTCTACACATGCGTAGCTGTATCATAAGTGTGCAGTCGCTTTCTATAAACACACTTTACATCGCACCCCCCCCCCCCCCCAAGACCCTGTCATTTTGCTGTGTGTGTGTGTAATCTTCAGCGACTTCGGAACTTGTATCGGAATGTAACACAAGTGACCTGTGGGTGTAGCCGCTTGTTTCGTGCTGTTAACATATTGTTTTAATGTTGCTTTTAATGTTGTAGTTTAGCAAGGACAAGCATGAAAAAGGCTTGTGCGCCTATTGTTTCAATCCTTGAGAAATAAAGTATCATTTATTCATTCATTCATTCATTCATTCATTCTCTGTCTGTCTGTCTGTCTGTCTCTGTCTCTGTCTCTGTCTCTCTCTGTCTCTCTGTCTCTCTGTCTCTGTCTCTCTCTCTCTCTCTCTCTCTCTCTCTCTCTCTCTCTCTCTCTCTCTCTCTCTCTCTCTCTCTCTCTCTCTCTAGCAAGGACAAGAATGAAAACAGGTCTGCGCACCTATTTTTTTATTCTTGGAAAATAAAGTTTCATTCATTCATTCATTCATTCATTCATTCATTCATTCATTCATTCTCTCTCTCTCTCTCTCTCTCTCTCTCTCTCTCTCTCTCTCTCTCTCTCTCTCTCTCTCTCTCTCTCTCTCTCTCTCTCTCTCTCTCTCTCTCTCTCTCTCTCTCCCCACCCGCGTCTGCCCTGGGGGACTTGGGTGTGGGTTTTCCCCTTTATTCTGGGGCATGTGTTTCTGTCTACCCTTGGTCCATTCACCTGTATTTTCCTTTTTTAAACTCTCCCTATTGTCTGCAGCTGCCTGTAGCTCTTGATATTTCAGGTGTGTTGCTAAATAGTATTAGGTTTATTTAGCGTACTAGACCGGCTGGTGACATGCATTCAATATTCTGTTTAGTTGTTTTTTTTTCCACAAGCAGTGCAGGCACGTCCTGTGAAAGTCTTGTTGCTGTCGGGACCTTAAGCAATGTACAATCAATCAATCAACCATCCAACCAACCAACCAACTCACCCACCCACCCACCCACCCAACCAACCAAACAACCAACCAACCAACCAACCACTCAACTACTCACTCACTCACTCACTCACTCACTCACTCACTCTCTCTCTCTCTCTCCCTCTCTCTCTCTCTCTCTCTCTCTCTCTCTCTCTCTCTCTCTCTCTCTCTCTCCCTCTCTCCCTCTCTCTCTCTCTCTCTCTCTCTCTCTCTCTCTCTCTCCCCCCCTCTCTCTCTCTCTCTTTCTCTCTCTCTCCACCTGATCCTTACACATATTTACCCTCTACTAGGCCTCCAAATGACCCTCCTTGTGAGCCAACGAGACAGGGCAGCTTATTTCAAAAACCTCTGCTAGGTCCAGAAAAGATACATTGGTAAAGAAGCGGAATAGTCTGAGAAGACCACTAATATGATAGCAGGGTCTGCCAAACTCGTAGCAGATATTCCGACTGAATTCTCTGCTAATTCCATAGATGACGCAGTGGTAAAGAAGGTGGAATACTGAGAAGAAGTATCCAGTAGTGTAATATTAGATTAGTGAAAAACTCTCTGCGAGGCCCATAGAAGATAGTCTGTTTGAGCAAAGCTTGCCACCTCAGTCCTGTTAAAGCTGAGGTGCAATGAGAAAAACCCGCCCAGCGCGTGTTTTAAAAAGACTCTACAGGACCCAGCTTGGGCCCTGCCCCTAAGTGGGTCAAATCGGTTCGTAACACAGTTGACGGAGTTGGCAACTGCGTATCCCGAGCTTGCAAAACTCTCGGAAAACGACAGACCACTTCCTGTTGCACGGAAATCATCGCGATTAGCAGATCGGACAACAGCAGACGATTCTGTGACACTTTGAAACTGACCGACAGCCACGGATTTTACGCGTTGGGGACTATGATGGCAGAATGTACGGCTGTACATGCTGTAAGTATGACTCCTGACACTTTGTAGTTGTGAACGAATTTTTTCAACACGTACCTCCAGTCCAATATAGGCTAATATAAATAAATAAAGAAGCATTGTGATGTACAACCAACACAGTAAATTGGATGAGAGAGAGAGAGAGAGAGAGAGAGAGAGAGAGAGAGAGAGAGAGAGAGAGAGAGAGAGAGAGAGAGAGAGAGAGAGGGAGAGAGAGAGAGAGAGAATCGACTGTTTACATAGATGCCAAAAGATACAAGGTCGCCATGGGTCAAGCTGATTTTTAGTAGCTGCCCTTCGTATGGAGATTTTTTTTGCTGTAGGCCACTCCAGATGAAAAGATATAACAAACACAAAACGACAAATAACCCCTCCTTCCTCACCCTTCCGATATCGAATAAAGCTTCAGGCTGTGCTGTGTAACTTACGGATAGCTCGGCCTGGTCCATATCCAGTGTGCGTCCAGGCAAGACACAAATGGCCTGCTCTGTCCGTCGGGTGGTCGAGTGTCGTCTGCTACTGTTGCTGTCAGTAGAAATATCGCTGGTTTAGATCAGTGATCGCGGTGCCCACCCCGCGCTGCATACAGGAAGTGGCCTGTCTTTTTCACGGGAGTTTTGCCAGCACGACAAACGCAGTTGAAAACTGAGTCAACTGAGTTCCAAACCGGTTTGCCGAAGTTAGCCGAACGTTCACGAAGACAGGGCCCTCGCTGGGTCCTGCAAAGTTTTTTTAAAACACGTGCGGGGCGGAGTTTTTTGACTGTTTCTCAGCTTTAAGTTTCAGTTGCAAATAACTCAGTTTTGAACGCTGATAATTTCGTTACAGCTCTAAGAAGAAAATATAGTCACCAACCGCCTTGGTCATAACTTTTTTCAAATTTTAGTTTAGTTCTGACAATAATGGTTTAGTTGACTACGGCCATCCCGGCCGGGCCACGATCTCCCGAGGCCGCGGACGGTAGTCGCCAAACCGGCCATTGGGTCTGAAACCATCAAAATTGTAACTGAAGTGATATTAGCCGGAACCAAGTTTGGTCAGTGATCTCTTTTTGTTTTTAGTGTTGTCTTGAAATATGTCTTGTTTAAACATTAATTGAGGAAAACACGAGGCAAGCTTCGCTCACTAATAGAACTCACCGACGCATAGGCAGATCTGTGAGACTTTTACAATAGGAGATAATTCAACATCAGAATCATGTCAAAGACAAAAGGTATAGAGCCTTGACAGTGTAGACGGCTCTCATATATAAGGGACCTTGTGGTTTATGGTTTATCCCATCTTGTTTGTTTTTTTCTATGCGTGCTTACATACATACGGGTGAGCCTGTGAAACAAGGTTGTTTGTACCTAAAGTAACAACCAACAAAAATGTCCAAAGTAACAACCAACAGAGATGTCTTTAAAGTAGGCTTATTTTAGGCACTGGCTAGTTTTGATGTATCTGGCATGTGGAATTAATTAATGCAAATGCAGAAACAGATGATTGCCAGCAGCGAATAATTAAATCTGGCTCTTTCTTAAAATGTTGGTTGTTACGATGGACATACGGTGATAAAAATGATCACATTAAGTTAGTTTGACTTTTTATAATTATTCTCTATCAAAAGAAATTAATTGTATAACCTATTCTCACAGGTGTAAGTATGAAGAGTATTTTATTCCGTTAGAAATTACGTTTTCTATAACGGTCAGTGTTGGTTGCTCTGGTGGACATAATCAGTCAATTTAAATCACATAAACACAGTTCTTTGTGTGATTATCACATTTTACAAAATAAAAGTTTTTTAGTCATTGTCCTTAGATGAGATAACATAAATAAAAATATGTTCCTGTCACACAGAAGAAAAAAATGTTTGTTGTCACACTGGATATACTATTGAACATATTAGTTAGTACACATGAGACTCATCCATAGATTAGCCATTTTGATAAAAAGGAAACTTCGTGAGAAATGCCAGTGTTTCACCAACAATGTATTCATAGCGGAAGCACATAATGAACTAATTTTCTGTTGCAGTGCAGTTTTCTTGACTAAAAATGTGTTGGTGGTTGCGTGCCTGACGTTTTGTCACAGTGAGGTATTTAGACACATTTTGAGATCCACTGCCCTGTCAGCATTTTCCTATTCAGTGTTAGCGTTGAAGATGGCGATACAAAAGGGTGATAGAAGAAAACAGAAATATGGTCATCGGTGAAAGAAGACTGTATAATTATTATTCATAATATATAGTATTGTTGAAGTGGTCACTGCTGTTTAAGTTTTACTTTTTAAATACTCTAGGTGACACACAGTGAATTTTGTTACTCTGTATGCCAGTTTCATACAGAATTCAGTATAAAGTCTGTGCTATTTGTTTCAACATCATCTCTGGTTCTGCCCCTCCTTACTTATCTGATCTTGTCCAGCTGTATACACCGTCCCGCTCACTACGCTCTGCTTCAGACACTCATGTTTTCCGTATCCCTAGACGTAATAAGGTCACTCAAGGTCATGTGCATTTTCGTATTTTGGTCCCATTACATGGAACGCTCTCCCAGCTGATGTGCGTCACTCATCATCTCTTTCCATTTCAAATCCAAGCTTAAAACTCACCTTTTCTCTGTTGCATATACGTAAGACCATTTTGTTTGCCGGCTCATCATGTGTGTGTGTGTGAGTTTTCTGCTCCTTGTATATCAATGTTTTTTGTTGTTGTTGTTGTAATGTAATTGCTTGTTTTTGTATTTTGCTTAACTGTTTCATTACTGTGATTGTAAAGCGCCTAGAGCACCTTGGTGATTAGGCGCTATACAAATTACCTTTATTATTATTATTATTATTTGACATACAATAGCTTCTGTTATGTACATGACCAGATTTTGACAGGATAGTAAATCTCCACATGAAAACCCAGTCAGGAGCACTTACTGAGACTTACTCAAAAGAGCTGTGCCTTTGTATGTGCGCATTGAGCTTGTGTTTTAGATCCTCATGAGCCACTGCAGTCTAAGCTTCATGGCGTAATGCAGATCAGCAGATCCTTATACGTCTCATCTTTATTGTCTTCTGTTTTTATAAATATTTCAGCTCCACTTCCTTGTGCTGATCTAGAGTTGACCAACCCAACACCCAACCATTTTACAGACAGGCCAGAGAAGAAGAACTAAAGAAGGCGGCGGTATCAACAGAAGAGGATTTGAGTGCTGGGCCCATAAGAGACCTGTAAAAACAGTTGTTGAGACGATGGCACTGCCATTTTGTTTATGTTGTAAGTATTTACAGTCTTGCACAAAGATCATTTTATGTCATGTTCTAAGGATTGCGGATCATAGGCATATATTTCTGCATTTGATGCTTCACAGAACATCACCAGCATTCAAATCTACATTGTGCAGAAAATAATATGAAAATCAGGAAATAGCAGTGCAGATGCCCATGCCATAAAACTAAAGGAGGGAAAAAACTATTTAACAGTCTTGGCAAGCAGGCATCCATGAATAGTGCCTGTATAGTTTGATTTAAAGCAAAATATGTCTGTGCTAATGAAATTGCTGAGAGATTGTCTTGTACATTGTGTGAGAAGTCATTTGTAATTGTGTACTGGCAGTTTAGCTGAAAATAACATCAGTGAAAATGAAGATTGTATCATTAAAACTAATTACTGATTAGTGATGTTTAAGTGGGCACTGCTGTGTATATATGTTTTACTTTTTGAACATTGCATGTGACATACCGGTACTGTGCCTTAATTGTGTTACTCAGTGATATACAGTGCATTGTGTTGCACAGCATGACCAGATGATGAAAAGTCAGTAACAATCTCCATGTGAACTCCTAGTCATAAGCACTTGCTTAGCAGAGCTGTGTCTTTCTTTGTGCACATTGAGATACATTCTCATGAGCCCAGCTTATGCTTCAGTTCCTCGCAAGCCACTGCAGTCTGAGATATCTTTTCATGGGCTTGTGCAGATCAGCAGATTCTTTTATATATGTATGAGTCTCATCTTCAGCCTTTTAAGGAACTCTTAGAATACAGGGGTTCCTTTGGATCTTTCAGGGTGCATGCGCTCATGAAGATTGTTGAGTGCGCATGAGCTCTCAGAATAGCTGAGCATTCTGAATAAAATAAATGCTAATTACATTTATGTTGCTAAGAAGTAATTAATCTTCCATTTCACAAATGTGTACAATTGTGAAAGACTATCAACTGCTTTCAACCACTATTACTCTTTGTAAGCACCAACATTGAAATAAGGCTGAGTTGGTATACCTCGCCCTGTACCTAGGTTAAACGCACCATCGACGCCATTGTTGCACCAGACTGGTCGCTCGGACCGGTCATGTGCACCAGAACTGCACGTCAATTTTGTGTAGTCTTGAAGATAGCGGTGGTTTGTGACACGCTCCACACCCTGAATCAAGTATATTGTACTTGTAGTGCGAGCATCTCTCGTACTTCAACTATGACGGTGCAACAATGGCGTCGCTGGTGCGTTTATCCTAGGAACAGGGCGAGGTATACTAACTGAGCTGAAATAAGGGATTATTATCCACGACTGTACAGCTATATATACTGTCGTTTCCATTACAGGCTGCAGTCCTTGGGGTTACTACCAATGGAAGATTTTGACGATTGTACAAACTGCCAACTATTCCATGGGAATCCTGTAACTATGAGTATGGTATAACAGTGCATTTGATGTTTTGTTACCACCCTAAATGTGGGATCACTTTTTATGTGCAAATACTATGATTTTTCAGCTGAAGTAAAATATTTTGGAGTTTTTAATACGTCAATCGCTTGAAACAACAGCCTTTAGGGCACTGGAGCCAGGGTGAGTTGTCAGTTATGTTTCAAATAAGGATCCCGGCTTACCTAGACACTTTGGTCACCTATTTCATATTACCATTTCCTTTAAGATATATGCACCCAGCTGTTTTATCACTGTCATTTTCCCAAAATCCTCTTTTGAACTAAATACATAAAAATATGCCAAAGACACTGACATTTGGATGAGGGGTCTAACAGGTGGTGTAGTTCAGTGCTGCTTCTGCACGATGGTAATGTTACAAATGGGGCTAAACTCAACATTCTCAGCGTTTTTGTTGATCCTTGATCCCAGTCAGTGCACATTATCTTGGTTCCTCGTGATATTCTGCGTGCCATGGGTATAATGTGGCTGTTCACTGGCTTTTGTTTTTCTCTGGTTTATTGTGTATCAGGTATACTTAGTATTATGTTACTGCTTTTATAGAGTCTGGCTCCTCAGGGCTTCCTTTTTAGTGCGTCTGTGCATCTCTGATACACTGAAACTCAAAATGATGAAGTGAAAATGTTAGGCAGACGCATTATAATGCAACTCATCTGCGTCCGAGACACACTATGCTTGCGCCGCCATGCGTACCTAAACAGTGTCAGTTCTGTTTTTAGTGATGAGTTGGCGCACTTAACCACGGCTGCATTCAGATTCCACTGACACCAGGGTCGGTGTGAGTATAATTGGACTGGCAACCTGTTAGATTACAAGTGGTGTCAGTATATTATCAGAAAGTGCGGAGTGCATGTTGAACATGTTATTTGCTGTGATGTCAGCCATTCATACTATTATGAAATACAGCATCATTTTGCTTTGACTTTCAATTTTGGCCATTGTCAAGTTGTGCAAAATGGTGGAAAAGACATGTGAATGTCAGTCTGATTTCGGAAGGACTACATACACAAAGTTTCATGACACAGGTCTAGATGTGGTTTTCGTCACTCATTTATTTGTGTATTTTGAGCACGTTTTCACTTTGGTAAGCCAGTCATGTACTGTTCTCGTCAGTGGACCAAATTTGACCACATGCCCCCACTTTGGTTTGGGGTTCTGTGGCTTTACTCTTTTGTTGGTATTTATTTTCATTGATATATATTGCATTTCTGGGTGTCATGTGTTGTATCCTTGTTTTCTAGTGTGTATGTTATTTTTTGTCCTGTTGTTAGATGTTAGACCGCTTAGTGTTGTACACTGGATATTAGTTTATTAGGCAGTTTTGAGTTGAAGTGATAATTTTATTACATGATTGTGCCCTGGAGTATAGCGAGAAAAGACCAAAGTCTATGCACACTGACAATATTACTTAGGACACCGAGAATACTGACTTTTCCCCTAAAGTGGTCAGGGACACTGCATAACAGCAGGAGAAGAGAAATTCAGCTAAGTCGACCATTTTGAGACTGTTGGTTCACTGCTTCCTTGCTTTGCCTTGCTGTAGACGTAAACCCAGATACAGTATTAATGTAAAGATATATAGCAGGGCTGATGTGTGACAGTTTTAAGACTTATACATATGAGTAATTCTTCACTGTTGGTGACTATTAAGTTTCTGATCTGACAAGAGTCATGGCCTTGAACCACTTTGATTTATATTAACATATATCTCTATACAAGCATACTAGGCTAATCATTAAGCAATTAAAACACTAAATATAAATCCTTGTTTCCACATTTTAAGGATGATTTTTTTTCACACATGTTAATGAAGAGTACACATCACAAAAGTCAATTTGTAATTATCTGCGCTGCAGTTTATGTTTTTACCTTGGGAATAAGTTTTGAGAAACGAAATGAGTGGTTCCTTTTCTAACATATATAAAATACTACCCCCTCAGAAAAAAGCATAATAAATGACTTTACACTCGCACACTGCAACATTTACTTATTACAAGATGATTCAAAGACAGTTAAATTCCTTTCTGCCGGTGACTTGTCTCTCAAGTTTTTTTTTTTTGTTTCATCACCAGTCAAAGAAGTAAGAGATGGCATTATACAAGTTTGCTTAACCCATTTAGCGCAACACCATAGAGCATGAGATCGATCATGATAATTCAAGTGTCGTGCCAGATTAGCTTAGTGCCTGATTGAGCCAAGCTAATCTGGCAGGTAGGCTGGTTGGCGCTGCACTGTGATGATGTGTCTTGCCCGGGGAAAGCAACCCACATTTCTCCACCTGGTACAATGCAGCTAAAAAAACAAAATGAAAACCAAAAGGAAGAAACATAAGTAGCATAGATGTACGCCAGCAAATCATCTGCCATCTATACTCTGCACACATTACTATGTGCATTTGTCATAGACTTTGAAATGACATTGTACCAATCACGGTCTTTTACTCGACCCATATTTAATAAAACTCTTCCTTCTTCCTACAGGCTTTACAGACACATGTGATGCAGGCGATGTATTTGTAACTTTTTATCTGCACCCGAGAGCAGATAGCAGGAAACTGCAGAAAGAGCCAGCCTATACTGCTGAGAGAGCCTTTCCTGCTGTCCAGGGGCAGATATTTGGTGGGGTGTGTAATGGGCCAGTGATGGTTTGTCCATTGTACGCCCATCATCATCCGTTTAACTTTAACGTCAGCATTTTCTCTGAGGCTATTTAACAACTGCCGTTAAAGTTGACCCAAGAATACGTTGTGGGAAGACCTTTCTATATGTACCAATTTCACTGAGGTCTCTCAAAGGTCAAGGTAACAAGGGATCAGGAAATAGGTAAAACAAACTTGTGATAATACATTTTTTTCCCTTCAAGTACTATTCATAACTTCAAAGCCAAACTCGATACCTGATGGTAAGACCTTTCTATGCATACTAATTTGATTGACCCCTTTGAAAGGTAAAGGGTCACAAGAGATCAGGAAATTGGTAAAAAAAAAACAAAAAAAAAAAAACATTTTTTTTTTTAAAGCCATATTTTGACCCCCCAAAATATAATTTTAAAAATACTATTCACAACTTTGGTACTACGATACCTGACAGTAAGACCTCTCTATGCAGACTAATTTGGATGACACTTCAGAAATGCAAAGGGTTACGAGATCATGAAATAGGTAAAGAATATAGCCATTTCTTTTTTTTACCCCAGTTTTTTTTTCTCAAATACTAGTTCCTATTTTAGTTTTTATCAGGCATCTTCATCAACGCTTATGAACCAAATTACAAAAAGGTAGTAGACGATAAGACTAATTTGGTTAACTACTGGCAAAGGTCGAGGTTCATGGGAGGTTGACAAAAGTAGTAAAAAGGAAAAATAAATTAAAAATGTGTGGATTACACTTGTACAAAAGCCAACCTCTTTGCCTATGTTAGAACACTTGAATGCTGTTTTTTTTTTATTCAAAGGTTTTTTCCTGATATCTCCACAAAGTAACACTTTTTGTATTTTAAGAACAAATATCATTTAGTGCCTGTTGACATAATATAGCTATTTTGACTTAACTCTTGTGGATTGTTGATTTTGCTGTACAGTCGTAAAAGAACTGGTGGAAAGACAAGAACATGTCTTTTCCAATGCCTTTATTTTGTACTAGAGCCCTAGCAGGAAACGGTCAGATTTCAACATCATTGTCAAGCAATTAGCATGCAGACTTTGTGTATGCCTGCACTGTTTCAGGATTGAAAGCTTTGTCAGCATGTTGATTCACATGAAAATGGATCTTTCTTTTACTGGGCTAGCTGACTAAATCTGGGGCACATTTAGGGATGTAAAATAAGTTACTTCAAGAAAAGAATCATAATTTTTATCAATGTACATCAAAACTGAGACATTGTTTGATTTTCTTGAAAGTAATTCCTATCAGGTCAACTAGCGCTGAACGAAATTTGTTCTAAGATTGGTATAGAAAAGTGATTCCTTGCGAAGAAATTTTCGAAAAATGTGCGCTCAGTCAAACGCCATATACTGTTAAGATTCCCAAATGTTTAATTTTGTTTCATTGAATAAATGAAAAATCAAAATAAAATTATGTGGTCACTGTGTGTGCTCATGTATACACGTGTTCGTTTGTGTGGGTGTGCGTTCATTGTCAGTTCATAGAAAAATTGTTGTCCTGCTCTCAGAACATGAGCATGAATGCTCCCAGCCTCAATTGCCGTGCATGCTTCCATTAGTAGTGTTTACTGGTGTCTGCTTGCATGTGGTCATGTGGTCATGGCTATAATAAAGACAGTATGCAGAAATGTACACACAATGCAGATACGCGGGCACAACACACACTGTGATATACATCTCTTGGCTTGACTTCGCGAACGAAGATTTTATAGGAGTTGCCCACGACGTCTGCAGGCTTGTTCGTGGCTGCGGAGGCCAATCCGAGACAGGCAGGTTCGACCGCAGTGGCTGCAGGGGAAGGTATGGCCAGGGTTCTGAGCTGCGGCATCTCTGTTTTTTCTCCTGAGCCGCTTGTCCTTAAGGCTAGCTCTGTGAGAGTCCTCAAAGGAGACAGCTGCCTTGTAAATGGTGGAGCGCCAGGTGTCACGGTCCGCAGCAAGTGAAGACCACTGGTGGTGGTCGATTTGGCAGGCACTAAGTGACTTCTTGAGACAGTCTTTGTATCTCTTCTTTGGTGCCCCTCTGTCACGGTGTCCAGTAGCAAGCTCGCCGAACAGGGTGATCTTTGGTAGGCGATGATCCTCCATCCTGGAGACATGCCCCGCCCAGCGGAGCTGTGTCCGCAGCAGCAAAGCCTCGATGCTCAAAGTTTCAGCCTGTTCAAGGACCTCGACGTTGGTGACATAGTCACTCCAGTGAATGCCCAGGATGGTACGCAGGCAGCGCTGGTGGAAGCGTTCGAGGAGTCGTAGTTGGCTGCGGTAGAGGGCCCAGGACTCTGAACCATACAGCAGGGTGGTGAGGACCACAGCTCTGTACACGCTGATCTTGGTGCCTGTTTTAAGCTGTTGATTGTGCCACACCCGCTTGAAAAGTCGCCCGAAAGCGCTGTTCGCCTTTGCCAGCCTGCTGTCAAGCTCCTTGTCCAGCTTGGCGTCCGACGTGATAATGCAGCCAAGGTAAGTAAACTGGTGCACTGACTTTAGTTCAGACTCGCCAATGGTGATGTGAGGAGGGCGATACACTGTCTTGGGTGCCGGCTGATGGAGGACCTCTGTCTTTTTCAGACTGACCTCGAGTCCAAAGAGCTGGGCAGCATCTGCGAAGCAAGACGTGATGCGCTGAAGGGCTCTCTCTGTGTGTGCAACGAGGGCAGCATCATCAGCAAAAAGCAGCTCGCGAATCAGTTGGTCTAGGGTTTTCGTGTGGGCCTGCAGTCGTCTGAGGTTGAACAGGCTGCCATCGAGACGATACCTGATGTACACTGCATCGTCATCATCGAGGTCCACTGTGGCCTGCTTCAACATCATGCTAAAAAAGATGGTGAAGAGGGTCGGTGCCAGCACGCAGCCCTGCTTTACGCCGTTGAGAATAGGGAATGGTTCTGAGAGGTCATTGTTGAGTCTGACCTGGCCTTGCTGGTCCTCGTGTAGCTGGACAATCATGTTGAGGAACTTTGGGGGACAGCCAAGTCGCTCCAGGATCTGCCACATGGTATGCAGAAATGTACACACAATGCAGATACGCGGGCACAACACACACTGTGATATACATACACGATGCAGAATTGTACAAACACTGCAGATATGCGGGCACAACATACACTGTGATATACATGTAAGATGCAGAATTGTACAAACACTGCAGATATGCGGGCACAACACACACTGATATACATACTGCCGAACTGACAGGCGATGCAGTAACACAGGCACCGGATGATTGTTGCATCCTGCTCGCCTCCCTAACATGGGTAGTAGTGTCATTTACTACTAGTGTTAAGTGAGCAATCACACAACGTTCATCCCGTGTCTGTGCACAGTAATCCTTGCAGTGTCCGCCATGTGATTTGTATTTCTGACATAAACAATGTACCCACACGATCAGTGTTTTTTGCATTTAATACAGTGTCAGGTGATTCGATCAAAAATGAATGGCCCTCATGATAAATACACGGAGATGCTGGCATGACGTGGCGATTCCGCGGACGGACGTAAGTAAAGTTCCATAGACATGATACAATAAAGAAACATAAGTAATGTTCGATAGATATGATATGAACAACTGGAATCTACCCAGCTAAAACTTTAAGCATAGTCTTGGTAGCCGCAGCACAAATCTACAAAGAGTTCAGTGGTAGATTCAGTCAAAACTGTACTGACATCGCGTCTTCAATGACGCATGACGGTGGCATTGTATGGACCTCCCCCCCCCCCCCCCCCCCCCTGTTCCCCCGCGCTGTTTGAGATTTTTGGGATGCTGTCATGTAAGGTGTGGCGTCCGGCGAAGGCCTTTGTGTCGAGCCAAGTTAAACTTCTGTACCAAATAGAAAGTTGGAACTCCCTCAGGGAAGGTAACTGATCCGCCCCTGCACTGCGTATATCACATTTACGTCGTGTCGGCACTGTACCTAAAACGTCTTCATTGTCGGCACTGTACATACTCATGTCAGGTCTATGGAATGAGACGCCGATGAAGATCGTAAACCATCATAACATTTTTGCGGACTCAGTATGCCAAACTCTAACAATAGGGGAGGATGAGGAGGGGGGGGGGGGGGGGGAGGTTGTTCGTTGGGACTGGATGTTGGACAGCCGAGAGCTGTCTGGAATAGTGACACTGAATTAAGTCGACACTAGGCCGTGGGGCTTTGGAGTCACGTGAACTCTTGTCAGCCATGTTTCAGGCATCACTCGAGAAATAATAATAATAATAATTACGGTAATGCGCTTATCTTATAATAATTATAACTCTTAGCGCGCACTCACAACTCGCGCACGCTTTAAACAACGACTCACGTACCACAAATAGTGACATACATTACGACAGTCAGCTTGGGGTGGGGAGTGTGGTGGTTTAGTGCTAGAACTGTTGAAAGAGGTGAGTTTTGAGGGCGGACTGGAGAGAGAGTGTTTCTGACGGAGAGAGAATGGGAGAGTGTTCCAGGTGGATGGACCGTATACTGAGAAGGAGCGGGGGCCGAAAGTGCTGAGTTTAGTGCGGGGGGATGTGGAGGCGGAGAGGGGCGGAGGCGGAGCGGAGGGAGTGGAGAGGAGTGTAGGGGTGTAGTAAGTTTGAGAGATAGGCGGGAGCGCAGTTGTTCAGGGATTTGTAGCAGAGAGACAGAATCTTGTATTGAATTCGTTGGGGGATGGCAAGCCAGTGAAGGAGTTTGAGCAGCGAGTGATGTGGTCGGATTTTTTCTTTCTGAGGACGAGGCGGGCAGCATTGTTTTGGACGCGCTGGAGAGTGAAAGTGGTGGAGGGAGGCCGGAAATGATTGAAAATCAAATGACAATCACGAGAGCCTCTCATGGAAAACAGGCTGAAACAACGCGCCAATCAGTCACTTATGCACGATTCAGGATGGCGTGCCCACGTTGTATCATGCATTACCTCCCCCCCCCCCCCCCACACACACACACACACCACCCCTCGGCATGTCAGTATCAGTTATGTCGGCCGGGCGCAGGCTATTATCAATACTGACACGTCTGTATGTTCTGTCGACACTGTATGTATATCGGCCATCTCATGTCGGCGCTGTGTATATCAAATCATACGTCCGTGTCGTCCTATCGGCACTGTAGTCAGTGTACATGTATATCGCAATGTCTGCGCTGTCATGACTGATATTACCGGCGTCCATGTTTTGTATCGGCACTGTATGAGTGTGCATTATCACGTCGGCCGCGGTGTGTATGTCGTCATACCGGCCCTGTACTTCTATCACGTCCGCTCTGTGTACATCAATCGTGTCTACATTCTCGTCTGTTTCGTAGGTCTATCATAACGTATATCAGTCGTGTCCACATTGTCGCCTGTTTAGGTCTACCATAACGTATATCAGTCGTGTCCACATTGTCGCCTGGTTAGGTCTATCATAACTTATAACAGTCGTGTCTACATTGTCGCCTGGTCTATCATAACGTATATCAGTCGTGTCCACATTGTCGCCTGTTTAGGTCTATGATCAAAACGTAGAGAGGGGAGTTGTGGGTGTTTTTCGACAATTTATATCTATCCCGAATTTCCAGGATTTTTCGACCGCTTACTCCCATGCCCTAACGCCGCCCAATTTTTTCAGAGCCTCGGCATGTTTGTCTAAATTTCCGTCCGCTACTGAACACGCCACTGCATTATTATTTGAACAATCACCATTTTATGTACCTCTCAGCAGAGTAATACCAACAGGGGGTTAACACATGAGCTAATTAACCCATCGGTTATGTAAGTGTGTTCATTCTACAATGCGTAGTTTATTGATTACTTAGTCAATTACAGGTATTTCCGACTCACAGACAAAAGGGATGTAACTTTTGGTTATAAAGCAAAACGACATACACAGTTACTTCCCTTAGACATGACCACGCACTAACCGCCGACGGCTCCTGGCAACGGTCACGTGTTAGTTTCTAAACACCAAGCCGGTCGCGTTCTTTCGTTAAGCGGCATTGTAAAAGACGGACGTGTTTTGAGGACTGACTTGATTTTCAGAGGTGATATTCAGTGATCGATAAATCTTGAGAATATATACGACGGTAAGATCGATAGTTCATTGGGCTATTTAACTGATTTGTCACATTTAGAAACAAGACAGGCCTCGCGGTTAGTCTGGATTGCGCTAAGTTCAATCTGCTATGGAGAGTGGCTAATCTAGGGTGCCGAAATCCATAAAATAGAAAATATGAAAAGAAACTGTGTGTTTTAGCCAGGTTGCTACGAGGGTACCCCACTGTCTTTCCGAAAGGTGTTTAGTTTGCGGGAGCAAATTGAACAAATGCTGAAAATACAAGAAATAGCCGATTTTTGGAAAACACCTAACGCTGATCCATAACATTGTTT
>BTPG01000001.1:264122771-264142771 GCA_036245525.1 Semisulcospira habei
ACGTATATCAGTCGTGTCTACATTGTCGCCTGTTTAGGTCTATCATAACTTTTATCAGTCGTGTCTACATTGTCGCCTGATCTATCATAACGTATATCAGTCGTGTCCACATTGTCGCCTGTTTAGGTCTATGATATATCAGTCGTGTCTACATTGTCGCCTGGTCTATCATAACGTATATCAGTCGTGTCTACATTGTCGCCTGGTCTATCATAACGTATATCAGTCGTGTCCACATTGTCGCCTGTTTAGGTCTATGATATATCAGTCGTGTCTACATTGTCGCCTGGTCTATCATAACGTATATCAGTCGTGTCTACATTGTCGCCTGTTTAGGTTTATCATAACGTCGGCACTGTACTTCACATATCACATCGGCTATTAGAAACATTACAGCCTGACTGTAAGGATATGCGCTTCATAAGTATGATTTACAGGGTCGGATCAGTTACATCGAGGGAAAGGTGGGTGTGTGGTGTGTGTGTGTGTGTGTGGGGGGGGGGGGGGTTCCAACTTTTTTTGTTTGTTTTTTTGTTTTGGGGGTGGGGGGGGGGGGGTACAGCTGGACAAAAAGGCCTTGCGACTCCAAAACTTGCTTCTCACTCGAAGCCAGGGGACTGCGAACAGGGGTGGGAGAGGGAGGATGGGTGGGTGTGCATACAAGCGTGTGTAAGCCTCCTGCGCCTTCTCATTCATAGCCAAATATCTTATAGTATTTTAAACAATTTTGGTCCCCCCCCCCCCCAAGATCCGCTCCTGATTTATTATTATTATTACCGATTTCTGTCGCCAATGTGCATATCACTGCACAGATCAGTTACATTCCCCAGGGGTGGTTGGAGGAGGAACATCTCAGGCCAGTGTGTGTGTGTGTGTGTGTGTGTGTGTGTGTTGGGGGGGGGATGTATTTTATGTGTGTTTTTTTTTTTTTTGGTTGTGCTTTACCATCATGTCTGTGTGTTTCTGTCAGTAGCTGACCAATCCATGGTGAAAATGACACTAGGGAATACAACAAAGGGGCGAATTCTCACATTTTTTGAGATTACTATCATTGCCGTCTGTGATGCATAGTTCCCTTCCTTGCTAGTGAATACAAGATTCGGGAGTTATCCTTTTTTTTTTTAAATGTATCTACTTGACCAATTTTTTTACATGGATCAGTCAGGCACTTACACAATCACACAGAACATATTCCCATCAAGTTCACATCTCAGTCACACATTTAATCTACTGATCATACACCCATCCTAATACTTTCAATATAACACATTTGCTGCAAACACACGCAGACCAGTCATAGATTCAAGGAGTTTATTTTGCAAAAGATGCACATTAGTCATAGAAAATGAAACAACAGATTTTGTCTGTATGAAGACTCAATAATTAAAACAAAATATAATTGGTCATACTGACACATTATTACATTTCTGATTTCTTTTCCCAAAGGCCACATCTAAAGCTTGTACAGATCAGTTCTTGTATAACTGTGACACATAACATAATTAAATAATCCATGCACAGATGCACCAAAACATTCAACTTCATCAGTGAGGAATTTAAATTTATCCATAAAGCAATCAAGAACTATTGATGAATTGACGGAATCAGTGTACAGGTAATCCGCCCCCCCCCCCCCCCCCCCCCTTTCTCACACATACATAATCTATGATCTTGAAGGCATTCTTACCTTTTTCATAGTGAGTCTATGGAACACTATTTCTGTAAAATGAATCTATGAGACTGGACAAAAAACCCTCAAACTGCATTTAACATTAAGTGATTATCCTTTATTATTACATATTATGATATCTACAGATACTCAGTCTTATAAGAGAAGCTAGAAGTTGAAAGCTGCTGATGTAATCACTGTGCAACAAATACTCCAACCTATTTAAAGATTAATTGAAATTCAATTAGCCCTTGTACAATTCAATGACATAGTAATAGAAGATTACACACACATAATTAGTAGAAGACATAATGTTTATGATGTGCCAGTAAGATTTTTAAAAAGTTCATGCAATCTGGGACATTATATGACCTTATATAGGAAAACTCTGCTGGACACGCACATATGGCATAGTCTGTGGTCCGCTACTTGTGTGGACCCCAATCTGATGCAGTCCGACCCACAGTACACTCCCCCACAATGGGGCATCCAGCGTAGTGGCCATGTCAGGCCTCGAGTCTACCCATGTAAACCAGCATTATGAATAACAAGAAATGCAAAGCCATTATGGGTCACGTGAATGATTAATTTACATATTTGTGACCTGTGTGACAAGGACTGGCTTCTGCAGCAGCAAAATCCAGGTTTTCTGTAAATGCAAACTTTTTCACACACCTGCCAAACACCCCGACCTTGACCTTTGTGATGAGTTGACTAAATTAGTATGCATAGGAAAGTCTTATCATCAGCTATCTTTGTACCAAATTTGGTTGAAAATTTTGCAAATAGGTGGATAATACCTACAATTTTATTAAAAAAAAATTGGCATTTTAAACACATTTGCCAGCCTCTTGTGACCCTTGACCTTTTCAAAGGGTCATCCAAATTAGTATGCATAGATAGGTCTTACCATCAGGTATCTCTGTACCAAATTTGGCTTTGAAGTTGTAAATAGTATTTGAAGAAAAAACATATTTTGCCAAAATATGGCTATTTTTTAACCTATTTCCTAATCTCTCGTGACCCTCCGACCTTTCTGAGGGATCAACCAAATTAGTGTGCATAGAAGGTTTTTACTATAAGGTATCTCTGTAGCAAGCTTGGTTAGTTCGGGTTTAACATCCACGGCACCGAGTGATAATGGACGCCCGTGACGTGCGGGATATGGGGACAGGGAAATCTATTACCTATGGAGTATGACCTGAACACTGATCAACTCAGGCACACTCCAATTGTGCCACTTTGATTTACCAGGATCTTTCAACGGACATGCTATTGAACAAGCCCATCTTTTCCCCTGGATTGTGAGTCCAGCTCTGTAGCAAGATTGGTTTTAAAAAGTTGTGAACAGTATTTGAGAAAAAAACATCTTTTCTCCAAATATGGCTATTTTGGACCTATTTCCTGAGCCCTTGTAACCCTTGACCTTTCCGAGGGATCATCCAAATTTGTATGCAAGATAGGTCTTACCATCAGGTATCTCTGTAACAAGTTTGGGTTTGAAGTTGTGAATAGCATCTGAGAAATAACATCTTTTGTCAGAATATGTCATATTTTCACCCATTTCCTGAGCTCCTGTGAACCTTTCCGAGGAATCAACCAAATTAGTATGTATAGAAAGGTCTTACAATCACGTACCTTTGTACCAAGTTTGGGTTTGAAGTTGTGAATAGTAGTTGTGAAAAAATAAATTATGTCAAATTAGAGCTAATGTTTACATGTTTCCTGATCACCTGTGACCATGACCTTTGTGGGAGGTCACTGAAATTGCTATGTTTAGAAAGGACTTGCCACAAAGTATTTTTGGGCAATGTTTGAAGACTGTGGCTTAAATAGGCTATGAGAAAATGCCAATGTTAAAGTTTACCACGGACGACAGCGGACGGACGACCACTGACACAAAACATAAACTCACTTTTGCTTCGCATGTGAACCAAAAAGGAAGATTTAACTAACTTCATTCATCTATAACAGCAATGCCAGTAGACATCAGAGCTGTAATCAGCACTCTCCAAATACAATGGCACTTTGCACCTGCACTACACACATGCTAATAGACAGACCCTGAAAACCGAAAGTGCGACTACAAATATTAGCAAATCGCAGTTGCTCGAATCATGCTTCATATTCATGTGTCAGGAAACAAACTGCCCTTGTAGAGTTAACAGTAGAAGCTGAAACTGCAGATGTAATTGTGAATAATCCATGTCAGCAAGACACTTGCTCTCGCAGGTCCCTGCTGTTGCAAAGGTTCATGAGAATTTATGACTTCAGCACAGTTGCAGATCCGATGAACTGGGTGAACGATAGTCTTAACGAAAAAACTAAAAATGTAAACTTCAGCTTTCTGCATTTTGAAAAACCTCAAGTCTGCAGTATGGAATTATACATCTCCACAATCGCTGTCTCTGAAAAGTCTGTTGTCCATCAGCAAGCTGTTTCCTGGTATTCAATAGTCTCTATGTATCTCTCTCCATAGGCAGCTTCATCGGGGCAGCCATGAGCAATCCGAATGGGTTTCAGATACACTAAAGGTCACCGATGTCCAGCAAGTCTTCTGGGCTGACCATCTCCAGTGACCACTCTCAAACCCTGTATCCACAATCCTGTGTATCATCCTTTCCTGAAAACAGTGTAATGAAATACATGTTCAGTCATGAATGTTTACACTGTTGCAATTAATTCCCCCCCCCCCCCTTACGACCCCTCTATCCCCTTAACCTTTGCCGTACTTTGTGGGGCAAAAGCGCCACATGCTGATATCTCTCAATATGCCGTGTAACTTCTGGTATTTCTCAAATACAGATATGGCATACAATACAATATTAATACTTTATTAATCCCTCATGGGGAAATTCATTGTCTGCCTGTACAACATATGGCATCATCATTCAATCATTGAAATAATTTAAAAAAAAAAAAAAAAAAAAAAAAAAAAAAAACAAACGCCCAGTTAAAGAGATCAACTGTAACACTAACAGACGTAATGCTACCTGTGTAAAACTCTTAGCATCAGAAACACTTATGGTGTATCCCCCTGTGCTTCTGGTGTCCGCAATGTTGCAGTGAACTACTGAAAGGGCTAGTATTAAAGAGCTAAAGAATGTTGACAGACATTACTTACTTACTTACGCCTGTCACCCCTACCCGGGTATAGGCCGTCGACGAGAGACCTCCAGCAACTCCTGTCCTGCGCTTCTCCTTCGATTCTACTCCAGGTGGTTCCCAGTCTCTTGATGTCTGCTTGGAGGTCTCGACGCCAGGAGTTTCTCGGCCTACCTCTTTTCCTCTTTCCCTGGGGGTTCCATGACAATGCCTGCCTAGTGATACTGGAAGCTGGCTTTCTCAGACTGTGACCGATCCATCCCCATCTTCTTCGCCCAATTTCATTCTCTGCTGTTATCTGCTCTGTTCTCTCCCAGAGTCTGACGTTGCTGATCTTCTCTGGCCAGTGGATTTTCAAAATTCTTCTAAGGCAACTTGACAGACATTACCTACTGATAATTATTACTGTTGAAAAGGGTAATAGCCTGAGGGAGAAAAGAGTTGGCATAACGTGATGTACTACTTTGGGGTACATTGTCAAACTGAAAATATATCATTATCTTAAGAATTGGAATTATTAACCCTTATCATTCGGAATACACCAGTTTGTGAAATGTGACTAAAATAGTTCAAAGGTAGTGCCAGAATAGCTTGACACCTCTAGGCAAAATATGTATGCCAAAGCTAAATCTTATGTTTGGGTAGGAAACAGTTGTACAGTTTTTTTAGTGTTGTGTCGGTGGTGAAAATTTATCGCCGCTTCTTTTTGCCATATTTTTAAATTAGTACTAATTTATATCACAAACGACAGTAGGCCTTATAAGCTTCCAATAGGAAGCCCAAAATGTTAACTTGGAAGTACATGATTGTATGTACAATAAAGTTTCTTTTTCTCGATAATAAAAAATCAATCATACAAGTAAGGGTAAAAAGATATTATCTAAAGTTGAGTAACCATGCCATAAGCCTGCCTGTTTTTCCCCTAATACGTGATTGTCTTTGATACATGAGGCTAACCGTGAGTTGAGAACACTGGTAAAGAGTTTTCCAAAACAGCTTAGTATGGATATGCCTCTATAATTGTTAGGGTCCTGTTTGTCGCTTTTTTGTTTATAAATTGATAGTATAATTCAAGTTGTCCACTCAGTGGGAGCTTTACCAGCTTTTAATACCAGGTTAAACAATGGTGTGTAGGTTTCTATCATTTTCCCTTGAGACCCCATAAGAAATTCATTAGTAATTTTGTCATCACCGCAAGCCTTGTTAGATTTTAGAGCACAAATGCACTTTTTAACTTCATCAATAGTAAATGGAGCACTAAGTGCATGATTATTAATTGCCTTTGAATTAGGTTCTACAGTATGCTCCTGTAATGTTTCCTTTGACTCAGTATTGAGCTTTCTGAAGTAGTCATATCAAATTTGGCTTGAGATATTAGTCATACCACTACTCCTTTCAGAAGTACTGCCATTTATATCCTCCAATATGCTTTTGGATCATTGTTTCTGAGACTCCTCAATGTTTTAGCAAGTTTGGATTTGTAAGACTTACATTGTAATCTTATTTGTTTTATGTACTGCTTGGCTGCAAGCGTTTAGGATGTAAGGGATTGAGCATTCTAAATTGACTATTTAGGTACTCCAAGCCTTCTTTGCATGACTATGCGTGACCCAAATTTCACCCATTTTCCATCACTGATTTCAACCAAAATATGCTGCATATATTCAATAAAATGTATACTGGATTGTAGTATGGAGTCTACTCTTTGTGTTCATGTGTGTTTCTGTGCTTATTTTTACATGTTTAGTATTTTATGCGTGTTTTAATGGCGTATCTATCGTTCATGACTTGCCGCGGTGGCACAGCGGGCGCGCGTTGTTCACAGCACACATCGGCTTTTCAATCGCCTTGCGTGTTGCGTCGAAGCGACAGATGCTAAAAATAGCTAAGCAGTTAGGTAGAGTAGAGCTAGCCCTTCATTGTCGTATAATTTATTTTTGCATACGATCACAGGAACGTATTAAAATGTCAAGTAGAAAAGTTTCAACGTAATATTCTCACTCTTCTACAAAACAGACAGGAGTGAAAAATATATGCCTAAAATTGTCAATCATTTTTCTATATTACTGCCAGGTTTCGTATATATTCATTACTTTGACTCCGCACGCAAAGCAAAAGAGCGCACATGCTGCCTCTGTGTATGAGCTAACGCGTGTTCGGAGAATGGCGTGCACAAACGATAGCGAGGCTGTAGTTGTACCATGTGCTTCGGCGAATATATATCATCAGATTTAGCCAATCTACCGACTTTAGATGAAAATATCGATATGTAATATCATTTTTTGATTGATCTGTACATTGCTAGGTTTTAGAATTGCTTTTCAATTGTATTCGAAGTGTTTCTTTTGAGCAAGCAGCGGTGCCGTCTTGCGAGGTAAACAAAGCGTGTTGGGTTATCATTGGAAATACCGAATATAATTTTCTCTTTCACAAGAAATTGATTGTACATTGCTTAACGTCCCGACAGCAACAAGGCTTTCTCAGGACGTGCTTTCACAAGAAAGTATGAATTAAACATTATTACTTTTATAATAGATGTTATGGTACGTTTATATTTAAATCATTATCTTCTGGCGGTCGTAGACTTTGAGATATAGTTATTTTTGTGAAGTCACGTGACCTGCTTGTTTTTCGTCTGCTACTAGTACTACAGTGTGATGAATGATGAAGTACTTTCTTTTTGAAATCAGTGTATAGTTTTCTGTCCGTGATTTGTATAGACAAGCAAATTTCACGCAAGTGTTAAAATTATAATCCAACAATTTAAATAGTTGAAATTGCTGTTGATCAATTTTGTGTTGTTTGTCAACTTTTTTGTTTTATTTCTTTTATTTTTTATTTTTAGGGGGGGGGGGGGGCGATGGCACAAATATTTTCCTCCTTGTTTGTAGTCTATCCTGTTCCATTATTCAGATCTTATTATCCTGATCATTTCGATGTTTAAATGATGTTTCTATCTTAATTACAACCCAAGATATGATTTTTCTTGTGTTTGTTAATTTTCAGCCATCAAAATCAGTCGTTTTACTACGTTTGAGGATAATTTTCAGCAAGATGCCCTTGTTCAAGAGCATAGAAAAAAACTAGGCTGTCACATATTATTAAAAAGAGTTGATTGTAGTAGAATTTATTATCATTATCACTGTAAGGTTGGTTCTGTGAAATTCCAAAAATGCCAAATCATTCAATTTTCACTGTTGCCAAAAGGCGTGCAAAAAAACAAACAAATTAATTCATAACTTTTGATCTAATTGTCTGATTATTTTCAACTTGATATCATTGGAATTAGAAAAATGAGCCCTATCTGGAAAACATTTACAAATGTTATCATGTAACTTACAAAATCACTTTGGAATACCTACTATTAAGCTTTTTCGCCTTCTGATAGCTCTTTCTTTTGTCCTTACAACTGTTGTCAAACCAGGGGCTATCTTTATTTATGTGTCAATGCTTATTGCAAACTCTAAAATTACAACCTGTCTATGTCTCATCTTTCAAAGAACCAATGAAGGTGGCACTACTGATCATAATGTCAGCTCCTTCTAGCTAAGTCTATGTATTTCTTGGGTGATGACTTCACCAGACTGTAAAGCTTGTGTATGCCTACATTACATTGGTTAATTCTAGTATCGCTTAAATTTTCAATGATACAACTACTAAATTCTGGCTTCCACTTAGGGCGTGCTCCGTTTATGAGTGTTTGCTGGCTTTTTTTCAATATTAGAATTATCCTTCATATCATTATATATGTCATTGTACAAATTGTTCATTTTACTTAGGTGCACAGTCATAGTTTTAGAACAGTGGGCATCTGAATACAATTCAAAAGAGTCTAATACCTTGAGTTCTTTTATCTCGATCAACTCTTTCTAGACTCTGACATCTCCTCTGTGCTTCCCTCTGACCACCTCGCTATTCTCGTCTCCATCAACCTACCTCCCCCGAAAAAAAAACCAAGCTTCTTGTCTCTCGTCACAAACTAAAATCTGTCAACCGAGAGAGCTACTTCGACGAAGCTGTCGACCTTCTCCTCGACCACGCCTCCTCTCCTGATCTTGCATCCCATTTCGACTCCTCCCTTCGAAAACTTCTAGACACCCATGCCCAACCGAACCCCCTCCCCCTGGCTCACTATCGACATAGCTGAGGCCAAGCGTGAGCGCCGACAAGCGGAACGCCGCTGGCGCTTATCTGACCTCACCGTTCACAGACAGATCTTCCAAACGACTAAATCCAAAGTCTGCAGAATGACATCCGACTTCAAACGTAAACACATTCAAAACAAAATCCTGGAATCTACTTCTTCCAAAACCCTCTACGCTACCATGAACACACTCCTATACATTTCTAAAGATTCTCCTCTCCCCAACACACACAGCAAAGAAGAACTCCCGTCCGCTTTTTCCAACTATTTTTCCAACAAAATCCAAACTCTGCGCAACACACTCGACACTCTGCCTTCTCCGCCTTGCCCTCCCGACACCCCTTTTCCGGCACCCCCTCTAGTCCTTCCGGCCCGTCTCTCAGGACGAAGTCCTAAAGACCATAAAGTCCATGCATCCAAAACCTGCGAACTAGACCCTCTCTCATAGCTTCTCTCTACCGGGACGGCCTTCGACAACTTCTGCCATTCATTACCGACATCATCTACACATCTCTAGAGAACGGCTCCGTCCCTGATATCTTCAAGTCCGCCATCGTCCGTCCTCTCCTCAAAAAACACAACCTCGACCCAAACGATATAACAAACTATCGCCCAGTCTCCAACCTCTCTTCCTGTCCAAGCTTCTTCGGAAGGTCGTTCTCAACCAGCTCAACCTCCACCTCGCCGACAACAACCTCCTCAGTCCCTTCCAGTCTGCCTATCGCAAACATCACAGCACTGAAACAGCCCTTCTACATATCTTAAACGACCTGCTTCTCTCCACCGACTCGGGCAACATCTCCCTTCTTACGCTACTCGACCTCTCTGCCGCCTTCGACAATATAGATCACTCTATCCTCCTACACCGCCTTCACCACTCCTTTGGCATCACTGACTCTGCTCACTCCTGGTTTCTCTCCTACCTCTCCGACAGACAGCAGTCTGTCACCATCGACGGCGTCTCCTCCAGCCCAGTCACGCTCTCCTGCGGAGTTCCACAGGGGTCCGTCCTGGGCCCGGTACTTTTCACACTCTACGCCTCTCCCCTGTCCAACATCATCCAATCTCACCACATAACTACTAGACAAAGACAAACTCGACAACACTCACTCACTACAGACTCGCACGGCTGACTGCTACGAAGACGTGAAAAACTGGATGACAGCAAACAAGCTTAAACTGAATGACGACAAAACGGAAGCCACGCCAGATACTTTCCCAGCCCCCTCCCTCCCTCCACCTTCAACTCGACAGCACTCCCATCTCCCTATCTGACTCGGCCAAAAACTCGGCGTTATCCTCGATTCCTCTCTTTCCACGGCCCAGGCATGCTACTTCCACCTCCTCCGCATCAGTCAGATCAGAAAATACCTCACTACCGAAGCTGCCACCAAACTTGCTGTCTCTCTCATCCTATCTCGCATCGACTACTGCAACTCTCTTCTTTGCGGCCTCATTCACTCCACCACTTTCACTCTTCAGCGCGTCCAGAACAATGCTGCCCGCCTCGTCCTCACAAAGAAAGAATCCGACCACATCACTCCCTTGCTCAAACTCCTTCACTGGCTTCCCATCCCCCAACGCATCCAATACAAGATTCTGTCTCTCTGCTACAAATCCCTGAACAACTGCGCTCTCGCCTACCTATCAAACTTACTTTACCCTTACACTCCTCCCCGCTCACTCCGCTCCGCCTCCGACCCCTCTCCGCCTCCACATCCCGCGCACCAATCTCAGCACTTTCGGCCCCCGCTCCTTCTCAGTATACGGTCCATCCACCTGGAACACTCTCCCACTCTCTCTCCGTCAGAAACACTCTCTCTCCTCCTTCCAGTCAGCCCTCAAAACTCACCTCTTTCAACAGTTCTAGCACTATACCACCACGCTCCTCACCCTAAGCAGACTGTCGTAATGTATTTCACAATTTGTGATACGTGAGTCGTCGTCTAAAGCGTGCGCATGCGTGCGCGAGTTGTGAGTGCGCGCTTAGAGTTATAATAATTATAAGATAAGCGCATTATAAATACCGTTATTATTATTATTATTATTATTATTATTATTATTATTATTATTATTATTATCCTAAAGTCTACCGTATTTTCAATACAGTAGACACAAATTGCCATATATAGGAAGTCGGTTGACTGCACTGGAGTCAGTAATTTGTGTTATCTTCCTTTGAAATTTTGAATACAGCTAGCATCGTCTGAGATTTTGGATGAGTTTGTTAACCAGCTTTGTACCCGTTCAACGTTTTCGTAAAAATGACTCCTGGCAGAAAAACGTGTCGAAACGAAGAGTTCTCGACTTCAGACGGTGACGATGACGTAAACGCACTACATACATAGTGTTATACATTGTTGCTTAACTGACTTACAGCACCAGACACGTCATTGTTATACATGAATTGACACAAAGCACTCTCTCTCTCTGTCTCTGTCTCTCTCTGTCTGTCTGTCTGTCTGTCTGTCTGTCTGTCTGTCTGTCTGTCTGTCTCTCTCTCTCTCTCTCTCTCTCTCTCTCTCTCTCTCTCTCTCTCTCTCTCTCTCTCTCTCTCTCTTTCTCTTTCTCTTTTATCTTTTGCTGTATCGTCTGATGTATTTTTATTTTTATATGTGTAGAGTAGCAGGACAGTTTGAAAGATAGGCATTGCTATGCCTAAAACTCTTTATCCTGAATAAAAACATTTCATCATAATCATCATCATCATCATCATCTCTCAGACAGTTTGATTACATTTGATTTAGGAAGAGCGCGTATGGAAGGTCGGTTAACCCTTTTTCTACAGGTAAAAAGATATAGGTAAAGGTGTTGTTGTAAACTACAGTTGTGTCGATGTAACCCATTCAGCCCTGACGCACTGCAGCAGGAGATGGGTCCACCATGATACTTCAAGGGTAGTGCCAGATTAGCTTGGCGCCTGTCGGCGCCAAGCCAATCTGGCACTGCCCTTGACTTATCATGGTCGATCCATCTCCTGCAACTGGTGCGTAGTGATTAGATGAAGCCGCCAAAATTGGGGAAATACGGCAGTCGGTCTGATTGAGTTAAAAGTCTAGGAAACTTCCCTAGACAAACGCACGCATACGCACACGACTGTTGAAGAGCGGATGCGTGGACGATTGGTGACTACATTTAGTCTGTTTCGCATTTGCTGTCACACCTAAGCCAACGAGGTTTGCTCTTGGAACAACATTTTATCCCCACCCCCTCCCCGCAGACAGTAACGCGCCATGTTGTCTGTTTGAAAGCATTATCAACAACTGTGCGCATCATCTTGAAGTGATGTAGAGATATAAACCTGATTTTTGACATCGCTGTCTTAATCTCTTTGCTACCACTGGACGCAAATATTGCTCTGAAATCTTTCTTAATTCACTGTCAAAGTACTCCAACCGGCAAATAAATGTATGTCAGTTGTGTCAGCAAGAGCCAAATCACCATGAGCCCCCGCACTCGGGGTGCATGAGGATCAATGTGTCATGCAGATGTATCCTGATGAGACTTTCGCAGCTTTGAAGAGGTTAAGTCAAAATGTCATCAAGCAACATTTTCATAAAATCGGGCCTGTGGTTTCAGACATAGTGCCTGCACAAAGGCTCACACAAACATAGCCTCTGCGACCGTCGCCTTACAGGTCGTGAATTCATTCTGTGAAAGACACCACGTACGAGAGAGTAAGGCATCATGTCCGAATTCCCCCCCCCCCTCCCCCCCCCCCCCCCCGAGCAAATCAGTACAGCAATTTAAAAGGTATTCTGTACACAATAATATGCAAAGCAAATTTTGCAAATATGACCTTGACCTTGAGGTAGAGTCGCAGTTAAGATTGATGAAAGGGTGTGATGTGGTAACATACTGTTATCTAAAATGTGGATTGAATGGGGCCAATGGTTTTTTAGATATTGCCTAGCACACAAATCTGCACAAAACAGATATGGCCGCCGTGACCTTGGCCTTTACGGCAGTGAATAGATTCTGGTCTGCAACACTCTCTATCGTCACAAAATATCACAAGTTGCTATTTGGATTAAATCGTTGTGACCTTGACTTTGAAGAAGGTGACATGATTCTGGTGTGGGATACACTGTATTGTGAAAAAGTATCAACATCTCAAATTTGGAACAAACTGGCTGGATGGTTTCCGATATATACGCTAGACAAACACTGCTCCTTATATGAAACATTGTTCAAAGTATGGGACACTGTTTCATATTAAGTGCTCTTTGTGTTTCATAATGTAGGAACAAGATACCTCTCCAGGAAATGCGTGCCTCCAAAATAACAAAAAAAGAGAACCAAACGAATGCCGCTGGTTATCTAACCTCCGACAGATGCTCTTTAGGACGAAGAGTTGTTATACAATTTTTTTAAATCACAAAACTGAATGCTGATTTAAGTGTTTCAAAATGGCCAAAAATAAGAAGCAGAAAGGTAAAAATTAAAATAATATTTTTTTTTTAAATGCAGGTCACACACATACACACAAAAAAACAACAAACAAACCACTGCGTGTTTTTATTTTCATCACGCCTGACATTTTTGTGCCGGAAATAAAGTATTTCTATAATACTGCACAGACTATATTTAGAACAGTTATTCCGTTTCGACTGAAGCAAGGAGTTTCGTAATAGGCACTGTTTCATAATCAGGGCACCTCCCCTAAGTAACCATTTGTTTATTTGTTTGTATGTCTAGTTTGAAATGGGTTTTAACCAGAAATATTAATAAATTGTTTTGTAAGTTTTCTTTTCTAAGTGTGTTTTTTTCTTCGTTGTGATGTCCTTTGCCATGGATAGAGAGGATGGTTAAAGGCTTAGAGGCAGCCAAGTAAGCAAGGTCCTGGGGCCCACGACGTTAGAGGGAGGGGTTTAGGGGGGGTGAGGAGGAGGGGGGGGTGAGGGGGTGGGGATCACGGCCGTCTTGGGCCTGTAAACGTTTTCCCTCAGGGGGAGGGGGGGAGTGTTCCCTAGGTCCCTCCTCTACACGTATGTCCAAAAGGAAACTGAGAAGATGAATGGTACTAATATAGAGGCGAAAATATACCTTTATTTCAGCCCTGAAGCACCACAGCAAGAGATGGGTCGACCATGATAACTCCAGGGTAGTGCCAGATTAGCTTGGCGCCTGTCGGCGCCAAGCTAATCTGGCACTACCCTGGAATTATCATGGTCGATCCATCTCCTGCAACGGGTGCATAGTCGTTAGATGACGCCTCCAAAATTGGGGCAATACGTGCGCCGGGCTGAATGAGTTAGCGGCTCCTGCTCCTGAGAGTAATATTTTCACTGAATCACCTCGCTGTCAAGGAAAAGACAACACAACCCAACTGCAAGAGACATAGACCCTCATAGGCCCCAGCAGATGCGGGGGCTCATGATGATCGTGCCTCTTGCTGGCATTATTTTATGACACGTTTCTTGCGTGGGATCTTTTACGTTGCATTATGAAAGGTTTCAGAAATACAAGCTGCGTCCACTGCCAATGGAGCGACCAAACGGACAAGCGCGCCCTCGGACCATTTAAACTTGGCTGCTTCGATTTTGCCGAGCTCTTTGCCGACGGAGGTGGACTGACAGCTCTAGTTCAAGGGTAGTACCTGATTAGCCTAGCTTCGAAAAGCGATAACCATATCAGCACTGCTCTTGAGGTGATTCGTTGATTAGTTTTTAGCTGCTACTGCTCGAAGAAAAGAGATGATTCCATTATTATTATTTTTATCAAACAACTCTCATAATCATTTTCACATCTTAATTAGTCATAGTTGTAGTAACGGCATGTACGATAAATGACAGTCACTGACTGTGTTAATATCTTCACCTTTGTAAAATAAAGATTCATTGATTCATTGATTCACTGCGCAAACCTACTGGCAGACCTCTGGTCAAGTTGTCAAATGTTCTGATCAATGATTTTGAACTTTACCTTCGGCGGCTATAAAGTCCAAAATAACAAAGTAGCCCACAACTCGCTATCAGTGGTGAAGAGGCGAAAGGAAGGAGGAGCACACTGACGGTATGACGAGCGTTAAATTAAGACTACCGGCTGCTTTGGTCAGGCGGCAGTAACAGCTTGAAGGCCTGGGTCACGCAGTCTCTGCTGAAAAGCTTGTTTAGCCCATTTCATCCTGGTACACTAGATCATGAAGTAAATGAGACCATGAGTGTTCAAGGGTTGTGCCAGCATAGCTTGGCGCCTTTGGCACCAAGCTATCCTGGCACCACCTTTGAACTAAAAAAAAAAAAGATCTATCTCCTAATCTGTAATGTAGTTATTACAGGATAAAATTAGAAAAAAAAAATATTACCTTCATGATGTGATGGGTTTCAAGTGGCGATATATTCTCATACCGTTTTGGGTCATAGAATTAGAAACAATCTCTTCAACAGACACATATATAAATGACACATCTGCTGTCGATAAAAAGTCAACGCCATTGCACTGCGAGAGGTAATGCTCTGTATGAAGCCCATCACCTGCGGTAGTTCATCAAGATCCGTGTCTCTTGCCGATCATTTTGTGTAACCTATTGTTCAATGAGCGACTTAGCTCACTGCTGCTGCCGCTAGGTGGCGTAAACGCAACTTCCGGGCTAAACCCGACAATCTCAGTGTTTTAGTTGATCCCTGTCCGTGCACATTATCTTTGGTCCTCGCGACATACTGCCTGCCACGGGTATGACGTTTTTCTGTTCACTTTAGTGCTTTCGTTTTCATCTGGTATATCGCACAGTAGCATTAGTTAATGTGATTTACTGCGCTTAGCGTGTCCGGATCCTATGTCATCCAATCGGACACCGAGTTTAGGAGCGATATACCTGCGGCCTGTAGTGTAGCGCGACTACCGAAGCCTATGCACACAAACAGGCATCACCTAAGACACCGAGAATAATGACTTTTCCTCTTATAAGAGCAGCGACACCTCACGGCAGCAGGAGAAGACAATTTTGGCTAAGTCGACCATTCACGGGCACCGATCTTCATGTCGTCCTGTGCGTAGGGTAGTTCATAAAGGTCTATGTATCGTGTTGACTCTGTAACCTTTTGTTCAGTCACGTGAGATTTGTAGATATTCACAGTCATCAAACGCCTCAGCTGCTGCGCACACCTGTTTTAAAGTACAACTGAGCCAAATCGGAATTCAAGCAAACCGCCTGTCTTGTCATCTGGATTGCTTTATTTTTTTACTTGAAAAGTCCAGATGTCTGTTTAATTCCTTCAGCGTTCAGAAAGGTAGAATGCCAGCCAAATGCAAGAGGCACTGATCCTCATGAGCCCCCGCAGTCGCGGGGGCTCATGAGGATCAATGCTTCTTGCAGAGACCACAGCTGGGGAATTTTGACGTTGAGTGTACAATGGTTCCTAAAACACAATCTGCGTGCACAGGCTTTGGCGGGCTTAATATTCCCTGTAATTTCATCCTTTCTATAATCATACTAGTTGTTTTCTGATATTGCAAATCTCGATGGTACTCGTCCTGATTTGCGTCGGACTTGACGGCCCGTTTTCCCACTGAATCGGTCCCTTTAAAGCTGTCGTGTTCGTAGATGTAATTCCCAATGATTCTGCAAACAAACAGAAAAAAACAAACAAACGCGTATTGCTGCTGGACGCAGTGTCGTCCTACAACCACTGTTCATTCACCACCACATGCCACATTCGTCCACGGAACATGGGTACAAAGTGGTGTCAGCAAGAGGTATAGATCCTCATGAGCCCCCGCGAATGCGGGGGCTCATGAGGATCTATACTTCTTGAATTTGGGTGTTGATCGTTGTGGCCAAGCGATCAACCACTTCTACAGATGACGAATACTACGTTTCATATCACACCCTGCTCTGCCCTGGGGGACTTGGGTGGGGTTAACTACTACTTTTTCGTTCCCAGGGTCACCCTAGTCAGCCCCACAGGGTGGGTTTTGCCCTCTATTCTGGAACATGTGATTCTGTCTACCCTTGGCCCATTCACCTGTATTTTCCTTTTTTTAAACTCTCCCTACTGTCTGCGCTGTCTGTAGCTCTTGATATTGGATGTGTGTTGCTAAATGGTCTTAGATTTATTTAGCGTATTAGACCGGCTGGCGACATGCATTCAATATTCTGTGTAGCTTGTTTTCACAAGCAGTGCAGGCACGTCCTGAGAAAGTCTTGTTGCTGTCGGGACGTTAAGCAACGTACAACCAACCAACCTACATTTCAAATCGCTCTCGATACCGTAGCGGTCAGCGTGGACCATCTTGCGGCCCAAGGGGAGGGGGGGTACATGAGGCTTTATGCCACTTGCAGTTGTGTGATGGTCACTCTGTCGCGGCGGTGAGAGGGTGAGATGCTACGTTGATTAACCTATTTGCTGTCAGTTGACGCGTACACTGTTTTGGATTTTTTTCCTAATTCAACTCCGAAGAGGACCTGCCGTCCCAGGTATATTGATTCAAAATGGCGTCTCAACAGACATAGATCCCAACACGCCAACGAGTTGTCGGATGCACTGCGTGTACTTTAACTCATTCGAGACGTGTCGCCTACAGATACGCGGCTTTTGAGACGTCTGATGCGGTGACTATGTTACGAACGTAAGATTCTGAGAGTGAAAAGGGATACAGGTCAGACTCAGGACATCGTGGTACCCGGGGTGTCATGCACTATGATAAGTGATACAGGCCAGTCTCAGTACACGGTGGTAACCGGGGGATCGCAAACTACGAGGCCAAACCGCGGTATGTACGACCGCGTGACTGTAATGCTGTAGACTTGTAAAGAGATAACACACTTGGTAAGCAGGCTGACGTAGGCCCCAGATACCAGACACCGCGGTATACTGCGCACAATACTGAGGCTGACCTGCACATGGATACACGTCACGAGGATAAAAAGGTATACTGAAACGCACAATACTGAGGCTGACCTGCACATGGATACACGTCACGAGGATAAAAAAGGTATACTGAAACGCACAATACTGAGGCTGACCTGCACATGGATACACGTCACGAGGATAAAAAGGTATACTGAAACGCACAATACTGAGGCTGACCTGCACATGGATACACGTCACGAGGATAAAAAGGTATACTGAAACGCACAATACTGAGGCTGACCTGCACATGGATACACGTCACGAGGATAAAAAGGCAAATCCTCAAGCGTATGTGGCTCAGCCAGTCTACACCAGCAGGGACCAGATTGTAAAGACGAGCTTATACCTCCGACATCTGACCAATCAGAACTGCGAACGTGTTTGTTTGCAAATGTGTGGGTGTTAATAAAAAGTCAGATTTCAGTCTGGGCACTTCATTTCATCATCTTCGTGTGGTATGTTGCTTCGGAAATAGATGCAGTTAAACAGTACTAAATACAGAAATAGTTGTAGTCAAACAGTCATCATCATCATCATCAGTCCCTTGCCCGAACTGGGCGTTGGGGGACTGAAAGGCAGCAGCAACAGACAGTGCTCTCCACTGAGTTCTATTTTGGGCGGTGGCAAGCAAGTCTGACATCTCGAGTTCGGTCCATTCTTTTATGTTTGCGACCCAACTCTTTCTCTGACGACCTCGCCGACGACTTCCTTCGAGAGTGCCTTGGAGGATAGTCTTGGACAAGGTGTTGTGTCGGGTCACGTGGCCAAACCAAGCAAGCTTGCGCCGTTTCACGGTTGCCAGAAGGGGTTCATGTGGGCCCACCAGGGAAGTGACGATGCTCCGTACATATTCGTTGGTCTTGTGCTCGCGGTACGAGATGCGGAGCAACTTCCTCAGGCACTTGTTCTCAAAGGCCTGGATTTTCTTTTCTGAGTCTGTAAGCAGTGTCCAAGTCTCACAGCCGTAGAGTAGAATAGACACTATGAGGGACTTGTAAAGCCTGTACTTGATGGTGAAGCTGATGGAGTTACTTCGCCATATCCTGTCCAGCCTGGCCATTGCGGATGTTGCTGTACCTATCCTGATACGGATCTCTGCTATGCAACTACCGTCTTTGGACAGGGTGGCTCCCAAGTACTTGAAGCTATTGACCTCTTCAAACAGTACTAAACTCAAAAATAGATGTAGTCAACCAGTACTAAACACAGAAATAGATGTAGTCAAACAGTACTAAACACAGAAATAGATGTAGTCAAACAGTACTAAACACTGGCGCCGAAAGAACTCAGCAGTTGTTGACTTACATTAAAACGTAATCATTTTCTAGTCCACCGCTTTAAAAAAAAAACAGTAGATTATTGGGCTGGGTCGTGGTGGAGCGAATTTAATAGTGTTTTATAGAACAGATGTGGAGTCTTCCTATACTATCAGTTCTAGACAAACCGAGCGACTCCCATTCTCAAACTGTTTGATTCATAGTCACCGACAACTTCGCTCAGGGTGACTATGAATCAAACAGTTTGAGAATGGAAGTCGCGAGGTCTGTCTAGAAATGAGAGTATACGATATCTCCACTTTTATGTTTTATACAATCTTTCACAACATAAATCCCGTCACTAAAAATCAAATGAAATTGACGACAGTTTAGCTGCTGCCTCTTTGTCGTCTGCGCCAGTCACCTCTGATTCTGTTGAGTTTCGCTGCTTTGTAGAGCCAACAATTTAAACGTTGGATATATAAAGTAGATGGATCATAAAGATTTGTCTGTTTCTTTCAGATGCTTTATTTTTGCTTTCGTGAGGCATGCGATGTCATTGATTCTAGTGTAGAGTAAGCCGTGCTTGTTTGCACTCTGACGCTTGCCAGCCGCCGAAAGGTATCCTATGCGATTCTCGACCCAGAAAGCACCGCGCGGTAAGACTAGGGTGTGTGGTGTGGGGTGTTTCGCTATGTAATAGTGATCTTGAAAGGTTCTATAATTAAATGACATAGACGGAAAGGGGTCTATATTCGAGACTACTTCTGGAATTTGTCATGTAAGTAGGTGAATCAGGTGAAATGTAGACAACCGTTAGCAGATTGGATTGGTACTAGAGTTCGATCTGAAAGTGAAACACCGATCCAGCTTTTAGTTAAACCGTAACGCGTCACGATCTCCGTGCAATGCATCCGTGAAAAAGCGGCCCAAGTTAAAAATCCAGTATGATTTTTCTTCAACCCGTTTAG
>BTPG01000001.1:264147771-264220271 GCA_036245525.1 Semisulcospira habei
TTTTATTTCCCAAGCAAAGAACTTTAGACTCCAAAGGTGTGTTTATGACGTATTATCAGAACTTGGGATTCTTGCCAAGCCTGGACGTAAACGTGGCTGCAGAGGTGGCAAATTGTGCCACCAACGCTCTGGACTTTTAGCACTTTCCAACAGCCAGTCTTCAGAATTCCTGTCTCCTCCCAAGGGGCACGGTATGGTGTCTTCACTGCTGCCTTCTGTGACTCGGTCACCTCCTTTTGCTTCACTGCTGTGCCTGTCTTCAGTGCCACACTCTCCACCGCACGGGCACCCAGTGACGTTATCTCCACCCGAGCACCTGTCTTCAGTGCCCCACCCTCCTCCCCAGGGGCACCCAGTGGTGTTATCTCCACCCAAGCACCTGTCTTCAGTGCCCCACCCTCCACCCCAGGGGCACTCAGTATTGTCATCTCTACACTCATGCCTGTCTTCCACGCTCCACCCTTCACCCCAGGAACACTCAGTAATGTCCGCGCCACCCCAGCACATGTCTTCGATGTCCCACCCGCCACCCCAGGGACAATCAGTGATGTCATCTCCACCCAAGTACCTTTCTAAAGTGTTCCACCCTCCACCCCAGGGGCACATAGTGATGCCAACTCCACTTCATCACCTGTCTTCGGTGCCCCACCCTTCACCTCAGGGGTACTCGGGATTGTCATCTTCAACCCAGCGCCTGTTGTCGGTGCCCTGCTGTCCACCCCAGGGGTACTCGGTGCCCTGCTGTCCACCCCAGGGGTACTCGGTGTTTTCACCTCTACCTCAGCACATGTTTTCAGTGCTTCAGTCGCCTCACTCTTTTTCAGCCAAGTGGCCTACCCCAGTGTCGTTTCCCCCACTCCACCCAAAGCCGCTTCCCCTGCCGCGGCTGTCCATACATTTACCACCGCCCATGCCGCAGGCCTCACCATCGCCATCACAGCAGCAAAGTATTCACATGCCTGCAGCGCCCGTGGGTCCTCCGCCAACACAATGCCTGCTGCCTGCATTATCAGTACCCCAGTGGGGCCATCCTACACCCGGTGTCCCACCGCTACCACCTCTGGTACTTCAGCCCCCACCATCACAATCATTCATTGGGCCCCATTCCAACCATCACCACCCCTTCAAACCTCTCCGTCATCATCACCATCACAATTTCTTGAACGACCACACCTGTCCCAAGAAACATTACAACCCGTCTCAGTCTACATCAGCTCCAAGAGAATCACAAGCCATATTCACCAGACTGGTAATGAATCTAACCTTATTCAGGTTCATCTTCAAGACACTACCAAAGTACCAGGTCAGCTGTGCTTGGCACTGTTTAACGTGCGCTCAGTTGGTTGTGCCAAGAAGCGCTCTGAAGTGTGCGAGTTTGTTACCGATCATCATGTTGACATTCTGTTCTTAACAGAGACCTGGCTGCGTGCCTCAGGCGATGAGGCCAAATGTGCTGATCTTGCCCCATCTGGATACTCTGTGAAATCCTTCCCCCGCGATTCTCGTGGGGGTGGTATTGCAGTCGTCCTCCATGAAGCACTGCAGCCTTTTGCGTCATTCTCAACGTCTTTTAGTTTCTCCCATGAGTCTTTTGAGCTTGTACAGTTTACTCTAGTTTTAACTCAGAAAACTGTTCATTTTCTGTGCCTCTACAGACCCCCGCCAAACCGCAAGAACAAATTAACTGATTCAATGTTTGTTGATCAATTTCATGATCTTCTTGATCACTGTAATTCTCTTGCTGGCAGTCTGATAGTCCTTGGTGACTTTAACATCCACTTTGACAATCAGAAGCACCACACCACCTCTGCACTCATGGACATTTTACACATGTTCAGTCTTTCACAAGTTGTCGACAAACCAACTCATAGACAAGGGCATACTATTGACTGGATCCTTCATAGATGTGACGATGATATCTTGTGCTCAGCACAGGTTTCTGATGCAATATGTTCAGACCATTACTGTGTGATCAGTCATTTGAGGGCCATAGTCCCACCTCCAGTGCCTATGCTTACCATAGTGCGCAATGTTCGTGCCATTGACAGACTAGCCTTCAAGGCTGACCTCGTTCAGTCACTGTCTCACTATCCTAGTCCTAGTGCCGAGGAGTTTGATTCATGTTTACGCACTGTCTCACCATCCCAGTCCTAGTGCCGAGGAGTTTGATTCATGTTTACGTACTGTCTCACCACCCTAGTCCTAGTGCCGAGGAGTTTGATTCATGTTTACGCACTGTCTCACCATCCCAGTCCTAGTGCCGAGGAGTTTGATTCATGTTTACGCACTGTCTCACCATCCTAGTCCTAGTGCCGAGGAGTTTGATTCATGTTTACGCACTGTCTTAGACAATCATGCACCATCCCAGTCCTAGTGCCGAGCAGTTTGATTCATGTTTACGTACTGTCTCACCATCCTAGTCCTAGTGCCGAGGAGTTTGATTCATGTTTACGCACTGTCTCACCACCCTAGTCCTAGTGCCGAGCAGTTTGATTCATGTTTACGCACTGTCTCACCATCCTAGTCCTAGTGCCGAGGAGTTTGATTCATGTTTACGTACTGTCTCACCATCCTAGTCCTAGTGCCGAGCAGTTTGATTCATGTTTACGCACTGTCTCACCATCCCAGTCCTAGTGCCGAGCAGTTTGATTCATGTGTATGCACTGTCTTAGACAATCATGCACCATCCCAGTCCTAGTGCCGAGGAGTTTGATTCATGTTTACGCACTGTCTCACCACCCTAGTCCTAGTGCCGAGGAGTTTGATTCATGTTTACGCACTGTCTTAGACAATCATGCACCATCCCAGTCCTAGTGCCGAGCAGTTTGATTCATGTTTACGTACTGTCTCACCATCCTAGTCCTAGTGCCGAGGAGTTTGATTCATGTTTACGTACTGTCTCACCATCCTAGTCCTAGTGCCGAGGAGTTTGATTCATGTGTATGCACTGTCTAAGACAATCATGCACCATCTTCAAAGCGTAAAAAGTCAGCTCATAGAATCAGCCCGTGGTATAGGTTTGTGAGCAAAGAGCTGCTTTCGGCTAAGCAGATGCGGCGCCAAGCTGAGAGAATGTGGTGCTCAACTAGGTTGACTGTTCACAAGCAGATATACACATGTTCTAAGAAGCATGTAAATGAGATTGTTCATGGAGCAAAATCTTCGTTTTACAACAGGAAGACCAGTGAGTGCACAACAAGCAAAGAGTTGTATAATGTGACCAATAAGCTTATGGTGAAGAAGACTCCATCACCTCTTCCCACTACATTTCCCCCGTGCCAGCTGCCTCAGCTTTTTGCAGATTACTTCGTTGATAAGGTCCGCGAAATTCGTGATTCTCTAGATCTCATGCCCACTTCAGTTTTGTTCACCGAAAAACGCTTTAGTGGAGAACCTCTCTCAGCCTTCGAACCTGTGCTAGAGGATGAGGTCAGAAAAGTGATCACAAGCACTGCCCCCAAAACTTGTGAGTTAGACCCCATACCCACTCCCTTGTTGTACGAGTGCCTGGATGAAGTGTTGCCTGCCATTACACAAGTCATCAACAACTCTCTCTCCACTGGTATTTTTCCTGAAAGCTTCAAGACTGCACTTGTGAAACCCCTATTGAAGAAACCATCTTTAGACCCAAATGTACTGAAAAACTATCGCCCAGTTTCCAATCTTACATTTCTATCAAAGAATCTTGAGAAAATTGTCCTTGTTCAAACTTTAAAGCATGTCAACTCTAATAGTCTGTTCAGTGTATTCCAGTCTGCATATCGTCCCCATCGTAGCACTGAAACAGCTTTGCTGAAGATATTCAATGACCCTGCTTTGTGCTTTGGACGAGCGTTAGATCACAGTCCTTGCTTTGCTGGACCTGTCCAGTGCTTTCGACACTATTGACCATGAAATTTTGCTGTGCCGTCTTCAAACTGTATTTGGTATTGAAGGCACAGTCTTGGCATGGTTTAGTTCATACCTGACTGAACGATCCCAGATTGTTTCTGTCGACGGCTGTCGTTCTGAGCCATCACCTCTTCGGTTTGGTGTACCCAAGGGCTCGGTCCTGGACCTGTATTGTTCTTACTGTATGTTCAGCCCCTGTCCGACCTGATTTGTAGTCGCTCCAGTTCCCATCATGCATTTGCAGATGATACGCAGATGTACAAAAGTGATACTGTCGAGCGAGCTGTGAATGCCGTCCAAAGTATAAGCCAGTGCATTGACCATGTCAAATCATGGATGACCACCAACAAACTGATGTTAAATGATGGCAAAACTGAAGCAATGTTGGTAGCTAATCCAAGACTATCTTCGTCCACAATAATTCCAGTTCCAAAGAAAACCCAAAGTGACATGTCTAAACGACTACAGACCAGTGGCTTTAACCAGTGTTGTCATGAAATCACTTGAGCGACTTGTACTGTGTTTCATGAAGTCACTTATTGACCCGGGTTTTGACCCACATCAGTTTGCCTATAGAAGGAATAGGTCCGTAGAGGACGCTGTCTCTTTGGCTCTATTTCATGTTCTTCAGCACCTAGAGCAACCTAACACATACGCATGCATTCTCTTTGTGGATTATAGCAGTGCCTTTAACACAATTGTCCCTTCCAAGTTTTTTTGATAAACTACAACAAATTGGTTCTTTCCCACAGTCCATTTGCTTATGGCTGCTCGACTGTCTCCTAGATCGTCCGCAGGTCGTTAAAGTGGGTGACCGTGTGTCTTCCTGTATTTCCCTGTCCACGGGCACCCCTCAGGGGTGCGTTTTGTCCCCTTTGCTGTACTCACTCTTCACTTACGACTGTAGAGCGAGTCGTGAGGGCACGCAAATGTTTAAGTTTGCTGACGATACCACAGTGGAGGGAATGATAAAAAACTGTGATGAATCCCAGTACCGGGAGCAGGTCGATCAGCTTGTGCAGTGGAGTGACCAAAACAATCTAGAACTCAATGTCGGTAAGACAAAAGAGCTCATAGTGGACTTTAGACGCAACAAAACTGTCCTCCCCCCTCTTGTAGTTCACGATCAAACCGTAGAAACTGTTCAGCATTTTAAATTTCTGGGAACCACCATCTCCGATGATCTTAAATGGGAACAAAACACAGAGAACATTGTAAAGAAAGCACAGCAGCGCCTTTATTTTTTTGAGAAGGCTGAGGGCTTTTGGTGTGAGCAGAACTGGCAAGCTGCATTTCTACCGGGCCGCGATCGAGAGTGTGTTGACATTCTGGTATGGCAGTGCGTCTGGTATGGCAGTGCGTCTGCTCGGGACAAACACAGACTGAACCGTGTTGTCAGGACAGCATCTAAAATAGTCGGCAGAGACATGCCAAGTCTTGACAGTGGATACCAACAGCGGCTGCTTAGACGTGCAGGTCTTATTGCACGCGACACTACACACCCGGCTAACTGTCTCTTTAACCTGCTTCCGTCTGGTCGCCGCTACTCTGCTCTCAAAGCACGGACAAACCGTTTTAGTAACAGTTTTTACCCTAGTGCTGTCCGAGCCCTTTCAGTGCTATAAGCGTGCGATGATGTGCTCTGTGGGCCGATCATAGTTTCATTGCCGAGGACTGATGTTTTCGTGAATGACTGAGTGAGTGTGCGTATGTGTATGGTATTGTGTGGCCGGCCTACAGAGCACCTCGCCCTCGCCCATCCCTTGTGCTATCCCCTTGGTTGTTGGTGGCGCTTTTGGTCGAGTTGACTCCATGAGTCTCCTCCCCGGCAGGGCGCGCCCCCGACGGTCGAGAGAACAGTGCATATCAGTATTAGCCTAGTCTTACGATATATATTAACTAGTTTTACACCCGAATGTGATCACTAAATTAGTGACATATTTACTCTATGATAGTTTGTTTTCATTTTAAACGATATACCTTTAATTAATTTAGACTTTTTAGATAATAGGCGTGTGTGTTGTGTCAGTGTGTGTGGGAAATGAGCGTGGGTGTGTGAATGGGTACGCATTAGGTTGTGAGATTAGTTGTTCAGTTTTAAAGTTTTGACAGTGTGTGTAGAGCATTGAATTGTGTGATAGAGAAGACTGAGATGTTTGTAATTGTAACGACACCAGCACACATTCCTATGCTTTATGTCTTAAGGCAAATGGCAATAAACAGTATTATTATTACCGTCATCATTGTCTGTGGATGGAACACTCATTGGCTTCTCTGCGAGTGTGAGAAACCTGGGTGTTACACTTGACAGCGAGTTATCTATGTCACAGCATGTCAGTGCAGTGTGTAGATCCGCTTATCTGGAACTTCGTCGTATTAGTTCAGTTCGTCACCTGCTGACCGTGGAAGCCACTAAAACACTAGTTTGTGCATTTGTGCTGTCCAAGCTAGATTATTGTAACTCTTTGCTTTGTGGCTGCCCTCAGTATCTCATTGATCGCCTCCAAAAAAATTCAGAACAATGCAGCCCGGCTTGTTGTGAGAGTCCGTAAGACTGAGCATGTCACACCCATCTTGAAGTCTCTTCACTGGCTACCTGTGTCCTCACGTATTCAATACAAAGTTATGTCAATCTGTTTTAACTGTCTTTCAGGCACCAGCCCTGAATACTTGTCCTCTTTGCTGCACGTGTATACACCCTCTCGTGAGCTCCGCTCCTCTTCTGATAAACGGAAGTTGTGTGTACCTTCTGTCCAAACTAAAACATTTGGTCAGCGCACTTTTGTTTATCAAGTCCCAGTGTTATGGAATACACTTCCTCTTGAGGTCAGAAACAGTGAGTCTGTCTCTGACTTCAAGAGGTCGTTGAAAACTCACCTCTTCAAGCTTTACTTTGAATAACTGCCAGTGTTTGATGCCATAGTTGTAGTTCTGCAATCCTCCTTGTTTAGACTGAATGTTAATTAGAATATAAATTATTATGTATGTATTGTTGTTTAGTTTATTGTAAAAGTGGTGTGTTCGGGCATTGTGCTTTGTTTGTTATGTGCGTATGTCATTGTATTTTTATTTTTGTGTACAGATTGTAAAGCCTTTAGAGCTTTTGAGTAAGATTAAGCGCTATATAAATACTCATTATTATTATTATTATTATTATTATTATTATTATTATTATTAAATCTAAAAGAACAACAGCGATCTGCTATGAATATCTATAACTAACACAGATATATAGTTTAACGTAAAACATCAAGTCAGTTTTTGTGGATACAGTTATATAACTAACACAGATATGTTGATTACCGTTAAACATAAAGTCAGTTTTTGTTAATTCCAGTTATATAACTAACACGAAACACAGTTTCGCGTGACATCAAGTCAGTTTTGGGTGGGTGAAAATGCCCAACATGAAACTGACAGAGCTCAGTGAACGTATCCCCAGAAACTAGGTGTCCGAGCGTTGAAGCCTTTGTCTATATACAGCAGGTCTCAGCGTTGCTAGTTCACACTGTTGGTCCTGATGCCACTCCCGAACAGGAGTTTAACGTCAGCTTGAAGGCCCGTTACCGCCGTAACTGTTCAAATATACGCTTTGTAACAGATAGTTACGAAACGCTACACACAAGTTTAGCTATGGTTTATTTAGGCTCAGGACAATTCAGTTCAGCACACGCCGTCTTTATATCAAGTAACCTGACAATGACTCCACTCACACGTCGTCTTTATATCAAGTAACCTGACAATGACTCCATTCACACGCCGTCTTTATATCAAGTAACCTGACAATGACTCCACTCACACGTCGTCTTTAATAATAATAATAATAAGCGCATTAAATAGGCGCTTTATCCCAATTGAAAATCGGCTCAAAGCGCCGCCGCGAACTGAACCCAACAAGCACGCTCACGTGAATCACGCGCATTCACTCACACTGAACGTAAACACAGAACTTTCACGTGGTGCTAAGGGCAAGCTCAAGCGAGCTACTGTAGTTTTTGGAAATTCAAAATCGTTTGTATTTGAAATTTGATTAAGTGGACTGAAACTGATACCAAAGTCTTTATATCAAGTAACCGGACAATGACTCCACTCACACGTCGTCTTTATATCAAGTAACCGGACAATGACTCCACTCACACGCCGTCTTTATATCAAGTAACCTGACAATGACTCCACTCACACGCCGTCTTTATATCAAGTAACCTGACAATGACTCCACTCACACGTCGTCTTTATATCAAGTAACCTGACAATGACTCCACTCACACGCCGTCTTTATATCAAGTAACCTGACAATGACTCCACTCACACGTCGTCTTTATATCAAGTAACCTGACAATGACTCCACTCACACGTCGTCTTTATATCAAGTAACCTGACAATGACTCCACTCACACGCCGTCTTTATATCAAGTAACCTGACAATGACTCCACTCACACGTCGTCTTTATATCAAGTAACCTGACAATGACTCCACTCACACGCCGTCTTTATATCAAGTAACCTGACAATGACTCCACTCACACGCCGTCTTTATATCAAGTAACCTGACAATGACTCCACTCACACGCCGTCTTTATATCAAGTAACCTGACAATGACTCCACTCACACGCCGTCTTTATATCAGGTAACCTGACAATGACTCCACTCACACGTCGTCTTTATATCAAGTAACCTGACAATGACTCCACTCACACGTCGTCTTTATATCAAGTAACCTGACAATGACTCCACTCACACGCCGTCTTTATATCAAGTAACCTGACAATGACTCCACTCACACGCCGTCTTTATATCAAGTAACCTGACAATGACTCCACTCACACGCCGTCTTTATATCAAGTAACCTGACAATGACTCCACTCACACGCCGTCTTTATATCAAGTAACCTGACAATGACTCCACTCACACGCCGTCTTTATATCAAGTAACCTGACAATGACTCCACTCCGTTCCATAAATACAACGCTATCAGTACGTGAAACGGATAAAAATAGATTGACACGCTAACGGATGCGCAGAATAAATAAGTGCGATTACGCGTGTGACTTTTGCTGCGCCCCAAAACTGCTGTAAAAGCGCATTAGGTCGACATAGCAACACAAGCAGGATTAGTGCAGACATGTGTCCTCAGTTTTACGCGTAATGGTACTTTAACTCATTCTACCCCGGACACACCACAGCAAGTTAAAGATCGATCATGATAGTTCAAGGGTGACGCCAGAATAGCGTTGCGCCTATGGGCGCCAAGCTATTCTGGCATCACCCTTGAGCTATCATGGTCCTGCACTGCAAAATGCAATGCAGTTTTCAGAGAACAACGGCAAAATTTGGGGGATTTCGGTGTCGGGATAGAAAACACGCCCGTGCGCTGTAGTCATCTCGACCAACAGTTTGCCGGTCCGTCAACATACTGCGACTCTCGATCGCTCAAGTGCTTGTAGGCACGCCTTAGTCTCATCATCAGTATCACGTCTAGTAAATCTCCCTTACAAGCCAACAACATGCTGCTGTAATCCAAAAATGTATTAACTCATTCTACCTCAAGACCGAAACCCCCAAATGTTGAAGTCGTCTTCTGAAGACTACGATGCCGTGCAGGACACAGATCGACCATGATAGTTCAAGGGTGATGCCAGAATAGCTTGGCGCCCATAGGCGCCAAGCTATTCTGACATCACCCTTGAACTATCATGGTCGATGGGCGCCAAGCTATTCTGGCATCACCCTTGAACTATCATGGTCGATCTTTATCTTGCTGTGGTGTGTCTGGGGCAAAATGAGTTAACATAGTTGGCGCCACAAGAGATGTAGTCGTATGACATTTAACCACTTCAACTATAATAAGTGTTAGGCAAAGTAGCTCACATTGCCGATTACGTCCACATCAGGTTAAAACTGTGATCGGCCATTCAACACTGATGTATGCATCCGAGCGAGCCCAAGGGTTTAGCACTACCACCAGCAATCACTCATGCGCCGCGAACAGACTCTCCCCGCAATCACGGCGGCAACTCTACCCACATTCTGAAAGAAAGGAAAAAAAAATGTTTAAAAACGTAGACCAATTACTTTCGATCTACCAGCGTGACTGTTATAATGAAATGTTATCACACTACTAATGGGTCGGTTCTTGCCAAGTCAGTGATCGTTTAATCGATCCTGTAATTATTGAACCTGGAAAATTACTAAAGAGCTAGCGCCAAACCCTGTGATAATTGCTTATTGTATGCATTGACTGTTGCTGCTACATTACACGCCTAGCCTTCATGGAGTGAGTGTGTGTGTGTGTGTGGGGGGGGGGGGGGGGCGGGGGGGGGGGGGGGGGGCATTACTGTGATTGTAAAGGCGAAATGTATAAAGCAGTCAGTGTGCCCACACTCCCGTCCTCACGATATAACGGTGATAGCCGAACACTTACGGATCAGCTACGTACTGCCTGACCGACAGTTTGAACATAAAGTACAATGTATTCCGTGGGAAAGGTTAACAATAGAACTTATCGTTTGTGGTCCTGCTGGCGATTTCTGAACAGCATCCTTGAAGGCACCAGCAGCTTTCCGTAGTCTCAGTTAGTGAACACAGTCAGCATGATGATGTTATCAGAAACGCTGATGCACCAGTCTACAGAAGATGTTTATTCCCAAAACAACCGTGAAGAACTATCACTGAATAGTGACAGATCAAGTCCGTGTTTGTCCACAGTAACACATACCCTTACATGTTCTAAGAAGATCACAAATAGTGTTGATACGTGTTGATAAGTACTGAGCTGCGTTGATACCTGTATTCTAGCGCCTTACCTGACGCGAAATGTGGACTCGACCCATCTGCAAGAGACATATCCCTATAAGCCGCCTAGGTGTTGAGGGCTACTGGGGATCAGGGGCCAGTTGCATGGCTAATCTCACTCATGCAACTGAGCCCAGTTTCTCCTGCTGAAACCACTGGAGATCTTGACACTGATTAAAATGATTTAACTCTTAAACGTTTGTTTCCCTTGGTTTCGATATAATTCTATCGATACGTCACAGTGGAAATTTCCACTATTCCTTGGGTCTGTCCAGGCCTTTATTATTTTTTTTTTAAACTAAAGACTTTATTACCTTTATCTTTGCTAGAAATAACATTTCCAGGCGTTTGTTAGTTAAAAATATGTGATTTTAATATTGTAAAGTGAAAATAATTTTACGAGTCACGAGGTTCGTCCCGTCCGCTCAGCCGCCATTTTGCTCCATTTGCGTGCTATTTCCTGGTTACATTCTACACAATTTCTCCCCAACATGAGTGCAGAGGAGATTGAAACTGACTTGGATGTAGCAACTGATGCCTCTTCTGATACATCTGATGATGGAAATGTTTCTGCGGCAAGATACCAACCCGAAAACCATCGTGTTTCTGGGACCAGGTATGCATTCCATTGATTCTATTTTTAGACATAGGAATTTCTTTTGTTCACCATGAAAAAAAGTACCGCATAAATTGGAAACACCACTTTCGCAGTAAAATCATACTAAATATGATTATTTGACAATCTCCTTAGCATTTTTAATAGTCTTCAGCTGTATTTTAGTAGTATTTTGTTAATTTTTCCTCACTGAATCAGTAACTAACGGGATTTGTTGTTTGTTTATATCATGGCTGCCATTGTCACTCGCTGATCGCTGCAGGCTCCTACGCATCTGTTTCATGTGATACAGTAAATAAACATGACAAACAAGCATTGCAGAATTCGTTTTGCATTGTCTCTTTTAGTGCCTTGAGCTATGGAAACATCGACCATGGCCCTACTGACCCCCTGCCGAATTTCCAGCCCAAGAATGTGCCTGGTGTGCAGCTACCTGACTGCCGCACAAGGCAGCACATCAACAATTACTTGACACCTGCAAAGTTTTTCAAATTGTTTTTTACTTTGGACATCGTCATGCGCATTTGTGAATTGACTAATGACTATGCCAGACAACATGGCCCAGAGAAACTAACTATATATCGAGGCTGGAAAGATGTGATTCCTGATGAACTCTACCAATACTTTGCACTCTTGTTTTACATGGCATGTTTCAAAGCTCCAAACGAAGCAGCGTACTGGTCAACATCAACGTTGTACCCTGGTTTGTGGGCAAGGCATTTCATGAGTTTTGCACGCTTCAAAGCACTACAGGCATTTGTCAAGGTGTGCAATGCTACAACAGAAAATAACAAGGAAGATAAACTGTGTAAAGTCAGATTACTGCATGACTACATAAAAGCAAAGTGTATGAAGCTGTATCATCCTTCTGTATAAATCTTTCAGTTGACGAAAGAATGGTGAGAAACAAGGGTAGATTTACTTTTAGACAGTTTGTCAAGGATAAGCCAACGCGTTTTGGTATGAAACTGTGGATTCTAGCTGATGCGCTGACAGGTTATACATATAATTTTGAAGTGTATACCGATAAATCTATAAAAAAAAATGTCTGTGTTCGGTTTGGCATATGATGTTGTCATGAGATTATGTAAATAAATTTTCAATCAAGGCTATCATGTATTTTTTGATAATTTTTATACTGGAGTTGCGCTGTTGAAAGACCTGCTGAAAAATAAAACTCTTGCTTGTGGTACTCTGATAGCAAACAGAAAAGGAGTGCCACAAATATTCAAAGATGTTAAAGCCTTTTCTAAGGCTCCTAGGGGTTCTATGCGATGGCAGAGAGAAGGAAACCTACTGTATGTACAGTGGTTAGATAATAAAGCAGTTACTTTCATGTCAATTATGCACACTAATGCTAGTGCTTATAATTATGTGAACCGTCGTTCGAATGTAGATGATGTAGATGATCGTTAGGGATGTAGATGATCGTCTTGTTGTATACCTGCGTATTTCTCTGTGAGCTGGCGAATGGGTGCCTGATAGGCGGGGGCAGGGGATCTAACTGTTCGTCTGTCCAGCGCTGTGATTCCCCTTGGTTTGTTGTACAATTCTGCCAGCGCTGGCCTCACCTGTCTGGTTTGTGAGTATCTCAGTATAACTCGAGGCAAATTTGTATCGTTACATTGTTGTGTAATGTTCTGTGCATCTACTGTGGGAATTCAGGGTATTTACCCGACCACATATAGTAATGCACCTTCGTGTTTGTGTATGTATGTTTCTCCTGCCTACTTCCTAAGTTCCGGAGAAAGACATGGGTTATATAAGAGACCTGATGCATCCTTTTTTAGGGATGTAGATGATTGTCTTGTTGTATACCTGCGTATTTCTCTGTGAGCTGGCGAATGGGTGCCTGATAGGCGGGGGCAGGGGATCTAACTGTTCGTCTGTCCAGCGCTGTGATTCCCCTTGGTTTGTTGTACAATTCTGCCAGCGCTGGCCTCACCTGTCTGGTTTGTGAGTATCGTCGTTCGAAAGTAAAGGGTGAATTTAGACCATTTCATGTTCGCCAACCTAAAATTGTTGAAAGTTATAACAAGTTTATGAATGGTGTAGATAAAAGTGATCAATTGATTGGAAAATACAAAACACTCCGAAAGACTTGGAGGTACTGGAAAACATTGTTTTATCATTTTCTTGATGTTGCTCGGGTTAACTCCTACATTCTTTTAATGATTTTCGCAAGAAACATCAGGATGTTCCGGGGTTAGAGAGACCCCAAAAAATATAATCAGTTAGATTTTACCATAGAATTGATAAGGGAGTTAGGAGGGATTACTCCTGACACTGAAGTGCCACTTTTAAAAAACAAAAACTAGCAAAGTTGCTGCCCCTCTGCCACCGCCTGACCACGCCATGCAACCGCAATGGATGACTAACGCTAAAAATTGTAAGTGATGCTATTTTAATGAAAAGGTAGAAAGGAAAACTCAGGTCACGTGTTCTGTTTGCAACAAACCATTGTGTTTTAGAAAGAACAGAAACTGTCTGGTGGCAGCTCATCAGTAAGACCATCATCATGTACATGTCTGTCAAGTGATATGCAGCAGCAGTATATTGTATGGGCAGTGGGCAGATGTTCACATCTGCACGGGACATGGACGACCCCGCCCTCCACGAGTCCCCTGCTGCCTTGCAGGCCTGGCCGCTTGGCTGAGGAAAGGCTAAGGGAGGAAACCCCTGACATCAAAGCCCCCGTGTCTCCGGGGAAGGCTTTTGAGCCAGAGACTAAGACAAGGACAGTCTGATATAAAACCTACGACCCGAGGACCTCGATGCCACCGTCCCAGCTTGCTAGGCTATGGCAGACGAAACAAGGGTTTAAAGGGTGGGGCCAGTACTGTGCAGACTGCACTCCACCAAAAAGCTCCACCGCGCAGGCTTTAGGTAACGTCCACGGACCATGACACAAGTACGCCTTCCATACGAAGGCAGCCTCCAAGAACTTGGCGCTGGGTACACCCTCTACTGGTCAGGCAGGCCTGAATCAGAAAGACGGCTCTCAGGCGTGGGTTTCATGGTCAAGACCTCCATTGCGACTAAGCTGGAAAATCTACCAACGGGTCACTCAAAACGCATCATGTCCATGCGCTTCCCACTGAGACACCAGCAACACGTCACCCTTCTCAGTGTGTACTCCCCAACCCTCCTGGCAGAGCCTGCTTAAAAGGACAAGTTTTACACTGACCTGCGCAGCCACATACAGAGCACCCCTGCAGACGACAAAGTCATCATCCTTGGCGACTTCAACGCCAGAGTGGGCCAGGACTCTGAAGCCTGGAAAGGCGTTCTCGGCAAGCATGGCGTCGGGAACTGCAATGACAATGGCCGCCTACTGTTGGAGTTCTGTGCAGAGCAGCAACTGGTCATCACCAACACTACTTTTCAGCAAAAGGACAGTCGAAAGACCACCTGGATGCATCCTCGCTCCAAACACTATCACCTTAACGACTATATCCTAGTGCGTCAGAGGGAACGCAGTGATGTCCTCCTCACCAGAGTGATGCCCAGCGCAGAGTGCCACGCTGACCACCGCCTTGTCCGCTGCAAACTCAGGCTCCACGTCACGCCAAAACCCAAGAAATGGGGCCCCCCCAAAAAAAAAAAAAAAAGCTTGATATTGCCACCCTTCAGCGTGACGACGTGAAAGCTGCCTTTCAGACAGATTTACAGCGCAGGCTCAAAGACACAGCGGACCCAGCAGACTCCTCCCCTGAAACACTCTGGGAACAACTGAAAACTGCTATTGCAAAATCCTCTGCAGAAGTCTTGGGTTTCGCTAGAAAGAAGAACAAAGACTGGTTTGACGAAAACGATGTTGAGATCCAGGAACACCTAGCAAAAAAAGAGCCGCCCATCAGGCCCACCTAGCCCAGCCTTCCTGCCCTGTGAAGAAGTCTGCCTTCCGCCTCGTATGCAGCAGTCTCCAGCGCAAGCTCAGAGATCCCCAGAATGAGTGGTGGACCAGACTTGCACAGAGGACCCAGCTTTGCGCTGACAATGGTGACTACAGGGGCTTCTACGAAGCACTGAAAGCAGTGTATGGCCCCAGGAACCTGATACAAAGTCCCATGCGAAGCGCTGATGGACAGGCACTCCTCACAGATAATACCTCCATCTTGAACCGCTGGTCGGAGTACTTTCAGAGCCTCTTCAGCGCTGAGCGCACTGTTCAAGAAGCAGTCGTCCTACAAATCCCACACCTCCCAGTAAAGGTTGAATTGGACGAACCGCCCACCGCTGAAGAGACCCTCACAGCCATCCACCAGCTCAAGAGTGGCAAAGCAGCAGGCATTGATGGAATACCGCCAGAGATCTGGAAACATGGAGGCACAGCACTGCACAACAAGCTCCATGACCTCTTTCTCTGCTGCTGGGAGAAAGGAACACTACCAAAGGATCTCCGTGATGCTGTCGCTATCACCCTGTACAAGAACAATGGCGAGAAGTCTGACTGTTCCAACTATCGGGGAATTACCCTGCTGTCCATTGCTGGGAAAATTCTTGCAAGGCTGCTCCTGAATCGGCTGGTACCTGACATCGCTGAAGACCACCTCCCAGAGGGCCAGTGTGGCTTCAGAGCAAACAGGAGCACCACCGATATGGTCTTTGTGCTGAGACAGCTTCAGGAGAAGTGCCGCGAGCAGAACAAAGGGCTGTACGTAACGTTTGTCGACCTAACAAAAGCGTTCGACACTGTGAGCAGGCAAGGCATGTGGCAGATCCTGGAGCGACTTGGCTGTCCCCCAAAGTTCCTCAGCATGATTGTCCAGCTACACGAGGACCAGCAAGGCCAGGTCAGACTCAACAATGACCTCTCAGAACCATTCCCAATTCTCAACGGCTTAAAGCAGGGCTGCGTGCTGGCACCGACCCTCTTCACAATCTTTTTTAGCATGATGTTGAAGCAGGCCACAGTGGACCTCGATGATGACGATGCAGTGTATCAGGTATCGTGTCGATGGCAGCCTGTTCAACCTCAGACGACTGCAGGCCCACACGAAAACCCTAGACCTACTGATTCGTGAGCTGCTTTTTGCTGATGACGCTGCCCTCGTTGCACACACAGAGAGAGCCCTGCAGCGCATCACGTCCTACTTCGCAGACGCTGCCCAGCTCTTTGGACTCGAGGTCAGTATGAAAAAGACAGAGGTCCTCCATCAGCCGGCGCCCAAGACAGTGTATCGCCCTCCTCACATCACCATTGGCGAGTCTGAACTAAAGTCAGTGCACCAGTTTACTTACCTTGGCTGCATTATCACGTCGGACGCCAAGCTGGACAAGGAGCTTGACAGCAGGCTGGCAAAAGCGAACAGCGCTTTCGGGCGACTTTTCAAGCGGGTGTGGCACAATCAACAGCTCAAAACAGGCACCAAGATCAGCGTGTACAGAGCTGTGGTCCTCACCAACCTGCTGTATGGTTCCGAGTCCTGGGCCCTCTACCACAGCCAACTACGACTCCTCGAACGCTTTCACCAGCGCTGCCTGCGCACCATCCTATGCATTCACTGGTGTGACTATGTCACCAACGTCGAGGTCCTTGAACAGGCTGAAACTGTGAGCATCGAGGCCTTGCTGCTGCGGACACAGCTCCGCTGGACGGGGCATGTCTCCAGGATGGAGGATCATCGCCTACCAAAGATCACACTGTTCGGCGAGCTTGCTACTGGACACCGTGACAGAGGGGCACCAAAGAAGAGATACAAAGACTGTCTCAAAAAGTCACTTAGTGCCTGCCAAATCAACCACCACCAGTGGTCTTCACTTGCTGTGGACCGTGACACCTGGCGCTCCACCATTTACAAGGCAGCTGTCTCCTTTGAGGACTCTCGCAGAGCTAGCCTTAAGGACAAGCGGCTCAGGAGAAAAAAGCAGTGATGCCACAACTCAGAACCCTGGCCAGACCTTCCCCTGCAGCCACTGCGGTCAAACCTGCCTGTCCCGGATTGGCCTCCGCAGCCACGAACAAGCCTGCAGACGTCGTGGGCAACTCCTATAAAATTTTCGTTCGCGAAGTCAAGCCAAGAGAGAGATATTGTATGAACACAGAGACACAGACTGATAAAATGTTCATGTAGGAATGAGAACACATGCATGGTTGAGATGAAATTCTATATAATTTTGTATTATTTGCAAGTTAATTTGCACTTACAATAATGTGAATCTCTGTTTCTAGAAGTCTATATTGTTCCTTCAGCTACTGCAGGCTTTGTAAATATTTGGTCGCGTCACTAAATTGAATGCCAAACACACACAAATGATCAAATTGTGTTAAATTTGGGCTTGTTTTGTGTGAAATTGCTTAGATAATTTTATAAATAGCAAAATAAGTGTAATAGCCTTAAAATGAAAAACAAATGTTCTTTGAGACTTTTCAGTGTTGAATATTTTGAACCTCGCAAACAATAAACAAATAAGGTTTAAAATTACCTTGCTGTGTTTTGTTTTGGAAAATGAAGTGTTGAGTGCATTTTTGTGAAACTACATTCATTTCTGTTTAATTTGATATATAATATAACTGTATTAGATTACAACACAAAAAAACACAAAACAATTCTGACGAAGTACCCATTGTGCACTCAGAAAACACCAAAATTTGCACGAACGTTAAGAGAAAACTAAAATATGCCTCCAGTGGCAGGGAAATGCTTCACTCTGCTTATTTTGAGGAAGCATATCAGAAACCAGAAAACTGTGATCGCTTGCGTCTGTCTTAGTTATCTTCATTATTACTGTTATTGTTCTTATTCCCGCCGTTGCTGCTCTCGATGGATGTTGCGTGGATGATTGTGTCGTATGTCAGCACATTGTCTAACTGTGCATCGTAACTGTGCCTCATAACTGTGCCTCATAACTGTGCACCATAACTATGCCTCATAACTGTGCATCATAGCTGTGCATCATAACTGTGCATCACAACGGTGCATCAGAACTGTGCATCAGAACTGTGCCTCATAACTGTTCATCATAACTGTTAATCATAACTGTGCCACATAACTGTGGATAGTAACTGTGCATCAGAACTGTGCATCACAACGGTGCATCAGAACTGTGCCTCATAACTGTGCCTCATAACTGTTCATCATAACTGTGCATCATGTTCAGTCACAGTCAACCCTTTACTGCCCGGGCTTGACAGAAAATCCTCCGTACTCGGCGTGCTGAGCGACCAGATACCGATTAACGGAACTCTAATCATTGACGGAATTGGGACACCAAATGCCTGCTCAGACCGACAATTGTCGTATGTGGACCTTGGAAAAGTGTTGCACATTAACGGTGTCGTCATCAAAAATCGACAGGACTGCTGTGGTGAGTGTAACCCTTTCTCCTCCCCCCCCCTCCTCTCCCCACCTTCCCCCTATATAGACACAGATCCTCCCGAAACACCTTCTGCGATCATTAGCAGTGGCGGGGTACGTTGACAACTGATTATCTGTGGTTGTTGTCGGTTGTTGCCGTATGCTCAGAATACAAAATATGTTTCACATACATAACCCCTTCTTACAAACAGACACCGAGTGTGTGTGTGTGTGCGTGTGTGTGTGTGTGTGTGTGTGTGTGTGTGTGTGTGTGTGTGTGTGTGTGTGTGTGTGTGTGTATGTGTGTGTGTGTGTGTATGTGTGTGTGTGTGTGTGTGTCTGTCTGTTTGTATCTGTGTGTGCGTGTGCTCGCGTGTGTGTGTATGTTAAAAATTGTATGCAAAGAATTATTTAGCCCGGTCCAGCTAAGGCCGATATTAGCCCGAGGACCTATTGCTTTCCGTGTGGTTTCCTTTCCACACGTCCATGTACATTCAGCACAAAAAAATAACTAAATCGTGAATACGTGTACAGTTGGCATTGTGACTCTCGCGATCCGCGATATGCTGAGGCTGACCTGTGTAAACCAACACCCTCTGTCCCCCCACAGCCCAGCAGTTCAAGGATTTTTACGTGGAGCTGTTTGCTCAGAATCCAAAGTCCTTCCCCAATGCTACAGCCGTCATGTGTAACCGCTTCGATGGCGTGATGGCTGTGGGCGCCACGCAAATTCTCCGGTGTTTCCCGCCCAGTAACGGGCGGTACGTCAGAGCCAGGAACTCGGCGAAGGTTATCCTACCGCTGTGTGAGTTACAGGCCATCTGCGACACGGACCTGGGTAAGTTGTTTACTTTGATTAACTCCTTCTACCCCAAGACGGAAATCCCCAAATTTTGCAGTTGCCTTCTGAAGACTAAGAAGTACCCAACGGAGAAAGAAACACGCTTAGAAAAGACGGGTACAACACAATTTATTAATATTTCGAGTAAATACCCTTTGTCATCCTTGAACTATCATGGTCCTACCATATCTTGCTGTGGTGCGTCTGGGGTAGAATGAGTTAACTCATAGGAGACGCGCCGTGTACGGATTCGCGGCAATTCGGCACGTCTCCAATGAGTTAACTCATTTAGCCTCTACGCCCTGCAGAAGGCAGTGGATTGACCTCGCTAGCTAATTCAATTATTTTTTTTTAAAGGGCTGACCATCGCTAACCTTAGCACAATCATCGTTCCCATCGTGTGCAACACCATCGGCGTCATAATAATCTTATTTATCCCAGTTCATGGTCGCTGTCACCATTGTCGTCGTCGGCATCGTCATCATGTTCATCGTCATCATCGTCCTTTTCATCATCATCGTCGTCATCATCACTACCACGACCGCCCACTAACAGTAGAACCAAATAAAACATTCGACTGACAAGGCAGACGACGTAGACCTCCATCCCATTGTGAATCCATGTTCCAGTCTTGACGGGAGCACCCTCAAACATGGCTCTCAGGAAACAGTCCTCGATGAGCGACAGACAGTCTGGCAAGGCCTGGGGTTTCGCCTCAGAAATCGCTGCCCGCGTGGTGGATGGAGTGATTGATCAGGACTGCAGCTCTCAGTCTCTCAGGGGCTCGTCCAACTATCAATGTTTCACCGTGGACTTGGGCAGCATTCTAAATATCTACGGCGTCAGTATTGAAATCCCCACTACATCAGGTAAGTGGCGGAGGGTATCTTCAACTCATTCAAGGAGACCCACATCATTACATACACATAAAACACCGATTTTCGTCTGCAATGTATTTTCGTTTCTTCACTAATGCTTATCATTGACGCTATTCATCTTGTCTTCCAGCGTGTCCTCAGGACTTCAATTTACTTGTCGGGAACAGTTACTGCTACCGGATCAGTAACGACACCAAAACATTTCAGGATGCCAAGGTGTGTTCAGAGGGTATTCGAAAAGTCATCCAAGGCCACCCGCAGCAAGAGCTGCGAAAGTGTCTTATAGCGCTGCGGCCGGCGAGAACCCTATACGACACTTTCACAGAACGCATAGCGTTGCGGCCAGAGAGAACTCTATACGACCCTTTCACAGAACGCATAGCGTTGCGGCCGGCGGGAACTGTATACAGCACTTTCGCAGCTACTGATGCAGGGCGACTTGGATGAGTTAGTAACTTTCACCCCTGCTGTTATTGTCTCACGTGGTGGCCTACACTCAGGCTGATGGGTGTGGCGGTGTTCGATATTATTACCCGCAGAATCAACGTAAGTGGTCTTCTTGTTCACAGCAGAACAGGGAGTGCCTTTCCCATCGGTAATTGGTTGCAGTGAAATTGCTTGCAAATTATAACTTTTCCTCATTTTCATTATATAGACCCTTCGCAGAAACATTTGTCCTCATGAGCCTTCGCAGAAACATATGTCCTCATGAGCCTTCGCAGAAACATATGTCCTCATGAGCCTTCGCAGAAACATATGTCCTCAGGAGCCTTCGCAGAAACATATGTCCTCATGAGCCTTCGCAGAAACATATGTCCTCATGACCCTTCGCAGAAACATATGTCCTCATGACCCTTCGCAGAAACATATGTCCTCATGAGCCTTCGCAGAAACATATGTCCTCATGAGCCTTCGCAAAAACATATGTCCTCATGAGCCTTCGCAGATTATGTCCTCACGAGCCTTCGCAGAAACATATGTCCTCATGAGCCTTCGCAGGCAAGGGGCGCATGAGGAACCATGTCTCTTGCTGAGACTTCATTTTCGACTTCCTGGGACGGATGTGAAGGGGTTGGAGGAGTGGGGTGTAGGGAGGGAGGGGGGGGGGGACGTAAATGCACAAAGCATGCGTAACGCATTTGCCTCATTCAGCCCTGACCCACTACAGCAGGAGAAGGGTCGACCATGGTAATTCAAGGGTAGTGCCGGATCAGCATGGCGCCTGTTGGCCCCAAGCTAATCCGGCACTGCCCTTGAATGATCACGGTCGATCTATCTCCTGCAACTGATTCGTATTCATTAGATGACGCCTCCAAACTTTGGGAAATACGGCTGTCAGACTGAATGAGTTAAGGTGTCCTGCATTAATAGCTGCGAAAGTGTCACATAGCGTTGCACACCGGTAATATAGCTATATGACACTTCGGCAGACATTGATACGGGGCATCTTGATGCTATATGACACCTCCGCAGATATTGATACGGTGCACCTTGACGCTAAATGACACTTCCGCAGATATTGATACGGACCACCTTGACGCTATATAACACTTCCGCAGATATTGATACGGGGCACCTTGACGCTAAATGGCACTTAGCAGATATTGATACGGGGCACCTTGACGCTAAATGACACTTCCACAAATATTGATACGGGGCACCTTGACGCTTTATGACACTTCCGCAGATATTGATACGGGGCACTTTGACGCTATATGACACTTCGGCAGATATTGATACGGGGCAGTTTGACGCTATATGACACTTCCGCAGATATTGATACGGGGCACCTTGACGCTATATGACACTTCCGCAGATATTGATACGGGGCACATTGACGCTATATGACACTTCCGCAGATATTGATAAGGGGCACCTTGACGCTATATGACACTTCCGCATATATTGATACGGGACACCTTGAAGCATTGTTAATAATTTAAAAAACAAAACGTCCTTCATGTACAGCGCTAATGTAAAGTGCATCATTAACTAGAGGTCATTATATTATTATTATTACTTTATTATTGTTATTATTATTATTATTATTATTATTATTATTATTATTATTATTATTTGTTTTTATTATTATAATAATAATTATTACTATAATAATAATAATAATAATAATTATATTATTAGTACTATTATTATTATTATTAATTTATTATTGATTTATTATTATTATATTATTATTAGTATTATGATAATGATGCTGATAATTTTTTTGTTATTATTATTATTATTATTATTATTATTATTATTATTATTATTATTATTTGTTATTATCATTATTATTATTATTATTATTATTATTATTATTATTATTATTATTATTATTTCAATATTTGTTGGTATTACATTGTAGACTTTGTGTTTTTCATCATAAAATATTTGCTGTGTGAATACTAGCGGTGAGGTTCTTGCTTCAGGCAATGTGTCAAGAGTTGGGAGGAAAACTTGCAGAACCGAAAACTATGATCGCCTACAACGCTTTGCGAGACAAACTCCGCACGTCTGGAGGTGAGTTAGACTTGAACTAACCAGTCCCATGTGCGTGTGCTGGGCTGTAATTGTGAGCATTGCGGCCTAGAGCCATAAGCTTCAAAATCACCAAGAGCGTTCAGTCTCACACAGGTAATGACAGTGATTGTGTTAATCTGTTCGCTACCGAAAACAAAACTGACCGTCACCAAACTAGAAGAGGTAGATATACTTATGAACTGACCAGGATCTGTGCGTCTTGCTGAAACCACTTTGTATACAAGTTTATTTACCACCAAGAACATGATATTATTGTTTGTTGTTGTTTGTATTTTTAAAGTCCCTTCTATTTATAGAAGGGACGTTTTGGGACGTGTCGCGGTGGGGTGAATTTAATAGCATGTCCATGATGTCAAAGGCGGGCAGGCCTAAACCTCTCACAATTGAAGTAACAAGATAAAAATTACGTCATGTCTAGTTACGCTTACTTGGCTGCTGAACGTACATTTGGCTTGAAGCGTATGTATGTATGTATGTATGTGTGTGTGTGTGTGTGTGTGTGTGTGTGTGTGTGTGTGTGTGTGTGTGTGTGTGTGTGTGTGCGCGCGCGCGCGAGCGCGCGTATGCATGTAAACAAGAGAATTTCCGATATTTCTGTACACACAAGCTTGAAACTTGGCCAAATACTTTCCTAAAGGGGTGACTAAGAGAGCCTCTGAGCATCATTGAAGACATAAACAACCGTTTATAGGAAGTTGGTTGACCCAGATTAGAGTCCGTAATTGTTGTAATATTTACTTGAAATTTTGGATATTGCTAGCTTGCATAAAGACATTGAATGCGTTCGTTAGCCAGCTTTGTATCCTTTCAACTTCTTTAGTAAAAAAAAAAATTATTTTAATAAAAGAATTAAAACAGTAAAAAAAAAAAAAATTAAAAACAAAAAAGTGACTTCTAGTGAAAGTCAGACAGTGGCGGTGACGTAAAAGAGGCAACTCCGTCACCACGCAGACATTAACACAATACTCTAAATATGACGTAATTCTCTCTAGCGCGCGCCGCTCTCTCTCTCTCTCTCTCTCTCTCTCTCTCTCTCTCTCTCTCTCTCTCTCTCTCTCTCTCTCTCTCTCTCTCTCTCTCTCTCTCTTAATTTGCTGTTAATATTTCTTTTCTAACAGGACAGTTTGTAAGAGAGGCGTTTCGCCTAAAACTTTATCCTGTCAATAAAACGTTTCATCATCATCTCTCTGTCTCTCTTAACGGCAAGTTTGAAAACTGGTCCTGTTACCAAAAACTTCTACCGTTGGAAAATAAAGGTTCATTGTTCATTGTTCTGTCTCTCTCTGTCTCTCGCTATCTCTCTGTCTCTGTCTCTCTGTCTGTCTGTCTGTCTGTCTGTCTGTCTGTCTGTCTGTCTGTCTGTCTGTCTCTCTCTCTCTCTCTCTCTCTCTCTCTCTCTCTCTCTCTCTCTCTCTCTCTCTCTCTCTCTCTCTCTCTCTCTCTCTCTCTCTCTCTCTCTCCTCTCTGTCATATGTCATATGCGTGCATTTCCAACAGGTATAGATCCTAATGTGCCCGGAAAACGCATGAATATATATGCCTCTTGAGGATGTTTGGAGACGCACACGCACACGCATTCACAAACATCGACGCGCTTTCAGAAGAGCATGCAGGTGCACTTAGTATAGCATGTAGCTAGGTAAAGTTAGCCTGATTTCACACAAATAATAGCAAGACTGAATCTGTACAGTGAAATACTAGTTTTGTCACGATTTTCTCAAGTCTTGAAGCGAAAGCGAAACTCATATCACCTTAAATATAATATTACGTAAAACAAAAAAAATACGTCATGACCAATGACATTTGACAAACCAATGACGCGTATGCACTGCGCTCGCCCCTTAAAGAGTTCACTATGACGCATTGGCCCATCTGCGAGACTTTTTTTTTTTAAAGGAGTTATTTCAACATCTGAATCAAGTCAAAGACGAAAAATAAAGACCATTGACATCGAAGACAAATCTCATATAGAAGGAACTTTGTGGGTGATGGTTCATCCCATCTTGATTAATATTGTTGCTCTTGATGGCGTTGATTGATATTTTTGATACTGTTTTTGTTGTTGCTGCTGCTGTTTGACTTGCGAATTATTCTCAAAAACTATTTAAGTTAATGAAATATGATGCATAGACTTGTATGAGATTTTCCTTCCAAAACTAAGTTAACTCATTCAACCGGACGGCCGTATTTGTCCAAATTTTGGAGGTGTCTTCTAATGGCTATGCACCCTTTGCAGGAGAGGGATATACCATGATAATTCAAGGGCAGTGCCAGATTAGTTGGCGCCTGTCATTTAAAAGCTAATCTGGCACTGCCCTTGAATTATCATGGTCGACCCATCTCCTGCTGTCGTGCGTCAAGGTTGAATGAGATAAAACAATGGAACTACTGATAGAATTACAACGATTATACCAGAACTATATAAAGTATTATTGATGTCAAACCTACCTTTATCTCCTTGTCCACTCAATACGTTTTCTGCATTATGTAATCTACAACTAAGTAAGTTCATTTCCGGATCCGGTGTGTTTGAAAATGTAACGGCTTGCGTCGACACGTTCGGCAATAAACAAAACCCCCTGCCAACACACGCTCTACAAGCAAACCTTGCATGTACGGATCTTGTTGTCCATATGCGTCTAGCAAGATGTCTTCGGGCCCACTACGACCGTCGTGGGCCGGAGGTCATTTGCTTACTGGTTAGTGTGCTTTGGAAAAAGTTTCGCTCCCACTGGAGGCGCCTACCATAGGTAAAGAGCCGCGCTTGAATGATTGTGCAACATTACAGGTGTTCGGATGAAATCAGTACTGAGTAGATCCGTTCCCCGGAGGTGTGACAGGATCACGCGTATAATTATTATTGTCCAGTCCCACCAGTTTTCCGAAAACGCGGAAACGAAAGGTCAGAAAGTATGTGCCACTGTACCGCGATGCAGCCAATTTCCAGTAGTGCTCTGCCGCTGAAACCGTCCGTTTCGTGTTTTGTCCCGTGCCGGACTGTTCATCGTCATTTGTTCGAGTGACACATTTTTCAGCCGTGGGTTACTTCATTGGCGGAAACGACCTCCAGACTGAGGGAAGCTGGGTGTTTGACAGCGACAAAAGCAAACTGGACATCCCCGACAGGAACGGCACTTTGTGGCGGAACGGGGATCCGTTTAATGGCGCTGGGGGAGCAGACACTCAAGACTGCTTGGAGTTTTCCAAAGACGCAGATTACAAATTTGACGACATGCAGTGCGACACAGCGAGGAACTACGTCTGCCAGGTCGGCATCGGTAGGTACACGTTGTAGGTGGGGTGGAGGCTAGGCGGAGGACAGGTGAGTGTAGATTTGATCGCCCCCTCCTTAACTCACTCAGCTCGGACACACCACACGAAGACGTGGATCGAGCATGTTATTAGTTCAAGGGTGGTGCCAGAATCTAGTCTGGCATCACCTTTTAACTTATCGTGCGCGATCTGTCTCTAGAAATGTAATGCCGTACTTAAGAGAGCACCTTACGAATTTGGGGATTTCGGTCCTGGGGTAGAAAGTGTTAAGACAATGTGCTAAAAACGGTGCTGTGTCGCGAGATAAAAGGAGAAACGTTTCAACAACAAATGAAGCCCTGAAAGCTAAAAAGTATGTCTGAGAGAACCCCAACAAACCCCCCCCCCCTCCCCCCCCCCCTCCAAAAAAAAAAAAAAGAAAAAAAAAGAAAAGAAACACGCGTAGAAAGAACAGTTATAAAACAATGCTATATTTGTGAAGACCCCCACCTTCAATCCCTACCCCCCCCCCCCCCCCATCACGCCCCCGCCCCCCCCCCCCCCCCCCCCCAACAAAAAATACACAAATAAAGAACAATTTGAACAAAACTGAATTGTTCTTCTAATCGTGTTTCTTTCTTTGTTAGTGTTTTCTTTGCATTAACCCCATTCATAATACTAATAGTAATAATAATAAGGAAGATTTATAAGGCGCCTATACATGGTAAGATGCTCTAGGCGCCGTACATATGAACAAGGAAAATATTACACAAAAAAGGTGACAAAGGCACATGTACAATTACACAGAAAACAGAAAATGACTAATTACATGAACACTGATAATCAAGAAGCCACATGTACAGTTACACAGAACAGAAAATGACTAATTACATGAACACTGATAATCAAGATGGGAAAAGATGGGTTTTAAAGCTGTGCTTAAAACTGGCACTAGACTCACTGTGTCTCAATGATTTAGGAAGATCATTCCAGGCTGATGGACCCTTGTAAGAAAAAGATCTCTGCCCAAATCCTTTAGTCCTTACTGTAGGAATACGAAGCATTTTATTGTCAGACGAACTGCGCAATTGCCTCGAAGGGATATAACAGTGAAGGAGCTCTAAGAGGTAAGTGGGTCAAGTGCCAGAAAGGGAAACATGACAAATGGACAAGACTTTGTGCTTGACTATCTCCTTCACTGGCAACCAGTGGAGAGCGTGCAGGATGGGGGACACATGATCTGACTTTTTCGCTTTCATGACCAGACGTGCGGCTGAATTTTGGACTCTCTGGAGCCGATCAAATAGATACTGCGGGCATCCAGATAAGAGTGAGTTGGCATAGTCAATGCGAGACAGAACAAATGAACAAACCAGTGTTTTTGTAGCCTCCAAGGTAAGGAACTGTCTAACAGAGCTAATATGACGCATCTCCAAATAGGCTGGCCTGCAAATGTTTATGACCTGTTTATCCATGGACAAGTCATGCTCAATTGCAACAGCAGGAGATGGATCGACCATCATAATTCATTTTTGGTAAAAAATGTCTGTACATCGCACACCACTATGTGATGGCTTGATGTGACCAGCCGTATACCCTTATGACATTTCACAAATCAGTCACGTTTTGTGTTTGTTGTCTGAGGTGTATTTCGGGCATGTTTAAGCCTTTATTGGCTAAGGGCTGCCTTCATCAGCGTGCTGACCCTTTTGTCTCTGTTGAGTAAACCATTGTTAGGTTTTTATGGTAAGTTTGTTTTTGGTTCATTCTGTCTTGTTCAAGTAGTTTTTGGTACATTCTGTATTGTTCAAGTAGTTGATGTATTCTCGCTGACCGTCACTGCCAATTGAAAGGGCTAGTGGCGAGAAGAAGATAATGTCGTCAGTCGGGGCTCAACCACTGTTAATTGTACGAGCTAGAGGAGCGTACTTCAGTTTTGTTTCCTCCACTGCCAATTGGTCGGGCTAGTGGGGCGTAGAAGAGCTGCACTGTCGTGGCGCTTCCGCTGCTAAAAAATTCTGAGAGCTAGTGGAGCGTGTGCGTTTTAGTCAGTTCCTTTCTCTTTCCCGCAGTGCTGGAGGACGCTGCTCGAACATGGCCTGCCGGCTCGGTTGTGACTGCTGGTGCCGTCAACTGTAGCTTGATGCGGGTCCGTCACGTGACTGGTCATTTCTCTTGTTTGATTCGTGGCTGGCTGCAAATTGTGATGCGTCTTCTCGCACTGAGCGCGCCGGCGGGCGTGGTCCAGAAATGGCGTTGTGTGCAGCTGGCGAGCCGTATACTGTCTTATGTTGTGCTAACATAAGGAACTATGGGTCTGTTTCCTTATTTGTTGGAAGGTAGTGGGGTTCACTCCGTTGTTGCCGCTGTACTTTTCGCATTCGGTCTGCCTGTATCTTGTCTCTGCCTTTGCCTTCAGTGGTTGTGTCGCCGAGGGCCGTGCATAGTAATATTGCTGTACTTTTTATTCAATACAGCAATACCGCAAGATAAGGTTTAGTCTCAACGGGCTCAAGTTGTTTGCTCTTCCCCCCCCCCCCCCCCCTTTCCGGGAATCCGTCTGCTTCTGCCGAGATTGACACGATGCCTATTTCCTTTTCCTTGCTTCCATAACTTTCTGATCCGGTGGCTCTGTGTAGACTGTATATAGCACTGGCTATCTTTGGTTGATCTCGATGTTTGTGGTTCTCTTGTGTTGGGGGCGGGTAGACTCGATGCCGTTTCACCGTGGTTCGCTTGTTGTTGGAGGCGGGTTGACTCGATGTTTCAGTGTGGTTCGCTTATTGTTGGGGCGGGTAGAGTCTGTTGTCTTCTTGATATGCGCCTTCTTGTCATTATTTTCCGCGCGGGTAGTGCCTGGGGTTCAGACAGTGCTGTCTCATTTTCAGGCATGCAGTCTGGCTGCTGCTGCGCCAATTCTTGCAGCCGGTCTGCTCAGTCCTGGACATACGATTCATTTCATTCTCGCTTCTTCTAATGTTCTCTGGTCAGTCGGTCTGGCGTGGCAGTTAGGTGTTGATTTCATTCCCAATATCATTCCCAGGCATTGAGACAGTAGTTTGTTGCTGTTAATTCGCCGGTTGTGGTTCGTGGAATTTTATTTTTTTATTTTACTTTTTCCCGTATGTTCTCAGTGTGGAAGGTGGGCGTACCTTTGGCTCGTTTGTAGGAGGGTAGTGCGGAATTTCATTTCGTCGTTGTTTAACTGGATTGTTCGGAGTTATTTTTGTTTTGCCGGTTTCGCAGTACTTCGGGGTTCCGTCTGCGCCTGGATTCGGTTTGTCGGTGAAACTGACTGCGGCTGGTGGGAGGCTTAAAATGTGCTAAATGTTTTTGTCCACGTAGATCTTTCCGTATCAGTCGTTGCTGGTCATGGTGTGTACCCTGCGTTGATTGCGTTGTCTGTTTTTGAAGCTGGGGTTCATGTTGTATGTTTCTCTGCACGCCGCTCAGTGTCCGGTCAGAAGAGCGTAGAGTGGTTGTGCTCAGCCTGTGCGGTATTTGTTTAACGGGTGATGCCTTCGGGTCCTCGTTCTCTCGTCGCTTCTGTCTTTAAAGTTTGTTGCTTCTCAGCTGTTTTGTTCAGGATATGCTGCTGAGTGATGTGCCGTCTGGTCTTTACTTTCTGCGATGTTGGCGGTTTCTGGGGGTTCAGGCTCTGTCTTGCAATTCACACACGCACAGTCATGGTGTGACTTCCTCAGGTGGTTGCGTCACTTCTTGCCGTGTGATTGTTGCGTTGATGGCAGGGCGATTCTCGATGTAAGGATGGTTAGTCTCATATTTTAGAATACTACTGATGTGCAGTTAATTCTACAACTGAGCCGATCAGGTTGTTGGGTTGTTTTTCTGATCTTGTAGCAGAGTGATGGGGTTCCCTGATCTTGTAGGAGGTGAGGGGTTCACTCCGTGACTGCCGCCTGTACTTCTTGCACTCCGCCGTGTGGGTCTTGTTGTTGCTGCTATTTTTTTTATTTGGTTTTTTATGTTGTTTTTTGGGGTTTTTTACTCTGCGTTTGTCTCTTCCTTGCTCTGGTGGTGCCGTGCCGCTTCAAGTTTCTGTGCCAGGTACATCTATTTGGGATTGGATGTGATGAACTGACTAGCTGCGTCTGTGAGGGTCGCCATGATGTAGCCGGTTCAGTCAGCATTTTTGCCTGGCCCTGTTGATCTGTGGGACTTGTTTGTTTTTAGAAGGATGGTGAATTCATCCTGTTAGTCGCAGGTTTACTGGCTTGTAGTCTTACGTTTTTTCTTTGTAGAACTTTTACAGACTAAGCCGTGTGTCTCGAGGTTCCGTCTATGCCTAGATTCATTGAGTCTGCAGGTAGAGGTGGCCGTGGATGTGGAAAGTGTTTAATCCACAACAGTAGTTGTTTCAAGTTTGCGGTCGTTACTGGTAGGAGGTTCTGTTTCTCGCTGATAACTTGGTCTGTTTCGGGCTTTGCGGGCTGGGGTTCGCTTTATATCATCTTTTTTTCTGCTGCTAGCTTGGTTGTTCAGCATTCAGTGGGTCGTGGACAGGCTGCCAATCAAATCGCGGTGTTTAAGATAAAACACTGATGTCCTTTGTGGTAGGGCGCCTTTTCAAGTTGTCATTGTTCCGTGGGGGTTCCGTCTGTGACGATGCCGTCTGTTTATGGCTGAGTCGGTCAACCACGCGTTGGTACGGAGCTTGAGATATGTGGAGAAGGTATTGTCCACTCGACACTTATCAGTGCTTTTGGTCACTGTGATGGGTGTCTGTCCTACGCTGACAGCATCAGGGGTTCATTTTACTCCATGCGTTTTCCTCGTTTGTTGTTCGGATGGTAGAGCGTGGGCTAGTAGTTGTTCGGCCGTTGTGATGTAGTTGATTCAATACCGGAATGACGTCAGTGGGTCCGTTATGGAAGTATTTCCCACCTGTTTTTCTTTTTTTGGTTGTTTATGTTATTTCTTGTTACTCAGTTTTCCCAAACTTCCTGTTTCTGTCTTGCTTGACGGTTCGCTGAGTAGATTTCTCATTTTACGCGTTGGCAGCGTCTCGGGGTTCAGCCTGTTCTCTCATCTTCCGGCACTGGTCAAGTCGAAGGCCGTTTTCAATTTTCTGCTGCTGTTGCGTCACTTCTGGACTGAGTCAGCGGTTGCTACATAAGGCGGCGTGTCTGCTCGTCGTATGGGGCTGGTCCAGAGGTCTTGCTGTATGATCCGTGTAGTCAGTTTTGTGGGGCAGTGTCTCGGGTTTCAACTTGCCCTCTTCTCATCCTCCGGCATTGGACAAGTCGAAAGCTTTCAGTACTCAGCAGCTGTTGCGTCACTTCTGTGGAGTCAGAGCTTGTTACGCGGGGCGGCGTTTCTGCTCGCGGTGCCGGAGGGCTGGTCAAGAGGTCTTCCTGTGTCCAGTGGTCTGTGTAGTTACTGTGTCAAGATGCTCCGGCTTATTTGATTGCGCTTCATCTATCACGATGTGGGCACTTGGGAAAATGGCTCAACAGCCTTTTTCACTCTGTCGCTAACGGATCTTGACGAGTCGTCGAGTGTGTATGGTTCTATACTTAGGCCCTGGGTAATCGTTTCCATTTGGCCAAGATCGACGGTGCCGGTTTCAGTAGGGTCTACGTTGGTAGTGTTTCTTTTGTTATCATTCGGTCACCGGAGGGAGAGATTAATAATGTGGGGCTCCCACCCCACCTATCCAATAATCGATCATTTTATTTGATCCTCTCGGTAATTATACAAGCCCATGCCAACCAATTACCCCCAATGCCTTTATTACCTAGCCGTACTAGTACCACTCCAGAAATCATTCAAAGCAACGATTTTGTTCAGCTGCCAACCCACGATTATTAAGCCAGATCCCGCACCCTACATAAATAATTAATGCTGCCATTGACTTCTTTAAACAAAATTATTATATTACATTATAAAATGAATCAAGACGAATTGCTACTTTTAAAGATATATGTGCTGTAGAAAACAAAGATTTAGACTCTAAAAAAACAACGCCTTCTCTCTGTTGTTGTTTCTGGAAAATCAAAAGCTTTTCTTGGTAAACAATACATGACAGAAGACATAGAATCTCTCACCGCTGACGAGCTAATCAAACTGCATTCAAAATATGAAAATCACATTAGTTGACTAATGTCACGTGATTTGAGTCGATCTCTTGTCTGCCTATACACAAAAGCTGTGAGTCGCTTCCTACCTGTTGATAGTGACAGCCTTTCACATGATCTAGAAAGCAACCCCATAGTTTCAAGTTCAATAGGCAAATTAGCATGCCTTATGTTTTACAAGTTTGGGAATTTCCTTGCACCTGTGGTAACCTTACTTGTTACTAGTAGTCATATTGATTTTTCTAAAATAAATTTTAAATTAGAAGAAAATGGACGAGACCCAGACGACTCCACATCAGAGTCCTGTCTTGACACAAGTTCAAACGGTGACTAAGGTTAAAAGTCCAGGTCGAATAGAGGCTGGGAAAAGATTAGCTGAATATAACAGACCAAACAAAAATTAGAGCTTCAAGTATTAACAGAAAAGGCTCATGTAACTGACACACCATCAACAGCATTGGTGTCACTACCGTCAGGACCAACACCCTCACACTCCCAAAAAAGTGAGAGACAAACAACTGAGTCTAAACCTGAAACAACAAAATATATAGTTGCTGGATTTGTTGTCGGATTTGGTTACATATGTTACCAATTATAAAAAAAAATACAAACCACAGACTCAAACAGTGTCCAAAAAATCAAGCACTCCAAAAACAAAAGAAGTAGTTGCCACATTACCAGCAACACCCAAAGCCGTGGACCCATTTTACATGCAGTAAATAAATTTATTATTTTAATTTTTGTGGAATAAGACAATGAGCAAAGCAAAGAACATAATGAACCTCATCTATCACTCTGCCGTAATAAGCGGGCTAATAGTTGCTTATTCTATGCTGGGAAAAAGTCTTCTCAAAATGAAATCAGCAGACTTGAGTAGATTAGACTTTGAAGACAGTGCTAAGCTAGTAGCTGTTGTAACAGCATCAATTGCAACAAAAGACTTTCTAGTTAACTCTTACCAGTTCGCTCTATTTGAGGCCAGTGAACAAAATGACTTTTACCCTCACACATGACCAAGCAAAAATGCTGCTGAAAGCTCTTCTAGTGGTCAAAAGTTGGCTTATTATACAACATATTAAAGTGCATTGAGTCAGCTTTCAGTCAGGATAAGTAAAAAGTCTGTACTTAACGTAGTTTAGAAGTTGTTGTTTATTTAGCGACGAAGAAAAAAAGGTGTCCGGTTTCCAAAAACAGTTTTCATGAAAGTCACTAAGAAGAAAAAATTTTTGTTTCTTGCCCCTTTGTTTAAAATGTGAATCCAGTGTGTGGACAAATCATTTCTACACATTTTTGTGAAGTTTCAAGAAAATGTGTTTGAATTTCTAAGAGTTACGCAACATAATCTACACCGGTCAAGGGCAGGAAAAAGTGGGCGTGTCAACACCTGGCATGACTGAGACAACAAACATGTGCTTCTCTGAAAATCTCTGACTTGCTGAAAATATCACTGAGGCAATACACAGCAAGTAATAAAACTTGTTTATGTACTTCATAAAGTTTCACGATTCTGAACCAGACAATAGGTAAACAAAGACTCACATGGATAGCACATGGTCAAACCAAAATAGAAAGTGTCACAATGACCTGCGATGGTTTTCTTTCGTTTTTTCCACATCGCTGGTGCTGGAATCATGTTCAGTGGCCTGGTTGCTGGAAGATTCCCCTTCAGTGAGATACTCTTCACTTTCGGACTCAGATGAACTCATTTTGACAGAATATTCTCAGAGAGAAATCGCAAGCAGTGAAAATAACGCAGTAGGGAAAGCAAGATGGTGGACGTAGTGACTCGATCGATAACAAAGGTCACGAACAAACTCAAAATTAATATTTTTTTCATTCTATCATATGAAAGTGACTTTCTAATGTCAATAAGTTATTACAATAATACTGAGAGTAAAAATTAATTGGTTTTAATTCAGTAAACACGATGGAATTTTCCATGGGCGTGGCTTCGTATGTATACATACGATGGCCAAGGGAGCGAACTGGTAAGAGTTAAGCAAGGAATTATTCCAGAAAATGTTTCTAAGTAAATAAAAAATATGGCAACAATAGCTATTATGATTGGTGGTGCAGTTGTTAATGCTTTGGCATTTAGTGGATCAAACTATCTTTTTTCAAAAATGGGTAGAGAGGAATCAGCAGAAGAAATGAAGCGTCACAATGAGGCATCTGAAAAATTGGCACAAGCCCAGCAGGATTACGAGAAGCAAAGAATTGAGAAACTTGATTTCATCAATGAAAAACTCAGGCTTGAAGGTCACGCACAGCATACATTTTCAAATGTGGATGACGCGATCAAAGAATATTTTCTTGTTACTGGTGAAGACATGACCATCCCACAACCAAAACTTAGTGACTATTACCAGCCAAGCCCAGAATAAAGAAATGGAGAAATAATATTTTTTCTAGTAGGAATGACAGTTGCATATTTTACAGGAGTTTTTATTGCTAGAAGAAATGATCGATGTCGGAGCTAAACTATCAAAAATATATTACTCTCCTATTGGCTACTGGAAAGGGAATACTGCATTAGAAAAATTACATGCTGCTGCGGGTGGGGATGTCACACTCGAACAAATAAAACAGTGGCTCAAAAAACAGGCAATTTGGCAAATTTATTTACCTGCTCCAAGAAAAATAACAAGACCTCATTTTGTAAATACTATCCCTAATGACACCCATCAAATGGACCTCCTGTTTCTGCCGCATGATACAATAAGAAAAAAACGATACAAGTATGCATAAACTGTTGTCGACATAGCTTCAAGGTACAAGGATGCTGAACCCATAACTGACAAGAATGCTACCACAGTGGCCACTGCGTTAACAAAAATATATAGTCGTGGTCCTTTAAAATTTCCCAGGCTTGTGCAAGTCGATGACGGAAGTGAATTTAAAGGGGCTGTTAATCAATTATTTGCAAAGCATGGAGTGCTAGTGCGACGAGGCATACCAGGTGTACATATATCACAGGCAACTGTTGAAAACTTTAACAAGCAATTATCAGAGAGACTTTTCAGCTATCAGTATTCTAAGGAACTCATGCATGACGCACGTAACACTGAGTGGATTAAGAGATTACCATCTGTGATAAAAGCAATGATAATGAGGGTCATTTAAAACCTGCGGATGCTATTAAATTAAAAACAATGCCATCAAGGTCAGAAATAAAAACAACACCACCAGACAAGCTTGTTTACAAAACAGGTAAGATATTTGTATCAACCTGGCGAGGCCGAGAATGACGTCAGACGTAGGGGAACTGATCCAATTTGGTCTACGTCTGTCAACAATATAAAAAAAATAGTTCCTTCCGCTAATGCATCGATTTATTATCTGTATGAGCCTGCGCCTCAGAGGGCGTTTGTTAGAGAAGAATTACAGATTATTCCCCCAGACACTGTTACGCATTTTTAACCATTTCATCAACTAATTCATCGATTAGTTCATCAACCAGTTCATCAGCTATTTCTTCAGATAACTTAAGCGCATAATGCCCAGGTGCATAAGCCTTTTCTTTAGTGTGAAACACTCGTTTTGTGTCCCCTACTGCAAGTGACATTTTATGTGTTTGGATCATTTCAATATTGTGACTATTTGACCTCAGTGTCTTGTTTGGATAATCAGGCATTAGTTCTCCATCTAATACTTGTTTGTAATGTTCATGGCGAATGTCTTTATTTTTTATCGCTGTTTTCTTGATAACTTTGGCTTTGGACTGACTGCATTTTTGGTGCAGTATAGAATACATTTTTGACCTCAGTCCAACGTACTCAACAATAGGCACTCCATTGAGTTCATCTTTAAATTTCCCAGGCACTTTCTTATTCTGTGTGCTAAACAGCGGGTGATCCTTAGGGTAGTCAGATGTGTCATACATATGCAACTCTGTTTTCATGTCTTCATAAAAGTCTTCAGTAGGCACATCTATGATCATAGAGTCGGTGTCAGTGTATAACAGACGGCACTCAGGATACTTTGGTTTAAAGTAATCATAGTAAAATTCAAGCATCAGCAATTTTGATAACTCAAGTATTGCCAATATATGAATTGCCAATGAATACTGGCTTGTCCAGTTTGACAATCTTTTTTTTTTGAGTGAAACTGCATACAATGATGAATGAAACTCTTTGTACCCTGTGTACTGTGGCTTACCTGTAAGTTTAATTGCACCCAATTCAGTTGTGACCAGTCTCACATCTTTGCGGTGATGAGGATTTTCCATTGTCTTTCCAAAACAGGCATTGTTCATAAGCTTAAAGAAGTCTTTGTCAAATGCAGTGTTGCCATCTCTTGCACACAATGTTGTGTTTTTCATTATGTAATCTTTCATGAAAGCACTTTGGTCAAATTGAATACCTCTGTGAACTTTCTTTAGTACTAACCCATGCCTGATATAAAACTGCAGTAAGCGATAGTGGCAAACGTAATTGAATTTGTCATTCAAATTTGGCACAAGTTTAGTGTCTTCTTTTTTCCCCATCAAACTCACTTTCTCAACAGCCAATGGATAATCATTGTGGTAATCATGTAGGTGGTGTGGGTACTCCAGGTCTACTTCAAAGATCCAACCCTTTGCATCATTCCGATCATAATTCATAATTTCGTTTGTTAATTTTGTTATATCACACTGTGACAAATCATGTAAACAAAAGTTTTTCAAGGGCAATAACTTACAAATTGCAAATCCATAAAGGTTATTAGCGTCCAAGTATGTAATGAATGACCTTGACCTTGAGGGGTCAAAGTCATCAAGATATTTGTTGTTGGCTTTGGCATAGTTGTTTGCGTCTATACTAATACCTCCCCTCAAACCACGTTCCACCATTTCACCCATCGTGCGATCAGACAACAGGTCTATAAATATCTTGCTGGATTTCAAAAATGCATTCCATGTCATGTTATGTAGTTATGTAGCAAGCAGGGTCAAGACTGTAGTGCAACAAACCCTTTTCACGGTAACTTTCAAATATGTCTGCTAGCAAACAAACGTCAGCCTTTAAGTACTGATCATGGTAGTCACCAATTGTCTGACACCCTAGTTTACCCCACACATCAAGTGCATGTTGATAATCAGAGTCAGAAATACCTTTACCATTTAGTGCAGAATAAAATTTATCTTTTGGTGGCAGTCTCCTTTCCTCAAACTCAACCCAGTCACTGATGTACTCATACGGATACACTCCTTTCTTGATCAAGTCTGGCTCAAAATTATTTACTTGTTATTGGATACTCAGTCAGTCCATCTGCCAGACTAGCAAGCCCTAAAGACAAATGTTGCATCGAGTCATAAAATGCTAATTTGTCCAACCTAAAAGTCAAGTATTTCTCAGTTGTCTGGGCAATGCAACTAATCTTTTTGTAAGACTCATCCACAGCCTGCATGATAATATGTTGAATCATACCCCTTGAGATTGTGGAAAAAGATAGGCAACTTACATGCCTTGGGATCAATTTTTAGTTTCAAGTTGCAATCACCATGTGCAGCACCTCTGTAACGTCCAGTTATGTGGTCATGATCGCGAACTTTATCACCATCAATGGCTTGTTCACAAATCCAACACATCACTGCTGCATCAAAATTTAGTTTGTCTTCTTCTGTCATCAACAAAGGCATCTGACAGTTTTCCAAATACTGTACTACTTGACTATACAGTTGTCTCATTTCTGTTAAAAACTCAGCTGCTGCATTTTCACCTCTGTAGATAACAGGTTCTGTATGCTGACTGTCTGACCTAACAAGAATGTATCCAAAAGAACACACCACTTGGTCACTCAACTTTATTGTCTTTGGTAATGATTCTGGGACAGGACCATCATATGGAACAACCAGTGATTCCAAATCAGCATACACTACAAACGGCAGCTTTTGCTGATTCCCATGGTTTTTAAAATAAACCTTGCTACCAGGATCTGGATACCTAAGTACTGTTTGAATGTCATCAGGTGACCTACAATGTTTAACATGTTTGTGTGCTACTTCAATAGAGGAAAACCTCTGTAAACACTTTTTACAAAATTCCTGTTTAATCTTGTGTTTTGTTGTATGCCCATGAATTAGACGTGACATACTCCTAATAATTGTGTAGTGAAAGTTATGACCGGAACTTATTAATAAAAGGTCAACATGCTTATCTTCTGGCTGACCATATGTGGGGGCAAGTGGTGATACTCTAATTGGTTCTAACTTGTTCTCAGACTCATTATCCCATACATACACATTTACAGATATACCAGGATTTAGTTTTTCAAACAAATCTATGTCCTCTACCTTAACAGGAAAATCTATGCCACTGAAGTTGAGTTCGTTTTCAAATTTGGTATAGTTAGATACATGTTCAGGTCTTGTTTTTACAAAGTGTAGTTTGGCAAGAACACACCACATAAAACAGAAATTATCATTGTTCTGAATATTGACTACAGCCTTTTTATTTACAACCTCAGTTGGCAGTGGCACCATGATTTGCCTAAAATAGGATGATACCTAGATAGCTTTAGTTGCAGTTCATGTATACTACCTTCATGCCAACCAGACCCCTGCATTTTTGCTCTGTCAATTGCTTCACGGAAGTCAGGCAACAGTCTTTCTCTAAACACATTTTCCAATTCTCTTCTCGAATTAAATGTGTGTTGTCTTGTTGAGATAAACGATATAATCACTTCACCATCTACCCTGGTAAATTCTATTTTAGCAACAATCTGAATCTTTACACTACCAGAAAAAAAGATTATTTTGTATGACAGAAAAAGACCTTTCTATCGATTCATAGACACTGTAAGTGTTGGATATAGGCAAGTCTGTTGTGTGAAACACGTTTCTTAAGCCGGACGAGCTTTGGGCATTGTCCGTCATTTTTATTTGTCAGACAAAATAATAAATAGAAAAATTACACAAGGTGTAATACCACTTTATTGACTGTAACACCTACAATAAACAGATTCAGTTTGCATAGTTGTCTGATTATTTGTTCACACACTGTCTCAAACAACTGATCATCAACTTCAAAGGTATGTGTCTTAAGATCGACAGGCATGTACTCTACAAATGGTAACTCCTCAAATATTTCTAAAGTCATTTGATATGACACATAAATCATATCAGGTGTTGATACTGGTGTTATGTCCAGTTGTTTGAAATCTGTTCTTAACTGATCAAAGTGTTGGATATATCTGAAAAACTTTGTTACATCGATTGTGTTGTCCGTCATTTTTATTTCACCGACAAAATATTAAATAAATAATATTTCTGCTGTCTGCTCATGCCGCGTGTGTAATATCACTTTATTTACTGTAACACAGTTAATATAACCATTTAGTTTACGTAGTTGTTTAAATATGTTATAACAAAGTATTGCAAACCAGTAACAGCTGGCATCATTAACTTTAAAGGTATGTGTCCTAAAATCAACTTTCATGTACTCCACAACTGGATGCTCATCATCAAAAAAGTCCAAAGTCACATTATATGACATATATATCACCGATGGCACTGAGAGGCTTATGTCAGGCTTTTGGTAGATGTTATTAAGGAATCTAGTTGATCAATGTCTTTGAAGCTCTCTGTGATATCAAACGCTTGCACGATTTGTCCAACCATAATTTTTTATGGACAAAATAAAAAGCTAAATTAATTCACTAACCCATACCCTGTGGGCTGATCTGTCTTTAAGATAAGCTTTAGATGCTTAGTCGATTTTAGTTTGTTTTTTACAATGTCTCGTTCATGTTTGTTGGGGATGACATCATTTTCTCTGAGGCAGTCTTCAAAGCTGTCACGATCTTTACAGTAAAACAAACAGATAAACTTTAACTGCTCATGAAAATCTTTCAGTACAGCATTATATTTTTGAGTGAGAATCCATACACTGATATTTGCATGCCTGACACTAAAAGCAAGCTCTGCTAATGTGTTTCTCTTCTTAACAATATCCTTCTCTGCAGAGCAATCATCAACAATAAACAATGTTGGCTGTCCTTCAAATTGTTTGTAAAAATACAGCAGGTAGTCGTTCAGTTTTTTCTCAGGGTTGACTAAATAAATGTTGTGATCAGACCAAATGAATAAACGGTTGTGATAAGCTCTGTTGTGCTTTATAGTAGGACAAAATATCACAATGTTTTCGAAATGATAGATGTATCTTGTTTGTAAGAGATTAAGAACAAATTCAGTTTTTCCACAGCCTGTGGCACCGCAAAACAAACCACAGTGTGGGTCAAGTGTCATCAAGTTCATTTTAATACTAATTATAATTTTAATAATTTAATTTAATGTGTCCACTCAGTCTGCTTTCTTAAATGTTCAGTTGTGCATCATAAATCAAATACAAATATATGTTTATTGCTTCGGCTTTTTCAACCTTTTTTTTGTATTTGGATTGTAATTCCGTCACTGCCATTTTCAACAGTATGACCTGACCCATGTAGGTAGTCGTCATCTGTACTACTCAGGTCTAGCCAAAGTGCATACTTGTCTGTCAGGTATTGAGCTATTCTTACATCGTACAGATGTAGATCTTTAGATGCCAGGTTTGCTGGTTTTTCTCTAAGCCTTCCACCTGCAAAATATTTTGTGATCTCATCATAGTGCTGGTAAGGTAGCATACCCAAAGCATACACTTGATTAGGACGACCTTCAATAGTGCAGGATAAATGTGTAATCTTTGGATTGTAAAATTTTTTTGAATCCCTTTGGTATGGACTCGCTGGTTTAACAAACAACATAAGAATGCCTTTCAGTGACCTAGCAGGTGTGTTCAAATTGATGTTCCCCATTGGATCGCTTTTATCTTTATGAATCAAACTGTGTCTTATAACACGATCATAATAAATCGGCAGTCTTGACTGGTACTGCTTTTGAATTAGAGTAGCTAAATGAGCATGTGTGACAATTTCATATTCCAAGGAAATATTAGAGATCTTGTATGATGCATTGAGATCCATTGATTTGATAACTTTGGAGTAGTCATTAAAGATTAGTTCAAAACTAAGACGGTCATTTAGTGCTCCTTGATAATAAGGCAAATGCGCTGTTCGGATTTCAAATTCAAGTGGAATGCAAAATCTATTTCCATATGTTTCTGCCACAATAACGTCCTTGGCTTCTGTTGTTGATTTATCTGTTGCATTGATTCTAAGTTTGGCAACATTATCAGCCTGTATGCCTTGGTAAATACGGTCTTCTCGTTCTTCACTTGTGAGCCACAGATCTTTGAAACAGTAGAATACATCAGCATCGTCAAAACTAAACACTTCCTGTCCTTCAAGTTTAACTTTAATAGTCTTAATAATTGCTCTGCCAAGGTTGCCAACTAGTGTTCTTTCGTCATCTGTGCCTGATGAAAGTTCGATATTAAAAGCAAGGCGAGCAGTTCCAGGAACAATAACGTCATTGGGACCTAGGTTTGGAAATTTGACGGTAAGAATTTGGTTTTAATCTATGGAGCTAGGATTGTTTGTGACGACAATTGATTGTTTAATGCCCTTAACACCAAGAGGCTCACGTAGTTTTCTGTATGGGTCTAACTTCGATCCGTAGGACTGTGCCATTTTATTATGCAAAAATCTAAAAAATTAATTAATATAAACAATGGCAGCAGGAGGATTTGGTCATGAAGATTTTGAAATGGATGACATGAATGACTATGATTCTAGTGCAACAGATATGACAGATATGACTGGTACAAGGAATACTTTCAGTTTACGCCATGAACTTTTAGAAAGCAAAGTGAACTCGTTTTATGATCATGTTGGTGACCGCCCAGACAACATATATCCTAATCAGTTTGTACTTGATGGCAGGGGCCATTTATATTCATGATGTACAAACAAGGTTGCCAATTGGACAAGAATTTGAAATGACTGAAGTAACAAGACTGCCAGAATTAGCAAACACAGTAATACAAGAAACTTCATTTACAGAAGGGCAAATAAATGAGGCTATGAAAACAATGGGTGACTCTCCTTTAACCTTGCGGGAGTTAGCAGGGTTGGATAAAACACTGCAGTCAATAAGAGGTGAGCTTGTAAATAATGTAGCCAAACTAGGCGAGCTTGATAATCACATAGAAAGAGAAAAAGACAAATTAGCTAAAGCTGATGATGAGAATTATGGCACGGAAATGAAAGAAAGAATACAACACAGATTAAATGATTTGCAGATAGAAAGATCCGCATGGCTAGAAGTGATTGAAATAGGAAAAGAAAAACTGAAAACACAGGTCAACAAAATTAGAGAAAATATTCAGAAAATACTTCAAGAAGACACAACTTTGGCTGAGAGATTAAAAACACTTTTCAGAGAGCAGGGTATCACTATTGCAAGTTTAATTACTGCTCTTGGATTTATTATCAGTACTGTAGTGTTAGCTGTAACGGGTGGTGGTAGCACTCCAACCCCTCCAGCTCCTCCAGCTCCATCAGACCCAAATGATTTACAGGCATGGGTAAAAAACAACTGTCACACATATCAGACTTGCTTCAAAAATTGGCAGTAAAAGCAATGGATGGTTTGCCTGGCATAATAGGGAGTGTTGTGAGTTGGCTGATTAGTACAGCAGCAAAGGTAGTAAGGTTTATGGCAGAGCATGTGTGGGTCTTTTTGGTGACAGTAGGAAGGTTAATAGTGGGTTATTTAATGAAACAGGTAAAGAAGTAATATCCCTAATCCAGTAAGGCCTATTACCAATGCAGTTCTCTCCGACTCATGTGTGTTTACTGGGGTTTCTGGCTGTGCTGGTGCCGGTGCAAGTGTCGGTGCCGATGTTGGGGCTGACATTTCTGGCGTTACTGTCTGTACAGGTGATGATGATGTTACTGGCGTTACTGGCGTTATTAATGGTTTTAATGGTTGTAGGTGAGTGGTTGTTGGCCTCAAGTTTACAGACTGATTGAGTCCTAATTTTTGATCATGCCCAGCAACAATTATTTCATTATTATAATTTGTTATTGCCCCCATTTGGAGTTGAAGGTCAGATGGTAACATGTATAGCCCGATGCCAACTACAAAGTCAACTTTAGATCTGGCATATCTGAGAATGTCTTGGTAGTGTTGTATGCTTGAAGGGAGATCAACAACTGAGTTAATTGAATCTTCAAGGTTTGCAAGAAACTGTTTTTGTGGTTCAAATTTCCCACTACCGTTTAAAATGTTTGATTTTGTTTGAGCTTGTGCTCCTAGTATACACCACACATACGTTCTGATAGACTCATTAATGCGTTCGACTCCTGCTTGAGTAAACCCGTCACTCCTGTCTAAGACAAATGTGGTCCAGGCATTAGACTATTTCTGTTCAATTGAACCTAACCACACTTCAGATTTTGATGAGAATGAAGAGTAGGGAGGCCAGTAATCTTGTTGGTATTGTCTGTGACTCATAGCATAATACAATGTACCCATGCCTTTGTGATCATCAAGTTTTTGTGTAAAGTCATACTTTGTACTGATGTTAAATTCATTACAGATGCATTCAAATGCTTTCATATCCATGAGGTTGTTAAACTGGTTAAAACTAGATTCAGTAGGCAATGGCGTATGCAGTTCTGACAGTATTCTTCTAAGCTGGTAATATGTGTGGAAACGATAGACAGACTTAATCAGTTTGTTTGGGTGATTCAAATGGTCTGTAAAAGAAATGCCACAGCCAGTAGTTGAACATAGTACAGCAAAGTTAAGCTGGTTTTGAAACATCTGTAGTGGGCTTGAGGACCACTTTCTTGCAGTTGCATCATCTGTAATTGGAGGGTTTAGGTAATGATCATATGGATTCGGTACTTTCACTTGAAATAAATTTCCTTCAGACAAAGCTATATGGAGCTCATTTAGCTGAATTATTTTCTGGTCATAAGTTGGTGCGACATTGTACTTGGCATCCACGTTAAATTGAAATGCATTTACAGTGGTAATTGTTGGTGATTTAAATTCCATTGTGCTTTTTTTATGTGATAATAAAAATGTTTATAACCTTATCAAATCTTGATACAAGCAAACCAGTGTGGTTAACTAATGGAATTGACAATCGAGATGGTAGCAAGGCTGTAGCTATCCACAAAATGTTCTACACTGTAAAGTGGTTTAATGTAACAGATGATAAAAATTATTCTGTAAATGGAACTCTTGATGGTATTGAGAAGGGCGATATTTTACGAGCTGGGTATTATGACTTTTGTACTTTAGCTGATTGGCTTCAAAATGAATTTAAAATTAAAGCAACTTTAAACCCAGCGAATTTACTTGTTACAATTGAATTTCCGAAAAGTGGAAACTTTTCTTTATCAATTAGTCTTTTATTATTACTTGGATTTTTAGGTAAAAAAAAAATAATACATCCAGATGAAGATTGGACATCATCAGTCGGGCATCTACTTTCACCAAAAAAAATCAAAAATAACTGGCAGATACCCTGTTCATTTGTCAGTACACACAGTCCTAAATGTTCATTTGAAAGAACTAAGCACTACTGATAATCTTCACAATGGAAAGCCTTCGACTTTGTTGAAATGTGTGTCGACTGGAACTGCTCCTTATTGTGAAAATGTAGTTGTTAGATTTCCTAATTCACAGTTTAAAAAATTAGGCTCCAGTTTCTTTGAATCATTGTGCATATCTGAAACTAACCAGGATGACAAACCAGTTGTCATGCATGATTTTTATGTTGTGTTTGAAGTTAAATAAATTTTATTTTTGCAAAATAAAAAATGAGCGGTCTTGGTCCAAAGCCGAGAATTGTACCAGTTGCATGTCCGTCAATAGAGTTGAAAGATTTGGCTGACGTGCAAGATTTTGATAAAGAAGGTGAGGTAGGAGAGGTGTATGGCCTTGAACTTGTTTCCGCTGGATTGTACAAACAAAAGGTAATTGATGTTGTAAAAGATGGCGCTGAGAGACAGTTTCCTAAACTTAGTCAACTTTATGATGTTACTGTTCCTACTCCTGTAAGTAATGTGCTCTACAGCTTAAAACATGTGGGTAATAAGTGGGTAATTATTCCTACCCCTGTTCCGCTTGCACCTATTCCCATTGTATGGGATGTAAAGTTTGTATTTATCAGTCCTTATGTTTATTTTACTGATGAAGGTGCCGTAGTATTTAGAAAAGTTGTTAACTCTGAGCCAATGCTTGTAAGTCTTGTGCCAAGCTATTTCGCAGAAACCAATAGCAGAGAAAAACTAAAACTTCAAGAGTATGGAAAATGAACGTATGTTCTTACAAATAGAAAGGGTAGAACAGATACTTCTATTTCGTTTGTACCAGCAAATTTTACCATAGATAGAGAAGCGACAATAGTTTTTGAAATTCTCATGAGATCTTTGGATGCTGTGAAAGAAGCAGATATCGCACAGGGAATCAAACTTACGTGGGATAGCACAGTAGCAGAGTCAACAAAGGTTGTTATTGCTATTAGAAAAATCAATACAGATTTTGAAGTTTCGAGTAGTGTCCCTGCTGTTAAGGTAGTGATTGATAAAGCAACTCTAGTTCGTCTAAGTTTCATAAACCTGGAACACATAGATCTTGTTTCATTTTATTATGCTAGCAAATTGTATACCTTTGAAGAGTTGCAAAATGAATTAGAAGATTAAATATAAAAAAATATTTGCCACAAAAAATGCCACCACTGTATCCGCAAATACCGCCTGAGCCACTTGAGACTATTGGGCGTGATGAAAGATTACAGGCAGACTAATTCCGTTTAATTAATATTACAGAAGCGTTGAAGTATTTGGAAGGAGAACAGGCAAAATACACCTGATGCAAAAGACGATATAAAACAGTTTTCAATTCTGTACACAACACATCAATGGCCGTGGGTGTGGTTTCAGCCGGATTATCTGTAGGAGGTATAGCTCTGTTTGCAATGGGAGTGGGAAGTGTCATAGGAATTGCTATTGAAGGTGTTGGCCTTGCCACAAGCCTGGCTTGCTTTGGTATGGAAGCCCTTAACAAAAGATTTTATACAAAGTTGCAAAAGCATGAAGCCTTGAGTACACTAGCTGGAGCTAAGCTGAGCAATATGAAACTTATTATCAGTAAGGCTTTAGACGATAATAAAATTGACGATCACGAATTTAAGAGAGTGCAGGATGATTTGGCCAATTACAAACAACAGAAGTCTGAAATTCAGAATAAGATGCGTAGTCAACCCGCAAATGTTGAAGAGCTAAAGAAATCTTTTTTAGAGGAAGGAAAAAAGATAAGTGTAGAAGAAACTCTGAAAAGGGTTCAAGGACTTATAAGCAATTAATGATAGGTTTTGGTAATCCATTATTTTTGTCATACTCTTCACAAAGAGATGTCATGCCTTTTTCGCCTGCCTATCTAACACCATCTGCCCCACCACCAGACTATTACTGAAAAAAAAGTTTTTATGTTGTCCTTGTAACTTGGGAAATCTGTCCGAGTAAGTTGTTGACTTGGGTCAAGAACTTATAAAAACGTATGTTAAGACACTTGTAAGAACTTGTTTTAAGTCACTTATTAGATTTTGTGACAACTAACTTATAAGAACATGTAAAGATAACTTTGAAGTTAGTTGGCAGTTGTAAGTGACTTGGAAATTTGTTATCAAGTATCTGTAGGTAACTTAAAAAATTTGTTAACAAGTGCATGTAGGTAACTTTGAAAATTTCTTATAAAGTGCATGTAGGTAATTAATAACAATATTGTTGTTTTTATTGTGTGCGAGTTGTGTATGGTCATTTTACAAAATACCCTTGTTGGGTATATATGACCAGGATTACCCTTTATCTTATCTCTTACACACACACACACACACACACACACACACACACACACACACACACACACACACACACACACACACACACGCATGCACACACACATGCATGGGCACACACGCATGTACACACATATGCACACATGCACACACACATGCATGCACACACACACACACACACACACACACACACACACACACACACACACACACACACACACACACACATGCTCACACAAATCTTTATTCAGCATGCATGATTATTGTAGACTCCAGTCCGCAGAACACTTCATCACTTTAGGTTTCAGATTGAGTTGTTTGAAACATGTAGCATGTAACACGCTGTGACTGAAAAACCACCAAGCCCACACGCACGCAGTCAGTATGGCTGTCACCACCAGTTTTTCCTTAGCAACACCGTTCCAGTAAGAACGGGGTTGTTAAAAACCTGTAAACAAAATCATTTAACTCTGGGTCACTCTTCCACACACGTCCTTTTATATTTCGTAAGCCTTCCTTAGTAACGCTGTTCCTGTAAGAACGCGGTTGTTAAGGACATGTAAACAAAGACATTTAACTCTATGTTCTGCCTAACATTTCTTAGTTGTCTACGACACTGAAATGATAGCAAATGACTGTTTTGAGAAGGCTCAAACTTCTGTTACACCCTAAACACTGCGTGGTATCTTTAGCGCCGCGAATTCCGGGTAGGCTTTGCGGCACCCATGTGGCGACACAGCCCGCACGCACGCACGCAGCCAGTATGACTGTCACTACTAGATTTTCCTTAGTAACACCATTCCTGTAAGAACACGGTTGTTAAGGACTTGTAAACAAAGACGTTTAAGTCTATGTTCTGCCTATCATTTCTTAGTTGTCCATAACACGAACTGATAGCAAATGACTCTGTTTTGAAAAGGTACAATCTTCTGGTTACACCCTAAACATGTGGCGTCATCACTGCGCTGCGAATTCAGTCCCAGTAGGTTTGCGGTCCGCGTGGCGACACAGCCCGCAAGCACGCATGCAGGCAGGTAGTATGGACGTCAGTTCTTCCTAGCAACACCATTCCAATAAGAATGGGATCACTAAGGACCTGTAAACAAAGTCGTTTAACTCTATGTTATGCCTATCATTTCTTAGTTGTCTATGTCATGGAGGTGATAGTAATGACTCTGTTTTTAATAAGGCTCAAACTTCTGTTACACCCTACTGAAACACGTGGTGTCTTTAGCGCCGCGAATTCTGGGTATGCATACTTTGGTCCCGCGGGGCGACACAGCCCGCAAGCACGCACACAGGCAGGTAGTATGGTCGTCAGCCGTTCTTCCTAGCAACACTGTTCCAATAAGAACGGGATCACTAAGGACCTGTAAACAAAGACGTTTAACTCTATGTTATGCCTATCATTTCTTAGTTGTCTACGACACAGAGGGGATAGTAATGACTCTGTTTTTAAGAAGGCTCAAACTTCTGTTACACCCTAAACACATGGCGTCATCACTGCTCCACGGCCCCAGCGCGGCGACACAGCTAGGCCCGCATGCACGCAGTCTGGCCATCAAATCCATTGCTAACACTTGTGTGAAGTCAGTTTCACTCGCAAAAGCGAGCTACTTACATGAGCCGCGACGGGAACGCCTCACACTTGGCCAACAACATATAGACAATACAAACAAAAAACAAGGTTACGGACTGTCAGGTCATGCCAGAGCCTTTGCACAAGACAATACACACACAGAACATAAAAACAAGGTTACGGACTGTCAGGTCACGCCAGAGCCTTTGCACAAGACAATACACACACAGAACATTTAGTTACGGACTGCTAGGTGTTTCTCTCCAAAAAGTTGCTATTTCCTGTTCTTCCAACATTTCTTTAATTTGTTTTCGTAAACTATACACCTTCGAAAAAGGCAGTGCAAAAAAATGAAATTTAGGATATTTGCATAACAGTCCTGCTATATCGCGCAACTTGTGAGAATAAGACTCTGAAATTCCGATGTGAACGTTTAGCCAATCTTTCCAGTTCAAGTTAGTTTCTTTCCGAATTTTTAGTCTTTTATGAACTTCAGCTCCCGCAATGAGCCACTCTCCATAGTGGATCGAGGCTGTCATGCTCTGTTGTTCGGTATGGCGAAGTAATCTGTAGCCGGCCTTTAAATTTGTTTTTAAATTATCTAAAGTAATTGTAGTCAAATCACACTGGTCTACTCTAATACACTCAACCGGCTTGTCATCAGTATGAATATACAGATTTTCTTTTAAATACAAATAATTTTTTTTTTATCACTGACCTTTTGCTTTTTTGAACCACCGTTGAGTATATCAGCCAAATTACCTAGTGGTTTTTCGGATTTTTCTAACCAATATTCCGGAGGTTTAGATAAAGCACACGCTATATAAGCCACCAGTTTTTCATGGTATTCTCCATGAGATTGTAAGATAAACATGTCCTCCTCAGTCCTATCCATTTTCTGAAATGAGCGGTTGCGTGGCATAACAAGTTCAGACATGCATGCCACGTAGCATTGCTATTAATAACACTAACGTCACATAGAACGTGTTTGGGCATGTCTAGTAAGGATCGTCTCATGCCTATTTTTTCCTGGTCTTATTACGACTATCGGGAATTTCCGTATCTTGTAATAGTAGGTGGTCCCGATAACAGCTGATAGCTGTTTTAGTAAAGGTAAGGTTATAAACGTTTACCACTAAGGCGTTTAAGAAGTCAATGACAACATTAATTATTTAGGTGTGGTGGGGTATCTGCCTTAATAATCACAGGTTGGCAGCTGATCAAAATCGTTGCTTGAATGATTTCTGGAGTGGAACTAAAATGGGTGGGCGATTAAGGCATTGACTGTCTTGGTTGGCATGGGCTTGTATAATTACCGAGAGGATCAAATAAAATGATCGATTATTGGCGGGGTGGGGTGGGAGCCCCACATTATTAATCTCTGAGGGTGGTGGGGTTCATTCCATTGTTGTCGCGTACTTTCACTCCGTTTTTCTGTGTTTTTCTCATCTCAGTTCTGGCATTGGTCAAGTCGCAAGTAGACAGTATTCGGCAGCTGTTGCGACATTCCTGATCAGTGGCGTCAGTCAGTGGTTGCTAGGCGGGGCGGCGTGACCTGTTTATCCATGGACAAGTCATGCTCAATTGCAACAGCAGGAGATGGATCGACCATCATAATTTGGGGGTAGAGCCAGATTAGCTTGGCGCCTGTCGGCGCAAATCTAATCTGGCACTACCCTTGAATTATCATGGTCGATCTATCTCCTGTCAGAAGTGTATTGTAGTTAAACGACGCCTCCAAAATTTGGGGAAATACTTGCGTCGGGGCTGAATGGGTTAGATGCGCCTGCAAGATACATGGAATCTGTCTCGCTGACACCACTTTCAATCACTTGCGTCGGGGCTGAATGGGTTAGATGCGCCTGCAAGATACATGGAATCTGTCTCGCTGACACCACTTTCAATCCGTGTCCCTGGGAGGCTGGTGTTCTTTCGCGATGCACACATACCAAGGGAAATTACTCAGCGGAAGGACAGACAAACGGTCAGATACTTTCGCCTTCAATATGTGTCCACTCGCAACTCACTCAGCCCGACGCACGTATTTCACAAATTGTGCAGGCGTCATCTGACGACTATGAACCTCTCAGGATATGGATCGACCGTGATATATTACCGGTGTTTAATACCGGTATTTGTTTAGTATTTAGCATGAATATCATATTTTTAGATTTTACTGTGTGTGATGGTGTGTGTGTGTGTGTGTGTGTGTGTGTGTGTGTGTGTGTGTGTGTGTGTGTGTGTGTGTGTGTGTGTGTTTGTGTGTGTGTGTGTGTGTGTTTTGTGTGTGTGCGTGTGTGCGTGCATGCGTTATTTAAGTCTTAGTAACTAACACCAAGACAAATTCCAATGTTTGTATTGTTTTGTAAATGGAAACATATGGCAATAAGCTATCTTATCTTATCTTAATTCAAGGGTAGTGCCAGATTAGCTTGGCGCCGACAGGCGCCAAGCCAATCTGGCACTACCCTTGAAATATCATTGTCGATCCATCTCCTGTCGTGGTGCGTCAGGGCTGAATAAGTTAGTGAAGAGTATAATACGATTCAAAGAAATCCTTGCATAACTGTGCGCCCGAGGCTTTGATGGTAATTGTGCTGGAGGACATGTTTCAGTCAGTGTGTCAATTGCAGGGTTTTCCTCGGAGGAGGGCTACCAAGTTTACGTGGAGGCGTACCTTGATTTCCCAGGCTACACTTTCTGCGAGCAAGAAAATGCCATACACTGTACAACCGTGGCAGATTCTGCTAAGTTAGACGTTGATAAGTTCCTAGACTTGGCATGCCGCAGAGTCCCTATCGTCGCTCGCTACGTCCGAGTCCGCGTGGCAGAACTTTACGCCAGCAATCGAAAGAAACTATTCGACCTGTGTGAACTCTTCGTGTGGGCAATTCCGTACAGTAAGTGCGATTTCGTTTGATGATGTAAGTGGTGATAATTCCAATGTTTTGTACATGGAAACATATGGCAATGGTGGTTGTGGGTGGTGGTGATTGTGGTGAAACTTACAACAACGACAATGGTGACGACTGACGACGACGGACAAGGTTGATGACGACCATCTTTTTTTTATATTTTTTTTTACATCTAATCACATGGCAACATCGACAAAAGATCGTCTGAAGAAGGCTAGAAAACCGGCGTATGCCCAATCATATCGAGTTCACATTGACGTGGTGAGTGTAGTATCACCGAAATAATCATTTTTTTTTTTTTTTTTTTGGTTATTTTTATTCCTGAATCCTCCTTCTTCCAGTTGAAACAGGACAACTTATAACAAGAAGAAAACAAAACCTCTTTTCTCCCCACTCGGGTATGCCCTGTGCTACTTTGGTGGGGTTAACTACATTTTAGTTACCAGGGTCACCCTGGTCAGCCCCACAGGGTGGGTTTTCCCCTCTATTCTGGGCATGTGTTTCTGTCTACCCTTGGTCCATTCACCAGTATTTTCCTTTTTTTAAACTCTCCCTACTGTCTGCGCTGCCTGTAGCTCTTGATATTGGATGTGTGTTGCTAAGTGGTCCTAGCTTTATTTAGGCCCCATGTTGTAGGTTTATTTAACGTATTGGACCGGCTGACGACATAATTTAATATTCTGTTTAGTTTGTTTTTTCACAAGCAGTCCTGAGAAAGTCTTGTTGCTGTCGGGACGTTAAGCAATGTACAATCAATCAAACAACCTCTTTTCTCTTTAGAACCAAACTTTGTCAATGTCGCCTTGGATAAGCCTGCAGTGATGAGTTCTGTTGCCGGCCTAACTAGCAACGCATTAGATTTCAACGCGTCCACGGCCGTAGATGGTCTGAGCGGTGTGGGCACCCTGTGGAGCTGTGCTGTAAGCGGCGGCAACAGCCCGTGGTGGCAGGTGGATTTACAGCAAGACTACACCATTTATGGCGTGATCCTGACCGGAGTTCTGCCCAAGTGTAAGCACTGAACCCTTCACTCCCGGGACCCCACTTTCAAAATAACTATGCTGTGTGCTGACGAGCATCAAAAAAAAAAAAAAAAAAAAAAAAAAAAAGCCACCATTTTTGGAATTATCGGAAACACTGAAGTGTTTCCGATGATCCCCTCAATGTTGCATTTCTTTTGCTTGTCGGTATATTGAGTTACTCTGGCGATTTCTGTTCGTTTGACTGTCGCTTTTTGACTTTTTCGCCATATGCTTTGTTTCTTCAGCGTTGCGCCTTCCTGGAATGGGTAAGGAGAATCTGCCGCCTAACCTAAACTGTACTGTAGTCTTCGGCCGACAACTCGAAAATGTTAACCCGTTCAGCCCTGACGCACTACAGCAGGAGATGGATCGACCATGATAATTCAAGGGCAGTGCCAGATTAGCTTGGCGCCTGTCGGCGCCAAGCTAATCTGGCACTGCCCTTGAATTATCATGGTCAATCCAGCTCCCGTAACTGGTGCACAGTCGTTACATGACACCTATACAATTTGAGAAATACGGCCGTCGGGCTGAACGAGTTAAGATTGTCGAGGTGTGATGCGTGACAAGTTACGGCCCCCTGTACAGGCCGTACTGTGGCTTCCTCCACTTAGTTCCAGATGACGGCATCTCTTTGCGTGTTGATGTTTTGGATGGAGCCGGCACTCAAAATGTGTCCACTACATGTGTTTTTGTTGATCGCGACGACCTAAAGAGCTTTGGATTTATGACGTATGGCTTAGCTGACAACATGGGTCTGGTCACCACCCGGCAGTACCCTTGTCCGGGTAAGACGTGTGTAATGTACCCAGTTAGTTAATTATTTGGGCCATCTCACGACGGGTAATGTACCCAATGCTGTAACACCTTCATTAACAGGTTCCAGACGTGCGGCATTTATGCCGCTTATCCCGATGCTGCACGTCCCGAAGGAGGTAAGATGCATGGCAACAAGTGGCGCACAGTTGGTGGAGGCATAATATTCAGGTGCCGTTTGTCAACTCAGTAACATGTTATGTTACACGTCAAGTTAATATTCGGGTGCCGTTTGACTACTATCATATTTTGTTGCATGCCAAGTTAATATTCAGGTGCCGTTTGACAGGTAACGTATTCTGTTACACACCAAGTTAATATTGAACTGCCGTTTGACAACTAACATATATTTTGTTATTCGCCAAGTTAATATTCAGGTGCCGTTTGACAACTAACATATTCTGTTACATGCAAGTTAATATTCAGGTGCCGTTTGACAGCTAACATATTCTGTTACACGCCAAGTTAATATTGAGTTGCTGTTTGACAACTTACATATATTTTGTTACTCGCCAAGTTAATATTCAGGTGCCGTTTGACAACTAACATATTCTGTTACATCCAAGTTAATATTCAGGTGCCGTTTGACAGCTAACATATTCTGTTACACGCCAAGTTAATGTTCAGGTGCCGTTTGACAACTAACTAATTCTGTTACACGTCAAGTTACTATTTAGGTGCCGTTTGACAGCTAACATGTTCTGTTACACGCCAAGTTATTGTTCAGGTGCCGTTTGACAGCTAACATATTCGGTTACTCGCCAAGTTAATATTCAGGTGCCGTTTGACAACTAACATATTCTGTTGCACGCCAAGTTAATATTCAGGTGCCGTTTGACAACATATTCATTTACACGCCAAGTTAATATTCAGGTGCCGTTTGACAACTAACATATTATGTTCCACGCCACGTTTTGGGGTCAAGGGGTCGCTGTCTGTCTCAAAAGGTGGGGGCCCAAGGGGACGTGTTGCGTTGGTGGTGCGGGTTGTGGGGAACTCTTACAGCGCCTCCTCCGGGATCACCTTAGTTTAGGGCCTCTTGGCCTTCGTGAGGCACTCTCGTGTGTACTCCCTTCGGACTAGCATAGCATCCCTCTATCCCAAGACCGCCCGTTCGTGGTCTCTGGCCACATCCTCTCCGAGGTGACCCCAAAAACTGGGCAGCACGAGCTCCCATGCTAAACACGGCGGATCTAGAGGAGAGAACCTCGAACATTATTCAACATTGTCCTGCTGCCTTGCAGGCCTGGCCGCTTGGCTGCGGAAAGGCTAATGGAGGAAAACCCTGACTTCAAAGCCCCCGTGTCTCCGGGGAAGGCTTTTGAGCCAGAGACTAGGACAAGGAAAGTCTGATATAAAACCTACGACCTGAGGACATCGATGCCATCGTCCCAGCTTGCTAGGCCATGGAAGACGAACCAAGGGTTTAAAGGGTGGGGTCAGTACTGCGCACACTGCACTCCACCAAAAAGCTCCACCGCGCAGGCTTTAGGAAACGTCCACGGTCCATGACACAGACCATTCCAAGTCCTGTAGCGATGGGCGAGGGGCGAAACGGCAGGTGAAAGATGTCACTGGAAGCAGCAGTCTCAAACCTGCATGCAGGCGGTTCAAGATATTGGTCACCTGGTGTTGACCTGGGGATGACAACGTCACTCGGCACACCCTGAACGACCAAGCAGCCTTCTCTAGGGACAGAACTGCTTGCTCCAAACGGAGAGGGGCATAGAAAATGTGGCCTAACCAAAGCTCGTACCCTCACAATCCCTGTTGGCTAGCCGCGGTCAACGGGCATCTTCTCCTGCGGTCAGAAAACAAGTAAAAACAACGGATCCACTCTAATGACGACCACGACCGGACTCAAAGTAGCATGCTGGAACATCCGAACCATGCTCGACACAGCAGACAGCCGACGCCCTGAACGTCGCTCCGCCCTCATTGCCCATGAATTGCGGAGGTTAAACATCGACATCGCTGCGCTCAGCGAAGTACGCCTCCCGGACGAAGGCAGTCTCCAAGAACTTGGCGCTGGCTACACCCTCTACTGGCCAGGCAAGTCTGCATCAGAAAGACGGCTCTCAGGCGTGGGCTTCATGGTCAACACCTCCATTGCGACTAAGCTGGAAAACCTACCAACCGGTCACTCAGACCGCATCATGTCCATGTGCCTCCCACTGAGACACCAGCAACACGTCACCCTTCTCAGTGTGTACTCTCCAACTCTCCTGGCAGAACTACAAGTACTACATTGACCTGCGCAGCCTCCTACAGAGCAACCCTGCAGACGACAAAGTCACCATCCTTGGCGACTTCAACGCCAGAGTGGGCCAGGACTCTGAAGCCTGGAAAGGAGTTCTCGGCAAGCATGGCGTCGGGAACTGCAATGACAATATCCGCCTACTGTTGGAGTTCTGTACAAAGCAGCAGCTTGTCATCACCAACACTACTTTCCAACACAAGGACAGTCGAAAGACCACCTGGATGCATCCGCTCTCCAAACACTGGCACCTTATCGACTATGTCCTAGTGCGTCAAAGGGACCGCAGTGATGTCCTCCTAACCAGAGTGATGCCCAGCGCAAAGTGCCACACTGACCACCGCCTTGTCCGCTGCAAACTCAGGCTCCACTTCAAGCCAAAAACCAAAAAAAGGAGCCCCCTAAGAAAAAACTTGATGTTGCCAGCCTTCAGCGTGACGACGTAAAAGCTGCCTTTCAAACAGATTTACAGCGCAAGCTCACAAACACAGCTGACCCAGCAGACTCCTCCCCTGAAACACTCTGGGAACGGCTGAAAACTGCTATCGCAAAATCCTCGGCAGAAGTCTTGGGTTTCGCTAGAAAGAGAAACAAAGACTGGTTTGACGAAAACGACATAGAGAACAAGGAACTCCTAGCAAAACAAAAGAGCCGCCCATCAGGTCCACCTAGCCCAGCCTTCCTGCCCTATGAAGAAGTCTGCCTTCCGCTTCGTCTGCAGCAGTTTCCAGCCTAAGTTTAGAGATCTCCAGAACGGGTGGTGGAACAGACTCGCACAGAGGACCCAGCTTTGTGCTGACAACGGTGACTACAGGGGCTTCTACGAAGCACTGAAAGCAGTGTATGACCCCAGGTACCTGATACAAAGTCCCCTGCGAAGCGCTGATATACAGGCACTCCTCATAGATAATAACTCCATCTTGAACCGCTGATCGGAATACTTTCAGGACCTCTCCAGCGCTGAGCGCACTGTTCAAGAAGCAGTCATCCTCCAAATCCCACACCTCCCAGTAAAGGTTGCATTGGACGAACCGCCCACTGCTGAAGAGACCCTCACAGCCAACCACCAGCTCAAGAGTGGCAAAGCAGCAGGCATTGACGGAATCCCACCAGAGATCTGGAAACATGGAGGCTCAGCACTGCACAACAAGTTCCATGACCTCTTTCTCTGCTGCTGGGAGGAAGAAACACTACCATAGGATCTCCGTGATGCAGTCATCATCACCCTGTACAAGAACAAATGAGAGCAATCTGCCTGCTCGAACTACCGTGGAATTACCCTGCTGTCCATTGCCGGGAAAATACTCGCAAGGCTGCTCCTGAATCGACTGGTATCTGCCATTGCAGAAGACCACCTCCCAGAGGGCCAGTGTGGATTCAGAGCCAACAGGAGCACCACCGACATGGTCTTTGTGCTGAGACAGCTTCAGGAGAAGTGCCGCGGGCAGAACAAAGGGTTGTACGTAACGTTTGTCGAGCTAACAAAAGCGTTCGACACTGTGAGTAGGCAAAGCATGTGGCATATCCTGGAGCGACTTTGCTGCCCCCCAAAGGTCCTCAGCATGATCGTCCAGCTACACGAGGACCAGCAAGGCCAGGTCAGACTCAACAATGACCTCTCAGAACATTCCCCATTCTCAACGGTGTGAAGCAGGGCTGTGCTGGCACCGACCCTCTTCACCATCTTTTTTAGCATGATGTTGAAGCAGGCCACAGTGGACCTCGATGATGACGATGCAGTGTACATCAGGTATCGTCTCGATGGCAGCCTGTTCAACCTCAGACGACTGCAGGCCTACATCAAAACTCTAGACCAACTGATTCGTGAGCTGCTCTTTGCTGACGACGCTGCCCGCGTTGCACACACAGAGAGAGACCTGTAGCGCATCAAATCCTGCTTCGCAGATGCTGTTCAGCTCTTTGGACTCGAGGTCAGTCTGAAAAAGACAGAGGTTCTCCATCAACCGGCATCCAAGGTAGAGCATCGCCCTCCCCACATCACCATCGGCGAGTCTGAACTGAAGTCAGTGCACCAGTTTACCTACCTTGGCTGCATCATCACGTCAGACGCCAAGCTGGACAAGGAGCTGGACAGCAGGCTGGCAAAAGCAAACAGCGCTTTCGGGCGTCTATACCAGCGGGTGTGGCATAATCAACAGCTGAAAACAGGCACCAAGATCAGCGTGTACAGAGCTGTCGTCCTCACCACCCTATTGTATGGTTTTGAGTCCTGGGCCCTCTACCGCAGCCAAATACGACTCCTCGAACGCTTCCAACAGCGCTGCCTGCGTACAATCCTTTTCATTCAGTGGAGTGACTATGTCACAAACGTCGAGGTCCTTGAACAGGCAGAAACTGTGAGCATCGAGGCTTTGCTGCTGCGGACACAGCTCCGCTGGGCTGGGCACGTCTCCAGGATGGAGGATCATCGCCTACCCAAGATCACCCTGTTCGGCGAGCTCGCCACTGGGCACAGAGACAGAGGGGCACCAATGAAGAGATACAAAGACTGTCTCAAGAAGTCACTTAGTGCCTGCCAAATCGACCACCGTCAGTGGTCTTCACTTGCTGCGGACCGTGACACCTGGCGCTCCACCATTTACAAGGCAGCTGTCTCCTTTGAGGACTCTCGCAGAGCTGGTTTTAAAGACAAGCGGCTCAGGAGAAAAAAAACAGAGATGCCGCAACTCTGATCCCTGGCCAGACCTCCCTCTGCAGTCACTGCGGTCGAACCTGCCTGTTCCGGATTGGCCTCCGCAGTCACGAGCATGCCTGCAGACGTCCTGGACAACCCCTATAGAATCTTCGATTGCGAAGTCAAGCCAAGTAATACAGTAGTACGCCACGTTTACACACAAGAATTTGCCCACGAGCTTCAGTTGTGACATTTGTAACATCTTCACATAACTCGTTTTAACTACAACCTGTCATCCCGATCATCATTGCGCATACCATAAGGGGATTTCCACACGTGAAACTAAGACTGCCTTGAAACTGATAGTCGGGAAAAGCACCCTTTTCACTACCATAAGTTACAAGGCTATCTCAATTCACGTGTGGCGATAAAGCCTGTGTTGTCTCCGTAGGCGCCAGTGTCCGTTATGTTACACTGCGACATGATGATCAGCAACATTGCCGGAGACCAATTAAGCAGCGAATTAGTCACTGTTACGTGGTGGAGTTGTAGTCGTAGTATGATAAACACACCAGACGCACGCTCGTAAGGTTCTTTTAAATAAACTTCATTCAGCTGCAATCCGTCACACGTGGCTTAAGGATGTAGACAATACTGGAGTAACAGTTCCAACAATATTTTAATTCAGCGATGCGTTCTCCACACAAATGCACAAACACTGATACAAAGTCTCTTCTGCAATGTCCACACTCCGACACAAAGTTTCTCACACAATGTACACCCTATACGCGCCACGCACCTACGATAAACTGCGTGTCTCTACCACTGACAATGCTTGACAATTTATGAACGTGCTTTCCCAGCGCCCTCTTTATATATAGTACCGATTTCCAGAATCATCTACGAAAATCATACAACGCAACCAATCAGAACGAAACACGCAACCGAAGCTCATTAAAATAATCTTTCGAGAAAAACTACAATAGGCTACACAACTTTGGCTGCTCACTTCAGCTCCAAATCCTTGGTAAAATGACATCACACAAAAGTATGGCATGCAGTTCACAACCTAGTCGGAAACTTCGAGAACTAGCAGGATCCTTCATAATAAACATGAAAACGGCTGACGGCTTTACGCGCACAGTAAACAACTTGTTACGAAATGTTGCCTATTTACCAACGTCATACATACGAGGTTACTAGACAGTGCGACCTTTCTAGAACGTTCTGGAGTAAATTTAACGTATCATAACAAAGTGAATTCCGCTCTGCGCGACCGAAAGAAAATGTTACTTAAAAAGGCACATGAATCACAACCATGAAAGCTCAAATAAATATCGGATCGTTTCCTACGATTAACACATGCATACTCTCACAGGACAACACAACCACAATCGTAACAGTTACGTGCAAGTCATTTGGTACCGCACGGCTACGACGAAAAAATGTGTCGATTCAAGGGAAAAGCACCTTTAAATAATTATTGTGACCAGTTCCCATAAAATGCGTAATAAGGCGCGCCGGCCCGAAGACAACTATAGGCTTGGGGTCAGTTGGGTTGAGTCTCAATTTTTTTAGGCATTTATGAACTTGTAATTGTCTAGACTATCATGTACTTGAAGGATGTATGTGTATATGAATGTTAAATATGTTTAAAATGACGATTTTGATGACGCATAACTGCTGAAGAAATAAAGGTAAATGAACGCCAACATGCGTGTTTGGGACCCGACAATTCACCCTCCATCCCTTGCAGAAACTCCCCCCCCCCCCCCCCCATGTGTCGTTCATTAAAACAATGCTCTAGATTCCTACCCAGTGCGCAAAGGTCATCGGTCCCTGTCGGCCGACGATGACCCGCGCACGACTGTGCCCGATGACATTATGCGCATTAGGTAGAACAGAACAGAACAAAGAACATCGTTTATGGTCGATGGGCCCATTGGGGCCAAAGGACACAGATGGATCGGACTTAACTATCATGTACATTACTTTATATCATTGTTTAAGCTCGTTCAGTCCACATGGAATTTAGCAATTTTCTGTCGGCAGTAAGTCAGTTCATGGCGCGGCGTCCGTGTTTGTGGAACCCCGTCACAGTATTATTTCTGTGACCGCCGATGATTTTCGCGTGGTCCGTGGTTCCGTCCGGTCTTGTAGCATCTCCGACAGTCCGAGGGGTGAAAAAGAAGAGAGAGTGGAGTACGCAGTATCAATGCTGTTTGGTCATTACGTTTCTCTCCCTTATGGAGAAGCAGTCAAATACAAACTTTGCTAGAGTGCATTAAGCATCCTCCCTGACTAGTAGTTGGCTTGGCTTATGACAGTCTGTTCTTGAAGCTAGCTAACTTCTGTCTGAGATGATTATATAAACTACATCACAGCATGTGAATTTCGTACTACTCCACACCCGCGACATGGTCTATGTTTCCGGGGTGTGTTTGTATACCTGCCTCTTTCTACTTCTAGCATGTGAGCACTTACTCGCAACTTCGTTAGGGCTTGTTTGTGTTTTGTTATTTTTGTGTATATAAGATAGTTTTGTATTTTGTATTTATCAGTTGCTTTGTTATAGAATGTCAGTCTAGATGTGTTGTTCCGCTTAAAACACAACCACACACTTCTTCCCCTTTTCCTATGCCCTTCCACTCCTTCCGCCTCCCCCGCCTCCTCGATTTCTCCACCTCCCTTCCTTCTCCTCCCATTTCTTTTCCTCTCTTGCTCATATACCGCTCCCTGCTCTCCTCGGCCGCCCCCTCCCCCGCCATCCTCCTCCTTTCTCCCCTCACCCCCTACCCCTTCGCCTGCTTTTTACTCCTCGTCCCCTATCCCACCTTTCTCCTCCCCTTCGCCCTCCCCCTCCCTCTAACTCAGCTTTTCCTACTCACCGTCCTCCTCTTCCCCCTCCCCCCTCCCCTCAACTCGCATCCTCTTTCTTGCCCGGTTCTCCTTCCCCGTCTTTTCCTCCTCCCCCACTGCCCCTCCCCCTCCTTCCCCCTCCATCTTCCAATCTTCCAACTTGCAGCATAGTCTTGATGAAGTGTCTGAATGGTGTCACAGGAATTCTATGATTGTTCATCCAATTAAAACCAAATCTATGATAATCGCCACTCGTCAAAAACACCAGTTAGCACCCCTGTTACTTAACCTTTTATTAAAGGGCAGGCAAATAGAACACGTTAATGAACACCGCCTACTAGGGATTACAATTGACAGACAGCTTAAGTGGAAGGCTCATACGGACACTTTATGCAGAACGGTAGCCAAAAATCTTTTCATGTTATCCAAACTGAAATATTACACCGACTCGGATACGCGCAAACTATTCTATAATGCTCACATACGTTCTCATATTGATTACGCGTCAACGGTGTGGGATGGATGCAGTGAAGTCCACTTGAGGAGACTCAACTCGTTACACAGAAGGGCAGCAAAGTTAATCCTTCCTGACCCACGACTCACAACAGAAGAAAAACTCACCAAAATAGGATTTCTGCCGCTGCAAGACCACTTCAAATACAATAAGGCTATTTTTATGTTCAAAGTGTGGAAACAGAACATACCAGAATATATCACAACTCTTTTCTCTAAGTCGGAATCTAGGCTTGGTAATATTAGCCAACTTTTCTTAGTCCCCAAAACAAGAATTGATATATACAAATCTAGTGTGTCATTCGCGGGAACGCAGACTTGGAACACGCTTCCTGATTATGTAAAATCCGCTTCCTCTCTAACCCGTTTCAAAATCAGTCTCTTCAAGTACTTCTCGAAGCAGTCGTAATCATTACGTTGTGAAAAATATACTGCCCTGTAACCCTGATTATGTATGCTCCCAATTACAAACTCTGTGTGTGCGTGTGTGATGGTTAGTTAGTTAGTTATTTGGGTTTAACGCCGAGCAGGCGACTAGGGCCATCTCACGGCGGGTGTGATGGTGTGTGTGTGTGTGTGTGTGTGTGTGTGTGTGTGTGTGTGTGTGTGTGTGTGTGTGTGTGTGTGTGTGTGTGAGTTTAGGTGTGTGAGATTGTCATGGGACTTTCTTTCCCTAAACTAGCAATGTTTTTGTTTCATTTACATTCAGGCTATATACTTAGTTTTTTTTTTTGTATTTTGTATAATAGTTTTGTAGAAACGGCAGGTTGAAAAATGGCTATGTCTGTGACGATGTCAATGCCTCAACCGTTGATAAATAAAGCTTCATTGAATCATTGAATCATTGAATCCATCCACTTTCCTCCCTCCACACCCTCCTCCTCCTTTGACCTCTTCTTCGTCCGTTTCTTCTCCCTCTTTCTCTTCTGGCTCGTCCAACCTAAAACTGTGTCTGTTCAATGCACAGTCTGTCTGCAAAGATGGCAAAGCCGATCTGATTTCAGATTTCATTGTAGACAATGACCTAGATGTTGTCGTGATCACCGAAACGTGGCTCCGCTCAGCTGGCGATGAACGCATCATCGCCAGCGTCACTCCGAGTGGCTACCGCCTGGCCTCCTTCCCGCGTGCTTCCAGAGGGGGTGGCATTGCCATCATCTACAGGGACTGTCTTTCTGCTCACCTCTCCTTCTCTCAGTCTCTCCCTTTTGCTCATCTCTCCTTTGAATCTGTCGAGGCCGTAGCAACACTCCCTGGCCAGTCCCTCATCTTCTCATGTATCTATCACCCTCTCCAAGCTCTCAAAACAAACTCACAAACTTCATGTTCCTCACCGAGTTCGATCTCCTCCTCGACCATTACAGCACACGACCCGGAAAACACATCCTTCTTGGCGACTTAAACTTCCACTTCGACAAACCCGACCACTCTGACACAAAACACCTTTGCACTTCACTTTCAAACCACAATCTTACACAAAAACATCACTAAACCCACCCACCGACTCGGCCACACCCTCGACTGGATCATCACCCGCAACTCCAATCAACTCTTCCTCGACTCTGACACCTCCTCTGTGCTTCCCTCCGACCACCTCGCTATTCTCGTCGCCCTCAACCTACCTCCCCCGAAAAAAACCAAGCTCTTTGTCTCTCGTCGCAAACTAAAATTTGTCAATCGGGAGAACTTCTTCGACGAAGCTGTCGACCTTCTCCTGGACCCCGCCTCCTCTCCTGATCTTGCATCCCATTTCGATTCCTCCCTTCGAAAACTTCTAGACGCCCATGCACCTGTCACCACCTGCTCCATACCCAACCGACTCCCCTCCCCCTGGTTCATTGACGACATATCTGAGGCCAATCGCGAGCGCCGACAAGCGAAACGCCGCTGGCGCTCATTTGACCTCACCGTTCACAGAGAGATCTTCCAAACCACCAGACCCAAAGTCTGCAGAATGATCCCCGACTCCAAACGCAAACAACTTCAAAACAAAATCCTGGAATCCACTTCTTCCGAAACCCTCTACGCTACCATGAACACACTCCTAGGCACTTCTAAAGACTCTCCTCTTCCCAACACACACAGGAAAGAAGAACTTCCGTCCACTTTCTCCTCCTATTTCTCCGACTAAATCCAAACTCTGCTCAACACACTCGACACTCTGCCTTCTCCGCCTTGCCTTCCTGACCCTCCCTTTTCCGGCACTCCCCTCTCGTCCTTCCGCCCCGTCTCTCAGGATGAAGTCCTCAAGACCATAAAGTCCATGCCTTTCAGAACCTGCGAATTAGACCCCCTCCCAGCTTCTCTCTACCAGGACGGCCTCCCAAAACTTTTGCCCTTCATTACCGACATCATCAACACATCTCTAGAGAATGGCTCCGTCCCCGATATCTTCAAGTTCACCATTCAAGTCCGTCCTCTCCTCCAAAAACACAACCTCGACCCAAACGAACTCAAGAACTACCGCCCATTCTCCAATCTCTCTTTCCTGTCAAAGCTTCTTGAGAAGGTTCTCCTCAACCAACTCAACCTTCACCACGCCGACAACAACCTCCTCAGTCCCTTCCAGTCTGCCTATCGCAAATATCACAGCACTGAAACAGCCCTTCTACATATCCTAAACGACCTGCTTCTCTCCACTGACTCGGGCAACATCTCCCTTCTTACGGTACTCGATCTCTCTGCCGCCTTCGACACCAAAGTCCACTATCCTCCTCCACCTCCTTCACGACTCCTTTGGCATCACTGACTCTGCTCACTCCTGGTTTCTCTCCTACCTCTCCGACAGACAGCAGTCCGTCACCATCGACGTCGTGTCCTCCAACCCAGTCACCCTCTCCTGCGGCGTTCCACAGGGGTCCGTGCTGGGCCCGGTCCTTTTCACACTCTACACCTCTCCCCTGTCCAACAGCATCCAGTCTCACCACATACACCACTACCTCTACGCTGCCGACTCACAACTACTAGACAAAGACAAACTCGACAACACTCAGATACTACTGACTCGCACGGCTGACTGCTATGAAGACGTGAAAAACTGGATGACAGCAAACAAGCTCAAACTGAACGACGACAAAACGGAAGCCATGCTGGTAGGCACTCGCCAGAAACTATCCCAGCACCCTCCCTCTCTCCACTTTAAATTCGACAGCACCCCCATCTCCCTCTCTGACTCGGTCAGGAACCTTGGCGTTATCCTCGATTCCTCTCTTTCCATGACCAGCTTCGTCTCCGCCACGGCCCAGGCATGTTATTTCCACCTCCGCCGCATCAGTCAGATCAGAAAATACCTTACTACCGAAGCTGCCACCAAACTCGCTGTCTCTCTCATCTTATCTCGCATCGACTACTGCAACTCTCTCCTTTCCGTCCTTCCTCACTCCACCACTCTCACTCTCCTGCGCGTCCAGAACAATGCTGCCCGCCTCGTCCTCAGAAAGAAAAAATCCGACCACATCACTCCCCTGCTCAAGCTCCTTCCCTGGCTCCCCATCCCCCAACGCATCCAATAAAAGATTCTGTCTCTCTGCTACAAATCCCTTAACAACTACGCTCCTACCTATCTCTCCAACTTACTTCACCCCTACACTCCTCCCCGCTCCCTCTGTTCCGCCTCCGACCCTCTCCGCCTCCTCATCCCCCGCACCAAACTCAGCACTTTCGCCCCCCGCTCCTTCTCAGTATACGGTCCATTCACCTGGAACACTCTCCCACTCTCTCTCCGCAAGAAACACTCTCTCTCCTCCTTCCAGTCCGCCCTCAACACTCACCTCTTTCAACAGTTCTAGCACTATATCACCACACTCCCCACCCCAAGCTGACAGTCGTAATGTGTTGTTTTTTTTTTTTTGTTTTTTTTTTCACTATTTGTGGTACGTGAGTCATTGTCTAAAGCGTGCGCATGCGTGTGCGAGTTGTGAGTGCGCGCTTGGAGTTATAATTATTATAAGATAAGCGCATTATAAATACCGTAATTATTAATTCGTTCCAGTATCTAGTGTACTGCTCTTCTATTCCATGAGTTTTTACTCATCTGAGAACAGATGCCTGTTTTCAAGTGATGCAGTAGCTTGCGCCCTAGCGCAGCTACTGCTCACCTGAACATCTGGTCGATCCTATCTCCTGCTGAGATAGTGAAGTCCCTGATGTATACGTATCCCACACGTGGTGAAAGCCCAGTGAGCAGAGAAATTGTCTTGTAAAAGCGACCCACGGGGCGGCGGTCTCGAGCTGTTCGTAATAACCTGTTAGAGCTAGGAGGTGTTGTTAGAGTTTAACATGTAACGCCAGAAACCTGTCACGTGGATTTGGGTAGTGTCAATCTATCATCAAAGCTATAATTAGAAATCCAATCGGAGGCAACACGGCGTGAAACTAACGTGTACACTAGCATTAAACGCCTGACCAAATCGCAGAGCTCGACTGAAACTTCTCAATGCGCAAACGGCCATCGGGCCGCGTCAGCCGCCGTTGGGCCGCTTGCCTTTGCGCATTGGGTTTCCTCGGTGACCGGCAGACTCTGAGTTATTCGGACTGTCTGTGCGGTGTGCGGTGACCAGCTCACAAGTGAACAGACGTAACGCGTACAGCATGTCGAGAAACCACCGAATGCACAGCCATCACAGCCATATCTTCCACTCACACGCATCCGTGAGGAAAATGGATCAGTATGGTGTCTTTCACGACTTCCGTCATGTTCGTTCATGTAAAATATGGTGTGAGTTTGTTTCTATGAATGCGTATTGCATTTCAGAGGTCAGCGGGCCGTAACAGCGAAAAGCAGATCACTTTACATCACTGCATCGCATTTCAAGATTTTTTTCATTTGTTTTGAACAAACATAATGATTTGATACAATGACTTGTGCATGCTAATGTGTTGCAAATTGTCCATTTTCCTTCATCCAAAAATCTATGTACGGTTCTTTTGATTCTCGAGAGAATGCATGTGCCAGTCGCAACATAAAAGGTATTCTTTCCCCTGTAGCAAAACGCCTCGGAGGCCACGCCAGCCGAAAAGTCCCGCGCACATCCGTGCACGGTCCCATTGCGGGTGATGCTAAGACCTTCGCTTACTGGATTTCTATGTGTGTGTGTGTGTTTGTGTGTGTGTGTGTGTGTGTGTGTGTGTGTGTGTGTGTGTGTGTGTGTGTGTGTGTGTGCAGGCTGGCTGTCGGGAAAATACGTCAGAATCTCTCAGTCAGGAAACAAACCACTGGTACTTTGTGAAGTGCAGGTGTTAACCTTAACTACAGGTAGGCATATATAGCTAAAAGACAGCGTATTTTCACAAGCTTGAAATCCGTTCATGAGCACTCTCTTTTGGAATATGAACCATTTTTTTTTTCATTTTCTTTCTTTGTTCTTTCTTTCGTTCTTTTTTTTTTTTTTTTTTTTTTTTTTTTTTTGTAAAGCACAGTTTTCAAACTGGTCTTGCTATAGACAATTCTTCTTCTTCTTCTTCTTCTTCTTCTTCTTCTTATTATTATTATAAAACATTTTTCCAAATAGTTTATTCTTGCTTCTCTCATTTGTTACAATAAATTGCCCGAATCATTGTAATGAGGGTGAAGTGACGCCAGAGACATAGATCCTCATGCGGACCAGTAGTTGCTTGGACTCATGAGGATCTGTGCCACTCGCTGACACCAGTTTATATCCATGTTCTCCGGACGGCTGGGATTAGCCCATTCAGCCCTGACGCACTACAGCAGGAGATGGGTCCACCATGATAATTCAAGGGTAGTGACAGATTAGCTTGGCGTCTGTCGGCGCCAAGTTAATCTGGCACTGCCCTTGAATTATCATGGTCGATCCATCTCCTGCAACTGGTGCATAGTCATGAGATGACGCCTTCAGAATTTGAGAAATACGGCCGTCGGACTGAAAGAGTTAACGAAAACTGCAGAAACACAATATGCGTCAACGGTCGCTTATCCCAAATTTGGGAGATGTCACCTATTACCACAACACACTCGTTGCATGAGATGGAGGATAATTCAAGGGTAGTGCCAGATTAGCTTGGTGCCTGATGGCGCCAAACTAATCTGACACTATCCTTGAATTATTATGATTGGTCCATCTCCTGTTGTAGGGCGTCGGGGCTAATTAATGGTTTCAATTAGCATATACATCCTGTCTCTGAATCTATGTAATAAGAAAACAGAAGTGGTAGAAACCCTTAAATAGAACATAACGACGTTCGGTCAAGATCCTTCCTCAGGTGACATGGAACAACGTTTGTTCCATGTCACCTGAGAGGATCTTGATCGAACGTCGTTATTGTTTCTATTTTAAAGGGTTTCTACACTATCTTCTGTTTTTCTTTTACGTGAAACCCTAGCGGCAACAGTTTTACTACACTATGTAATAAGCATTGCAGGGAGTTTGCGCTTTATAATAATAATAATAATAATAATAATAATAATAATAATAATAATAATAATTATTATTATTATTATTATTATTATTATTATTATTATTATTATTATTATTATTATTATTATTATTATTATTATTATTATTATTATTATTATAATATGTGACCGAGCTACAAAATCCTTTGTTGTGACAACTTCAGTTGCCACATTCCTTCTGCAATTGAAGATAAGTAGCGGCTGATCTCTCTTTTTGTTTGTCTATTTTTCCAAAGGGTATTTACCCGAAATATTAATAAATTGTGTTGTACCCGTCTTTTCTAAGCGTGTTTCTTTCTCCGTTGGTTACTTCTATGTAATAAGCAAATACAACTGCTGTGATAAGTAACTGTGATTTGTCTTGTTTCAGAACCCACATGCGGAGGGATGTTGACGGAAATTGTTGGTGTCATTGCAAGCCCAAACTACCCCGATGCCTTCCCTCCTGGCATTGTCTGTCAGTGGCAGGCCGAGGCGACGTCCGATGGCGATATGCTGATCGTGTTGTCTGACTATGACGTTGGTGAGGCAGACGGTGGTACAACCTGCAGAACGCCTGAGGACATTACATTCTTCAACTCTACAGGGGACGTGGTTTTCAGGAGCTGTGGACAGGCCAGAAAATCCATCAGTTTTGGAAACGTGGTACCGCCCCAAGACCAGATAGTCCTGAAATGTGAGTAGTGATCATTGTCTGCTGGGCTACAGCGGGAAATAGATCGACCATGATACAATTCAACGATAGTTCTGGATTTGCTTGGCATTAGGTGACTCCAGGGTTAAAATGCTTTGTTTTCATCCCTACGTCACACGACCAATCCCTTTACCCTACGTCACACGACCAATCCCTCTACCCTACGTCACACGACTAATCCCTCAACCCTACGTCACACGGCCAATCCCTTTACCCTACGTCACACGACCAATCCCTTTCGCGCAAACCGTTCACAATAACATCATGATGATCCTGTGCCAGTCCTTGTTGCGATGGTTGTTTGTGCTTTGGGTGTATTTATGTGCTGTTACTTTTAGAATTTGTATTGTAATATTTGTATTTTGTGTTGTTGCAGTCTATTGATTTGTGTTTATGTTTTAACTTTGATTTGCATTGTACAGAGCATAGAGCGTGCATTGCAAGGAGTTTGCGCTTTATAATAATTATTATTATTATTATTATTATTATTATTATTATTATTATTATTATTATTATTATTATTATGTGACTGAGCTAAAAAAAATTAAAAAAAAAACCAAAAAAACCCAACCATTGTAGCGACAAATGTTGGACTTTTTGTAGCCCTCTTTGTGACGCATCTTGGATGCGAGTTTTGTTGTATAAATGATCACCAACACGTTCTAAAGTAAAATGTTACTTAGTGTTGTTCGAAACAACAGGCACATTACTGGAAACGGCAACGTCATGAAAGATTTCAAATTACGTCATACGTCTATTATGTATAAATATATATTACGTTTACGTCAGTCATGTCTCCCGCGATCCAAGTCGCAAGATGTCTTCTTGATTTCTTTACGAAAATAGGGGAGGAATGAAAACAAATACGTTATTGGTAGCAGGGTCTTTCTGCTCGGACCCTTGTAGGCCTTCCTGAGGTCAAAGGAACCATTGTACCCCTCAGGCCTTCGGCCTTCGGGGTACAATGGTTCCATTGACCGCCTTCAGGTCTACAAGCGTCTGTGTAGCGAACCCTTGCTACCAATAACGAATATTAACTGATTTAACTCTTTCAGCCCCACGGCCGTATTTCCCGAATGTTGGAGGCGTCATCTAACGACCATGCACCAGTTGCAGGGGACTGATCGACTATGATAATTCAAGGGCAGTGCTAGATTAACTTGGCACCTACAAGTGCCAAGCTAATTTGGCACTACCCTTGAGTTATCATGGTCGACCAATCTCCTGCTGTAGGGCGTCAGGGCTGAATGGGTTAAATATGGATGACTGGGTGGATAGATGGATGGATGGATGATGGATGGATGGATGGATGGATGGCTGGCTGGCTGGCTGGATGGATAGATGGATGGATGGATGGATGGATGGATGGGTGGATGGCTGGATGGATGGATGGATGGATGGATAGATGGATGGATGGATGGATGGATGGATGGATGGATGGATGGATGGATGGATGGATGGATGGATGGATGGATATTTGGTTGGATGGATGAATGCATTCTCGGTCGCCATGCGAGTACATTTTGTCGTGCTGATGCGATTATTTTCAGTTCCTCAAAAGGCGTCGGATTCGGTCAGTATACAGCTGAGGACGTCCGACGAAAGATCCCTGTTCAAACGGGGGTTTTATCTAACATATCTTTTCTTCAAACCTGGCAGTAAGTGTGTGTGTGTGTTTTGTGTGTGTGTGTGTGTGTGTGTGTGTGTGTGTGTGTGTGTGTGTGTGTGTGTGTGTGTGTGTGTGTGTGTGTGTGTGTGTGTGTGTGTAATTTACCTTTTCTAATTTTGAGGCAGTGTATTGTCTGTTATGTTCCAGTATCCACTGTCCCGACAAACACAGGCCCTGGGCAGTCGAACTGGGCCCAAGCACGGCTGTGCACGGGCCCACTGCGGCCGTCCTGGGCCCGATGATGTTTTGCAACCTTGGTCCCCTTTATTTTCTTCTTTTCTGATTCGTGATGAGAAATTTCTTTTCTTGAAGTATGTTTTCATAAAGACGTACGCTCAACAACTGTGTCTTCAGGTCTGTTTGCCTCCAGCGTGTTTGCCCTGAGAACCTCAGGCCAGCCGGAGCTTTGTCAGATGACGGGCGTTCCTTTCTCCAGAGACAACAAGCAGAACACGCGCTTCGCAGAGCGATGGTTTTTCGTTGCCCCTATGGCGGGCAAGTTCAGTCTTCGGTTTCACTCCAGCGTTGTCAAGGAGGTGGTCTGCAAGCATTCACTAGATCGAGTGGATGTGTACTATCCGAGCACGGATGCACGAGGCAGAGGGGTGCAGACAAGCTACACCAGCCAGTGTCCAGACTACCCCAACATCATCATGAATGGTAACTACCTATGGTTCTTTAATAATAATAATAATAATAATAATAATAATAATAATAATAATAATAATAATAATAATAATAATAATAATAATAATATCGTCTCGATGGCAGCCTGTTCAACCTCAGACGAATGCAGGCCCACACCAAAACCCTAGACCGACTGATTCGTGAGCTGCTCTTTGCTGATGACGCTGCCTTCCTTGCACAGAGAGAGAGAGAGAGAGCAGAGAGAGAGAGAGAGACTAGAGAGAGAGAGAGAGAGAGATGAGATGAGATGAGAGAGATGAGATGAGAGAGAGAGAGAGAGAGAGAGAGAGCCTTGCAGCGCATCACGTCCTGCTTCGCAGATGCTGCCCAGCTCTTTTCTCTTGAGGTCAGTCTTAAAAAGACAGAGGTCCTTCATCAGCCGGCACCAAGGAAGAGCATCATCCTCCCCACATCACCATCGGCGAGTTCGAACTGAAGTCCGTACACCAGTTCACCTACCTTGGCTGCATCATCACGTCAGACGCCAAGCTGGACAAGGAGCTGGACAACAGGCTGGCAAAAGCAAACAGTGCTTTCGGGCGACTATTCAAGCGGGTGTGGCACAATCAACAGCTGAAAAAGGCACCAAGATCAGCGTGTACAGAGCTGTCGTCCTCACCACACTGCTGTACGGTTCCGAGTCCTGGGCCCTCTACCGCAGCCAAATTCGACTCCTCGAACGCTTCCACCAGCGCTGCCTGCGTACCATCCTGGGCATTCACTGGAGTGACTATGTCACCAGCGTCGAGGTACTTGAACAGGCGGAAACTGTGAGCATCGAGGCTTTGCTGCTGCGTACACAGCTTCGCTGGGATGGGCACGTCTTCAGGATGGAGGATTATCCCAAGATCACTCTGTTCGGCGAGCTCTCCACTGGACACCGAGACAGAGGGGCACCAAAGAAGATATACAAAGAAGTCACTTAGTGCCTGTCAAATCGACCACCGCCAGTGGTCTTCGCTTGCTGTGGACCGTGACACCTGGCGCTCCACCATTTACAAGGCAGCCGTCTCCTTTGAGGACTCTCGCAGAGCTAACCGTAAGGACAAGCGCCTCAGGAGAAAAAAAAACAGAGTTGTCGTAACTCAGAACCCTGACCAGACCTGCCCCTGCAGGGACTGCGGTCGAACCTGTCTGTCCCGGATTGGCCTCCGCAGCCACGAAAATGCCTGTAGACGACATGGGCAAGCTCTATAAAATCTTCGTTCGCGAAGTCAAGCCAGGAGAATAATAATAATAATGTACATGTATATGGCGCTTAACGTCTAAATGAATGATGCTCTAAGGGCTTTACAAAAACAAGATGAGGATTTCATCCCAAAGTCTACCGTATTGTTTGAAGCTCACATGTGTTTATCTTTTAGCAACATTTAGAGTTGTTCACATTTTTAGGCTTATAATGCTGATCCTTTTCCCTCTTCTCAAAGCCAACCTCTGAGGAACACACACTTCGGCGCACACAAATAATGACGGAAACAAGGCGCTTCCC
>BTPG01000001.1:264225271-264232771 GCA_036245525.1 Semisulcospira habei
CACTTATGAACACAGTACGATCACGGGACGGCGCATCATTCAACAACTGACCGAAATCAGAAATTGAAAGATGCACAGTTCGGTCACTAAAAAACGCAGTTTAACTCATTCTACCCCAACACCGGAATCCTTAATTTTGCCGTTGTCCTCTGAAAACTGCATTGCAGTGCAGTACACAGATCGACCATGATAGTTCAAGGGTGATGCCAGAATAGCTTGGCGCCCACAGGCGCCAAGCTATTCTGGCATTACCCTTGAACTATCATGGTCGATCCATATCTTGCTGTTGTGTGTCTGGGGTACAATGAGTTAATCAATATATCTGTAGCCACATGCACAAGCACAGATGCACACAATGGTTAAGACATCAGATTACAGACTGAACGGCAGGCTCTGTAAATGCCGCTTGTATGTCCAAACCACACTAAATGTCACATTTACACCACTTCGGGCAACTTTTTATGTGCACGTCCTAAACACAAATTTATATCAAGATATCACGCCTTAAAAAGTATTGCGCCAACATAATGTCTTTAAGCTATACTGACCTATTACGGAACGGTTAATTTCAAAAGAGGTCAGTATCGCTGCAATATAGGGCACAAAGAATTTCTCTCAGTCTATAAGTCTGTCCAGTAGAAACGGCGCTACGCTAATCACTTTGCACCTAAAACTATGCAAATTAATCGAAAGTCACGTAGATAACACCGAGAGAGAGAGAGAGAGAGAGAGAGAGAGAGAGAGAGGAGAGAGAGAGAGAGAGAGAGAGAGAGAGAGAGAGAGAGAGAGAGAGAGAGAGTGAGAGGAGAGAGAGAGAGAGAGAGGAGAGAGAGAGAGAGAGAGAGAGAGAGAGAGAGATGACGGAGTTGCCTCTTATTCGTCACCGCCCCTGCCTGACTTTCTCCAGAAGTTAATTTTTTTTCAGGATTTTAATTCTTTCCTGAAAAGAATTAATTTTACTAAAAAAGTTGAAAGGATACAAAGCTGGCTAGCAAACTCATCCAATGTCTTTCTTCAGACTAGCTATGCAAACGTTCAAGTACATATGACAAAAAATACGGACTCTAATCTAGGTCAACCGACTTCCGACAAACGGTTGTTTCTGTCTTCAATGAGACATTCAATTACAATATGCTCGGCAGCTGTATTAGCCACCCACTTACGAAAGTATTTCGCCACGTTCCAATCTTGTGTGTAAAGAAATATCGGAGATTCTCTTGTTTACATTATTACGCACACACATACATACGCACATACGGCTCTTAGGGCCAAATGTACGTTCAGCAGCGAGGTTAGCGTAACTAGACATGACGTAATTTTTATCTTGTTGCTTCAATTGTTAGAGGTTTAGCCTGCCCGCCTTTGACATCATGGACATGGTATTAAATTAGCCCCACCGTAACCCGTCCTAAAAAGTCCCTTCTATAAATAGAAGGACTCAATAATAGTACGAGCAACGAAATGACGTCACTTCAAGCTTCACGTCATGGCATCATTAGTCCCACGACGCCGTGTTCATAGTGACGACTCGATGTTATACATCACTCAGCGCAGTACTAACATTTGACATTCAATTTTCTTGCTGATTTTCACGCCTAGGGCTTACAGCTCACAATTTGACATAATCCTACCCCAGGGCCGGGACAAACAGCAGGTTTATGCAAACACTGTTTATGAACAGTCATGCGGGTATTAATAAGAATATAGTTGTTTTTTTTTCGTAAAAAGACAAATTAAAGTTATGTAAGCTGTTTTACAAATGACTCCTACAAAGTGGTGCAGAACATTGTCTGATTTTCACACCTAGGGCATACAGGTCACAATGGACCTAATCGTACCCGACAGCCGAGACAAACTGTAGGCTTATCTAAATACCGAATACCCAAAAAGTAATCATGCGATTATTAATGAGATTTTTTTTTTAAGATTCAATTGTTTTAGGATTAACCCATATAATTTGTGAAATGAATCCCAAAAACGTGAAAATATATTTTTTTCAACAAATATTTAATTATCACTCAAAACGTCATAGAGGTATAATGCTGGTTAACGAACTCATTTACTATCTCCATTTTATCTAGCTATACGCAAAATATCTAGTAATAATAAGACAAATTACGGACTCCAGTGTGGATCAACCGGGTTTTGTGAAACGGCCATTTTCTCGCCAATGAGCATCTTAACCTGAAATTGGATTGAAAAGGTCCAGGGATAATTGTTTTAGGGACAACACTTTAAAATTTCAAGCTTGTCCGTCTTCAAACGCGGGCTCAAGTCGCTGTCAAATACGCACACACACAGACACGCACACACACACACACACACACACACACACACACACACACACACACACACACACACACGCACACACATACACACATACACACACACACACACACGCACACGCACACACACACACGCACAAACACACACACACAGACATACACACACACACATACACACATACGGCACTTGGCGCCTAAAAGACGTTCTCTAGCAAGGTTTGCGTAGCTAGACGTGACGTCATTTTTAGCGGTGTTACTTCTTTGGCAGAATTTCTGCGCCTCACGCTAAAAACGTCATGTGCATGCTCCGGAATGCGCTTCCACCCAGCCCCATTTCAAAGCTTACCGTATTTTCTTTAATACGGTAGACAAAAATTACAGAACAAAAGTACAAGAAGCTAAATGCATTCAATGAAAACTACAAAAACTAAAGTGACACATATCAAACGCTCACTTACACACACACACACACACACACACACACACACACACACACACACACACACACACACACACACACACACACACACACACACACACACACACACACACACACACACACACACACACACACACCGTTACAAGAACAGTTACTGCCAAATATTGCTAACGCACCGAAAATGCATCGAACTATACGCATAAGAAAAAGGATAGGCATTGAGCTGCGATTTGAAAGCAGTCAGAGTTGGAGCATGTCTGTGATTGGCTGGAAGGTCGTTTCAGGAGACTGGACCGAAATTAAAAAGCACGCTGGCCCTGGCTAGACCTTCTTTGTGTCCCATAATTCTGTTTGCACTGGCGTCAGGACAGCTTCATACAAGGAACTTTGACTTTAGTACAGAGTGACGTTGCTTGATCTGGATGCGATGATTAACCGCTTAACTTTAATACAGATTGAGTGAACGTTGCTTGAGTTGGATGTTACGAATAACCACTTCGCTGCCAGCGATTTGGAAGTGCGCGTCCTCAACGACTGTACACTGATCGCCACTTACGTGACGAACACATGTAAATAGGTTGGTTGGTTGTTTGTACATTGCTTAACGTCCCGACAGCAACAAGACTTTCTCAGGGCGTGCCTGCACTGCTTGTGAAAAATAAATAAATAAATAAATAAATAAATAAATAAATAAATAAATAAACTAAACAGAATATTGAACGTATGTCGCCAGCCGGTCTAATACGCTAAATACAGCTAAGACTATTTAGCTACACACATCTAATATCAAGAGCTGCAGGCAGCTCAGACAGTAGGGAGAGTTTAAAAAAGGGAAACACAGGTGAATGGACCAACGGTAGACAGAAACACATGCCCCAGAATAGAGGGGAAAACCCAGCCTGTGGGGCTGACCAGGGTGACCCTGGGTACGACATGTAAATACTACACAGTCAGCTGCAAGGAAGGCAGAAATAACAAGAGACATTACCGCATTCAGCCCGGCGCACGTCTTTCCCAAATTTTGGAGGCGTCATCTAACGACTATGCACCTGTTGCAGGAGATGGATCGACCATGATAATTCAAGGGCAGTGCCAGATTAGCTTGGCGCCGACAGGCGCCAAGCTAATCTGGCACTACCCTTGAATTACCATGTTCGACCCATCTCCTGATGTAGTGCGTCAGGGCTGAATGGGGTTGGTTGGGTGGGGGCGGCTCATGAGGATCTATGTCTTTTGAAGATGGGTAGCGTCCGCCTTACCCCGACTGTAATGGCGTTAAAGTCAACACACTGCGGCACGTTTACACTTTAACGAGCTTTTCACTCAGTGCAGGTGCTTAACGCAGCTGTGCTCAGTAAATACGCGCTCTTCAGTAAATACGCGTTCTTCTGAATTATTTGGGTATCCTGTGTTACAAAATGTTACGAAGAATGGGCCGCGTCTTGAAAATGTAACTCTGGCCCTACTTAGTAATTTTTCTGTATGGACACTGCCGATAAGCAACTCTGTTACAAGTTTATCTCTGGCCACTGGTGTGCATACCAAGTAACGGCGTGTATAGATACATTTAAACGCTAAAAGAAAAATACCTCAGCACACGCGCTGCAACCAAAACTTGGCCGGATTACAAAAGTTCAAAGGGAAGTAATCTCTCCGCGCTGCAACCAAAACTTGGCCGGATTACGAAAGTTCAAAGGGAAGTAATCTCTCCGCGGCTGCAGTCGACTTCCGTAGACAAAGAGAAATAGCCATCGACGGAGTATGTCATCAAGGACCTTATGGTCGGACGTTAAAAGTGCAATGTGCGGCGTCTGCAGAGGACACGTCTGAAAACTGACCAGTGTGCGGCGTTACTGGGGTCAGAAGAAATGAGTATGGGCCATGATGACCAGTGTGCGGTGTTACTGGGGTCAGTAGAAATCAGTATGGGCCATACTAACCAGTGTGCGGTGTTACTGAGGTCAGTAGAAATGAGTATGGGCCATGATGACCAGTGTGCGGTGTTACTGAGGTCAGTAGAAATGAGTAGGGGCCATACTAACCAGTGTGCGGTGTTACTGGAGTCAGTAGAAATGAGTATGGGCCATGATGACCAGTGTGCGGTGTTACTGGGGTTAGTAGAAATGCGTATGGGCCATGATGACCAGTGTGCGGTGTTACTGAGGTCAGTAGAAATGAGTATGGGCCATGATGACCAGTGTGCTGTGTTACTGAGGTCAGTAGAATAGAGTATGGGCCATGATGACCAGTGTGCGGCGTTACTGGGGTCACAGAAATGCGTATGGGCCATAATGACCAGTGTGAGGTGTTACTGGGGTCAGTAGAAATGAGTATGGGCCATGATGACTAGTGTGCGGTGTTACTGGGGTCATTAGAAATGAGTATGGGCCATACTAACCAGTGTGCGGTGTTACTGGGGTCAGTAGAAATGAGTATGGGCCATGATGACCAGTGTGCGGTGTTACTGGTGTCAGTAAAAATGCGTATGGGCCATGATGACCAGTGTGCGGTGTTACTGGGGTCAGTAGAAATATGGGCCATGATGACCAGTGTGCGGTGTTACTGGGGTCAGTAGAAATGCGTATGGGCCATGATGACCAGTGTGCGGTGTTACTGGGGTCAGTAGAAATGTGTATAGGCCATGATGACCAGTGTGCGGTGTTACTGGGGTCAGTAGAAATGCGTATGGGCCATGATGACCAGTGTGCGGTGTTACTGGGGTCAGTACAAATGTGTATAGGCCATGATGACCAGTGTGCGGTGTTACTGGAGTCAGTAGAAATGAGTATGGGCCATACTAACCAGTGTGCGGTGTTACTGGGGTCAGTAGAAATGCGTATGGGCCATGATGACCAGTGTGCGGTGTTACTGGGGTCAGTAGAAATATGGGCCATGATGACCAGTGTGCGGTGTTACTGGGGTCAGGAGAAATGCGTATGGGCCATGATGACCAGTGTGCGGTGTTACTGGGGTCAGTAGAAATGTGTATAGGCCATGATGACCAGTGTGCGGTGTTACTGGGGTCAGTAGAAATGCGTATGGGCCATGATGACCAGTGTGCGGTGTTACTGGGGTCAGTAGAAATGTGTATAGGCCATGATGACCAGTGTGCGGTGTTACTGGGGTCATTAGAAATGAGTATGGGCCATACTAACCAGTGTGCGGTGTTACTGGGGTCAGTAGAAATGCGTATGGGCCATGATGACCAGTGTGCGGTGTTACTGGGGTCAGTAGAAATGAGTATGGGCCATACTAACCAGTGTGCGGTGTTACTGGGGTCAGTAGAAATGCGTATGGGCCATGATGACCAGTGTGCGGTGTTACTGAGGTCAGTAGAAATGAGTATCATCCATAATGAATCTTGAAGCACGTTCGTTCGTCAAATGCAGCCAAATAATCAAAATGACTTACAACCATTAACTCATTGGAGACGAACGGCATCCGCATACGCTTTTAGCCGCGTATCCATATGCCGTTTATCTCGAATGAGTTAACATCATCAGAAAATTGATTTTGTGATAGAAATCATTTTCTGCAATGTGCAAGACTTTGAAGCCCATAATTCTTTCGTCAGGTACATTACTGCATTACATTGAATGAGACAGAGAAACCTTGATAGTTTAAGGGTGGTGCCAGAATAGCTTGGCGCCTATTGGCGCCAAGCTATTCTGGCACCACCCTTGACCTATCGTGGTCGTTCCGTATCTTGCGGTGGAGTGTCTGGGCTGAATGAATCAAACTGTTATAGTCGGACTGTGTCGCCTTGTGCTATATCTGGTGAGCTGGGTGGCTCGGCGGTAGAGTGGTGGTCTCTCGACCGAAAGGTCCCGGGTTTGAATCCAGTGTGGGTCAAAATTTGCTCAGGCCCTATTTCGGCGCCTCGTATTTTGAAAATCAACTTTCGCGGTGGACAAAAGACGTTAAGCCCTAAACGTTGTTGTGCTATGTCTGACCTATACAGTCTAACGATGCGTCAAACACGTGCGCTGTCTGTCTGTACAGTGACCGTCGCCAGGTTTCAAGCTATCATTGTCACGCTGACCGTAGAAGAGGAGGGCACACGTGCGGACAAGAAATATGAAGTCATTTTTGCACCAGGTAAGAACACTTTGTACTGGACATTTCCACATTGGCCTTGTAAACTTTCGACTTTTGAAGGGAACTGGCTGCTTTCCATCACACAAATACGTTGCAAATTGTGGTTTTGTTTGTATGTCTATTTTGAAGAAAAGCGCGATTTAACCAGAAATATGGAGACATCGCATTATACCGGTCTTTTCTAAGTGTACTTCTTTCTTCGTTGGGATGTTGTCAGGATAACAGATCAGCAGTGCCAGAGCTCGCAGAACAGCGTCGGCTCTCCCCACAGCCACGTTCCATTGCCCCCATTGTCCAGGCAGGTGTGGCTCCAGGATTGGTTTGGCCAGCCACACCCGCACCCACAAATAGATGTCATGCACAATGACATCATCGGTTACCCATTATGCACTTGTCAGTCACTTTTCTTCTACCGGAGGCTTTGAGACTAGGCGAGTTCAGTAGCATGCAAATGACGTCATGGGCTTTGAGCCTCAAAACTGGCAAAGAAGTAACATAATAAAAATAACGTCATGTCTAGCGGCGCACCTTGCTTACTGGCTGGTGCAGGACTAAGCTCGCTCATGCAACTGGCCCTAGCACATCAGTGTTATACATGTTTATTAGTTGACGCATGCGTCTCTCATTCTCTCTCTCTCTCTCTCTCTCTCTCTCTCTCTCTCTCTCTCTCTCTCTCTC
>BTPG01000001.1:264247771-264275271 GCA_036245525.1 Semisulcospira habei
GTTCCTTCTTGTCCTCCAGTATTGCGCATGCCGATGGTAGCCTAGACCGAAACAGGTGTCCATACGGCTAACTATCTGTACCCCCCTTGGGGTATCTGGATTTAAATTTCCATATTTCAAGGCGCTGGAACAGTGTGATATGTGATACGCCCCCCTTCGGTGATTTGTTGTTGTTGTTGTTGTTGTAAATTATGCACTCTTACTTTTTCTATAACTGGTGTTAGTTGGCAGACATGAACATCGAATCCCCATAAACATCAAACACACGAATGGAGTCTATTGAAAGAAGGTTTGCTTCATACTGAACAATTTAAATATCGCCCGGTTATTGTTCTTTTAACATCGTGTTTTATTGTGTGTTTTCTTGAAAGACCGGCTCTTTTTGTTCTAGGATTGTATTCTGGTATTTCCTTCAGATTCATATTTTCCGCCAAATAAAACGTGCAACGACTCGGCCAACGACTGCCAAAAGCTGGCAGCACACGTGGGCTGTCGGAAATTGCCGTTGAAGTCGCTACAACAGTGCATGCGCACCTGTGACATCTGTAATGCGGAAGTGCGCACAGCAGGCAAGTACATTCATTGTATACTGACAAGCAAACGAAATGCGACATTTTGGGAATCATTAAAGTGTTTCCAATGGTTCCAAAAATGTCGCATTTCTTTAGCTTGTCAGAACAGATGCTGAGTAGATTGGAACCTTACTGTCTCACAAGTCGAGTATTTCAGAAGACGACTTCACCCTCCTCACTGCTATTAGATATCTTTAAAAGCGGAGAAAACTTCATAACCCAATATCTTCACCAACCCAAGGATATGAGTCAGCATGGTGTGACAAATCTCCTCACTGCTATTAGATATGTTTAAAAGCAGAGCACATTTCATAACCCAATATCTTCACCAACCCAATGATATGAGTCAGCATGGCGTGACGAACCTCATGAGACGCTGCGTCTGGTGGATCCATGAGGTTCCGTTCCACGCGCCATCTTGTTTGCGCGACCACCACGTGATTTTGTGCTGCCAGTGTTTGAGTGCTTTTCGTTGGATGTACTGTGTTTATGTGTGCTGAAAGTCTGCTGAGTATTGCATAAGAGTGCGCTGATGAGGATTGTATGCTTGTTTTTCGTCGGATCTGCTTGTTGCTGATTTGGTATCTTATTGAATAGTGTCTGCCGTTTAAGTTTTGTTTACGTCGCCATTTTGCCTCCCTCGCAGCGTGGCCGGGTCGCTGGACCCTTTCCGCTCAACCCCGTTTTTTACGTGCCGCGCGCTAGTGTGCGAAGTGTTTAGTGTGCGACTGAATCTGTTTTGTGCTCCCAGTGTGTTTAGTGCTTTTCGTTGGATGTATTGTGTTTATGTGTGCTCAAAGTCTCTGAGTATCGCATAAGAGTTTGAATGTTTGAACTTCGTTTACGTCGCCATTTTGCCTCCCTCGCAGCGTGGACGGTTCGAGTGCCTTTTCCGCTCAGCCCTGTTTTACGTGCTACGCGCTAATGGTCGAAGTGTTAACTGTGTGACTAAGTCTGCTTCGCTACCCGGATCTGTTGCTAGTTGTTGTTCGTGTTCCTACTGTTCTATAGGTCTTTACGTGTGGTGCCCCAAATTCATTTTTCCCGTCGACATCTCGCCCTCCCCACTTGTGATCTCGCCGCTGACCGACCGGTACTGTCCACACACACACGCACACACACACACACACACACACACACACACACACACACACACACACACACACACACACACACACATATATATACACACACACATACTGCACTTTTTTCCCTTGCGTATTATCAGGTCGCTCCCCTACCACACCGCTCACACACACACGCACACACACACACACACACACACACACACACACACACACACACACACACACACACACACACGCACACCCTACTGCACCCTCATCCCGACTTTCCCTTGCCTGTCCTCACAAACAATCATGCTCATTAGATACACACGACAACAACTGCTCTCTCTACGTCGCCACGCCACTTACTGCGCGGTAGGTGCATCCGACAGTGTTGCAAATGCCTTACGTGGCATCCGATCGCGAAAGAGAGGCCGCAGGGGTGGAATTAGCAGAAGGCACGACTCGCCACCACACCCACAACCACACAATTCTTCTCCTTTTCCTATGTCCTTCCACACCTTCCGCATCCCCCCGACTCTCCGTCTCCTCCCCATTCCTTACTTCTTCTCCCATTTCTTCTCCTCTCTTTCTCATCTACCGCCCCCTGCTCTCATCGGCCGCCTCATCCCCCACACTCCTCCCACTCCCTCCCCTCACCCCCTCCTCCTTCGCCTGCTTCTTCCTCCTCGTCCCCTCCCCACCCATTCTCATCGCCCTCCCTCTTCCTCATCTTCTCCCACTCTACTTCCTCCCCTTCCTCTCGCATCCTCTTTCTTGCCCGGTTCTCCTTCCTCGTCTTTTCCTCCCCCCCCCCCCCCCCCGCTCATCTTCCCTCATCTTTCCCCCCTCCTACCTTCCTACTCCTTTGTCCTCTTCTTCGCCAGTTTCTTCTTCCTCTTCCTCTTCTGTCTCACCCAAGCTAAAACTGTGTCCGTTCAATGCACAGTCTGTCTGCAAAGATAGCAAAGCCGACGTGATTTCAGATTTTTATTCTAGACAATGACCTAGACGTTGTCGTGATCACCGAAACGTGGCTCCGCTCAACTGACGATGAACCCATCATCGCCAGCGTCACTCCGAGTGGCTACCGCCTGGCCTCCTTCCCACGTGCCACCAGAGGGGGTGGCATTGCCATCATCTACAGGGACTGTCTTTCCGTTCACCTCCCCTTCTTACAGTCTCTCCCTTTTGCTAATCACTCCTTTGAATCTGTCGAGGCCGTAGCAACACTCCATGGCCAGTCCCTCATCTTCTCATGTATCTACCGCCCCCTTCCAAGCTCTCAAAACAAACTCACAAACTCCATGTTTCTCACCGAGTTTGACCTCCTCCTCGACCACTACAGCACACGACCCGGAAAACACATACTTCTTGGCGACTTTAACTTCCACTTCGACAAACCCGACCACCCCGACACAAAACGCCTTTGCACATCACTTTCAAAGCAACAACCTTACACCACACATCACAAAAACCACCCACCGACTCGGCCACACCCTCGACTGGATCATCACCCGCACCTCCGATCAACTCTTTCTCGACTCTGTTACCTCCTGTGTTCTTCCCTCTGACCACCTCGCTATTCTCGTCTCCCTTAACCTACCTCCCCCGAAAAAATCCAAGCTCCTTGTTTCTCGTCGCAAAATAAAATATGTCAACCGAGAGAGCTTTTTCGATGAAGCTGTCGACCTTCTCTTGGACCCCGCCTCCTCTCCTGATCTTGCATCCCATTTCGATTCCTCCCTTCGAAAACTTCTAGACACCCATGCACCTGTCACCACCTGCTCCATACCCAACCGACCCCCCTCCCCCTGGTTCACTGACGACATAACTGAGGCCAAGCGCGTAAGCGTCGACAAGCGGAACGCTGCTGGAGTTCATCTGACCTCACCGTTCACAGACAGATCTTCCAAACAGCTAGAGCCAAAGTCTGCAGAATGATCTCCGACTCCAAAAGTAAACACCATCAAAACAAAATCATGGAATTTCAAAACCTCTACGCCACCATGAACACCCTCCTAGGCACTTCTAAAGACTCTCCTCTCCCCAACACACACAGCAAAGAAGAACTCCCGTCCGCTTTTTCCACCTATTTTTCCGACAAAATTCAAACCCTGCGCAATACACTCGACACTCTGACTTCTCCGCCATGCCCTCCCGACACCCCTTTTGCCGGCACCCCCCTCTCGTCCTTCCGCCCCGTCTCTCAGGACGAAGTCATCAAGACCATAAAGTCCATGCCTTTCAAAACCTGCGAACTAGACCCCCTCCCAGCTTCTCTCTACCGGGACGGCCTTCCAAAACTTCTGCCCTTCATTACCGACATCATCAACACATCTCAAGAGAACAGTTCTGTCCCTGATATCTTCAAGTACGCCATCGTCCGTCCTCTCCTCAAAAGACACAACCTGACCCAAACGAACTCAAAAACCATCGCCCAGTCTCCAATCTCTCTTTCCTGTCCAAGCTTCTTGAGAAGGTTGCTCTCAACCAGCTCAACCTCCACCTCGCCGACAACAACCTCCTCAGTCCATTCCAGTCTGCCTGTCGCAAACATCACAGCACTGAAACAGCCCTTCTACATATCTTAAACGATCTGCTTCTCTCCACCGACTCGGGCAACATCTCCCTTCTTACGTTACTCGACCTCTCTGCCGCCTTCGACACTATAGACCACTCTATCCTCCTCCACCGCCTTCACCACTCCTTTGGCATCACTGACTCTGCTCACTCCTGGTTTCTCTCCTACCTCTCCGCCAGACAGCAGTCCGTCATCATCGACGGCGTCTCTTCCAACCCAGTCACGCTCCTCTGCGGAGTTCCACAAGGGTCCGTCCTGGGCCCAATCATTTTCACACTCTACACTTCTCCCCTGTCCAACATCATCCAGTCTCACCACATACACCACCACCTCTACGCTGACGACTCCCAACTACTAGACAAAGACAAACTCGACAACACTCAGTCACTACTGACTCGCACGGCTGACTGCTACGAAGACGTGAAAAAACTGGATGACAGCAAACAAGCTTAAAGTGAACGACGACAAAACGGAAGCCATGCTGGTAGACACTCGCCAGAAACTCTCCCAGCTACCGCCCTCTCTCTACCTTCAACTCGACAGCACCCCCATCTCCCTCAGTGACTCGGCCAAAAACCTCGGCGTTATCCTCGATTCCTCTCTCACCATGACCAGCTTCGTCTCCGCTACGGCCCAGGCATGCTATTTCCACCTCCGCCGCATCAGTCAGATCAGAAAATACCTCACTACCGAAGCTGACACCAAACTTGCTGTCTCTCTCATCCTATCTCGCATCGACTACTGCAACACTCTCCTTTCCGGCCTCCCTCACTCCACCACTTCCACTCTCCAGCGCGTCCAGAACAATGCTGCCCGCCTCGTCCTCAGAAAGAAAAAATTCGACTACATCACTCCCATGCTCAAACTCCTTCACTGGCTTCTCATCCCACAACGCATCCAATACAATATTCTGTCTCTCTGCTACAAATCCCTGAACAACTACGCTTCTGTCTATCTCTCCAACTTACTTCACCCCTACACTCCTCCCCGCTCCCTCCGCTCCGCCTCCGACCCTCTCCGCCTCCACATCCCCCGCACCAAACTCAGCACCTTCGGCCCCCGCTCCTACTCAGTATACGGTCCATCCGCCTGGAACACTCTCCCACTCTCTCTCCGTCAGAAAGACTCTCTCTCCTCCTTCCAGTCCGCCCTCAAAACTCACTATTTCAACAGTTCTAGCACTATACCACCACACTCCCACCCCAAGCTGACTGTCGTAATGTATTTTGTGGTACGTGAGTCGTTGTCTAAAGCGTGCGCGAGCTGTGAGTGCGCGCTTAGATTTATAATTGTTATAAGTTAAGCGCATTATAAATACCGTAATTATTATTATTATTATTATTAGCCGCAGGGGTGAGCTTAGTCCTGTGCCAACCGCTAAGCAAGGTGCTCCGCTACAGCTGGCGCAGGACTAAACCCAATCATGCTGGTGTGAGCACGGAAGGGAAAGCAATCAGATATTTCCGCAGACGGGTCAAATGTACTGCGATTGCCAGCATCAATCGGACATAACACTCTATCTCGAAGATGACCTATGTCCACGCCTTCCATCTATTCGCGAGGTAGTCTTTTTATTCATTATTATCTAATTTTCAGACCTCTTCAACGGGGCCAAATACAAAGTAGCCGACCAGAGCACATCGATAATTAACGGGGACGCTAGACATGCCACGGACGGGAACAAGGACACCAGTTTTTCTTCTCTGACATGCTCTCACACCGGCCCCCAGGACTTTGGCCCCTGGTGGTCCGTTGACTTGATGTGGACCGTTGACGTGTACGGGGTCGTCATTACCAATCGCGGAGATTGCTGCGGTAAGTGTTTCTTCGCGATATGTATAAATATACTGACCACCAAACCAAATGCGACGTTTTGGGTACCACCCGAAACACAGGACTTGCCTGTTGTGCGCACTTTTGCATCACAGATAATTGTTGCTCCTCAAAAATGCCATTACCTTTGCCCGTCACTCCTTCCCCCCCCCCCCCACACACACACACACATACACACACACTCCCCGAGAGGGTAGGCTAGTGTATGAATATTCTCAAACAGACACTGGTTCCGCTGAGTAGATTTAGGTTTTTGCCGCCTACGACCGGTTTCGCCCCAAGGGGGGGAAAGTGGGGGAGGGGGGGGGGGGGGGCTCGTCAGATAGACATTACGACACCCTTCGTGCCCTCCACTCTGTGCGACCATTTTAGGTTTGCATACCGAGGCTGTCATGCACACTTAAACAAAACATATGCATATTCACAGAATGATTTTAAATGTAATTCAGTTTAATTCAAAGTTTAGCAATGAAACACCCACAGCAGCAATGTGGATAATAATTTGAAAAATAAATATAGTAGTGAACAAACAAACAAGAAAACATGACTTCACTACAGGTGCTATGTGAAGCAGACGACAGTTTTGTTGACTCAAGGTAGTTGTGTTGAGTGATTTTGAGCGTGTGGCTGTTCCGTCTGTCTCCTAAGTTAATACAGTTTCGGCGTTTGTTTGTTTTTTTTTATTATAGATTGGAATGTTTCATTTCGCGACTTTGTTTTGCGTTACATATCTACAACAATGAAGGTTTCAAGTTATAGGTTAGTGTCTTTAGCTTTTTGTACTCTTTGTATCGCTTTTTACGGGTTTCCAAGTTCAATACTAGTGCCGATGCACACGATGACACGTACACAGACGACAAATATCTTCGTCATTGGTGAAGAACGGCAAGTTTAAAATAATCAAAGAGTTAAAGTTATCATAGTTGAAAATGATGCATTAGTGTTGCAGCAGAGCAGTATTTTGTGGTGTATTTCGTAAGACCCTTTTATGAGAATTTATTAACAACGTTGCCAGGGCCTCACGGCTTATCGGTAAGGAAAAAATAGCAAGCAAACTCGTGGATAATTAATCTGCTTGTTATACAATATATATAAAAAGACTGAGCCACTTTAGAAACTCAACACACAGAGAAACACGCAACATCAATCGAAAAACCGTAACAAAAAACTTCAGACTGGTTTTTGTATACCGTATTTAAAAAATACGGTAGACTTTGAAATGGGGTTGATGGGAGCGCATTCCGGAGCATGCACATGACGTTTTTGGCTTGCGAGGCAGAAATTCTGGCAAAGAAGTAAGAAGATAAAATGACGTCACGTCTAGCTACGCAAAACTTGCAAGAGAACGTCTTTTTGGCGCCAAAGCGCCGTGTGTATGTGTGTGTGTGTGTGTGTGTGTGTGTGTGTGTGTGTGTGTGTGTGTGTGTGTGTGTGTGTGTGTGTGTGTGTGTGTGTGTGTGTGTGTGAGAGAGAGGATGTGACAGCGACTAGATCCCGCTTTGGAGGACGGTGATTAAGATGCTCATTTGCGAGAAAATGGCCGTCACACAAAAACTGGTTGATCCACACTGGAGTCCGTAATTGTCTTGTTTTTACTTGATATTTTGCATCTCGCCGGGAAAAAGGGTCACATTGAAGGAGTTCGTTAACCAGCATTGTATCTCTAGAACTTTCTGAGTGATAACTACATATTTAAAAAAGTTAAGTTTTTACGTTTTGGGGATTATTTTCACGAATGATATGGGTTAATCTTAAAACAATTAAATCTCTTTTACAAAAAAACAACAATCTTCTTCTAACTAATAATAGCATTTTTCGTATACCGTATTTACATACGATTAGGTCAATTGTGACTTGTATGCCCTAGATGCGAAATTCAGACAATTTTCTGCACCACGTTTTAGGAGTCATTTGTACAACAGCTAACACAACTTTAATTTTTCTTTTACGAGGAAAGCTATCTTCTCATTAATAACCGCATGATTTTTGTTATAAACAGTGTTTGCATAACCCTGCCATTTGCCCCGGCTCTGGGGTAGTATTAGGTCAAATTGTGAGCATGAAAATCAGCAAGAAATTTGCAAAGTTGATCCTCTGACACGTCGAATGTTAGTACTGCGACGATGGCGTATAACAGGGAGTCGTCACAATGAACACGGCGTCGTGGGACTAATGATGCCATGACGTAAAGCTTAAAGTGACGTCATTTGGCTGCTCGTACTGTCATTCGGCTTCTTCAGACTAGCTATGCTGCTCCAGACCACAAACCTTACGAATGGCGGGAATCGCCTAGTGTCCGTCTTTACTTTTGTGTTCCAGTGTGTGTCAATCAGATGGTGGGTGAAAGTAGAAGGAGATGGATTCCTGTCGCTACACGAGCCCACAAAGCGTACTAATGGCGGGGAGCACAGTGTGTCTGTCTTTATTTGTGTGCGCCAAACGTGTGTGTTGATCGGAGGTTGGTTTTAAGAGGAGGGAAAAGGATCCGCATAATAAGTCTAAAAATATAAACAACTCTGAATGTTCCTAAACGATAAATGCACCTGAGCTCCAAACAGTACGGTAGACTTTGGGATGAAATCCTCTTCTTGTTAATGATTTCAAATTCATTGACCCATATTTTTTCTGTCACGTACAAATGACTTTGTCACACACCTGTCATGTTAATGTCATCTCTATCTATGTTAGAAGTAGTGTGTGTGTGTGGGTGTGTGTGTGAATGCCAGTATAAGTCCATAAGCGTAGCACTTTTGAATGGTGACTTTATAGCGTTTACAGGTTGCGTTGTATTTTTTTTTTGTACTTTTTGTAAAATGCATTTTTGTAATAATTGTAGTTATTTTTGTACATTAGTTTTTGTTAAGCACCTAGAGCTCTAATCTGAGGTTAGGCGCTATATAAGTACTCATTATTATTATTATTATTATTATTATTATTATTATTATTATTATTATTATTATTATTATTATTATTAAGTGAACACGAAAATGAAAACAGTTTTGAACAGAAATCATGAGCAGAGTTCACCAAAGTGCACAGGGGTCAAAATTACAGTTCCACAGTTTATTGAAAGATGGAGTTTGGTCTTTAATACCGTGTGTGGCCGCCTCCAGCAGCAATGCAGGCGGCTGACGCAGCTGCGTCAGTTTCGGTGCGGTTTGAGGAACATGGATGTGCTGCATTACTCTGCGTCCCAGTTCATCCTATGCGAGCTCAACAGGCGCCATATCCGGGGAAAGTGAAGGCCAGGGTATGACGGGGACGTTGTTTTGTGCCAACAGCTGGATCGTCGCTCTTGCTGTATGGGGAGTAGCATTGTCCTGCTGGAAGTGTGCAGATCTGCGCGTTGTCGTAACGCTGGTATCACATGGTTCTGTAGAACTGCCCGTAAGTTGCAGCAGTAGCAGGACCATCAAAGATCTGCAGCTAGGTGCGATAGGTCTGCTGTAGCCTCCACACACCATCACGTTCTGTGCAAGCTACCTGTCAACATGATGGACACAACAATACCGCAATACCCTGAACCTGCCATCGGCATGGAATAGGCTGAAACGGCTGTCATTCGAGAAGACTACTCTTCCCCACTGACGCTGGGTCCATCTAAACTGAACCTGAGCCCCGCGAAGTCGACGCTGTCGGTGTCGAGGCGTTAAAATCGGCCCCACAACAGGTCGTCTGACGTGCAGTCCTGCCGCTCTAAGACGGCGCCGCACAGTTTCAGCGGATACTGGACCACGTGTGCCAAGAAGTGCATGTGTTGTGCGTAGCTTTTCTGAACCTGTTTCGAAGATGAAGCTGTCTGATGTAGGTGTCTTGCCGACGGGTGGTGACCCTGGGTTGCCCTGGACGAGGTCGATCTGCAGTGTCGCCAGTGTTTCTAAACCTTTTAGCTTTCACCTTTGGTCGAAAAAAAATCATGCTGCACGATGCACGTGCTGCTCATTGACAGCGCGGCGATCGTGACCTAATTTTGCCCTCGGTTGTGTAATTTTTCTGTATGACTTAGTCACTGCAGTATCAAAGCAAACTAGTATCGAAAAACAAAATGGCTGTCATAAATAAAGTGGTGAGATTTTAAAGTTCCTCAGTTTATATATATATATATATATATATATATATATATATATATATATATATATATATATATATATATATATATATATATATATATATATATATATATATATATATATATATCACGCACACACACACACATACTTAATTTGGAGCGCTAATTCTGCAGCGCTAGTGCTATGGAAATCCAGCCCGGTAAGCTTGCTTTGCGTCATCAGGACATCAGCTGTCCGTTGTGATTACAAGGCTTACTAGACCCAGAAGAAGGGGGATGGGAGAGAAGGCCTGACAGACCTATTGTTGTCTACCGTATTGAAAATACGGTAGACTTTGAGATGGGGCTGGTCAAAGCCCGTTCAGTAGCATGCAAAAAAACATAACAGGCGAACGGGCCTGAGATAGTGGCAAAGAAGTAACAAGATAAATATGTCATGTCTAGCTACTCTAATCTCCCTGTTGAGCCCAAACTTTTGGCGCAAAGCGCCGTGTGTGTGTGCGTGTGTGTTTGTGTGTGTGTGTGCATATGCCGCGCGCGCGTGTGTGTGTGTGTGTGTGTGTGTGTGTGTGTGTGTGTGTGTGTGTGTGTGTGAAAACACGAAAATCTCCGAAGTTTGCGTACGTACAAAACTCAAGAATAGAGAAGTACCCAACGGAGAAAGAAACACGCTTAGAAAAGACGGCTACAACACAATTTATTAATATTTCGGGTAAATACCTTTTGTCAAAATAGACAAACAAACAGAGATATCAGTCGCTACTTATCTTCATTCGCAGAAGGTATGTGGCAACGTCATTTCTATGCGTGTTTCTTTCTCCGTTGGGCACTTCTTTGCATTTTACACGCTTGGCAGTCACCTTTTAGGGTCTGGATTGTTCTAATATAGAGGAAATGCTTTATACCGTGGGCGTCTAAGAGGACCTCAGAACACATTGAAATTGGATGTCTCATTTGATGTCTCATTGGATGTCTCATTGGATGCCTCATTGAATGTCTCATTGGATGTCTCATTGGAGAGTTTAACTCATTCAGCCTGACGCACGTATTTCCCAAATTTTAGATGCGTCATCCAACGACTATGCACCTTTTGCATGAGATGGGTCGACCATGATAATTCATAGGTAGTGCCTGATTTGCTTGACAAGCTAATCTGGCACTACCCTTCACTTATCATGGTCGACCAATCTCCTGCTGTAGTGCGTCAGGGTTGAATGATTTAATGACCGTATATTGAAGTCGTTTGTGCCACATTAGAGTCCGTAACTTTTATTACATGCACTTGAAATATTGGATATGGCTAGTCTGGAGAAAGACATTGAAAGAGTTTGTTAGCCATATTTTTATCTCTTCAATATTTTCAAAATTAAAAAAATCATTGTAAAACATAAGGACAAAAGAAAGAATCCTCGACCTCTGGCCATCCCGGGTCGATCTGCCCCCAGCAGTCTGAGACCATGGCAGAGAACGCTTCTGACAATAAAATAAATGGTTGTTGACTGACAGTGTAAGAGCCCTGTTAGTCAACAACGTTGCGATAAAGATCATGCATGAAAAGAAACTTTATTTTGTTTGTGTGCAAGCTTTGTTGTTCGAGTAGCTTGAATCGCGTGTTCGAGATCACCTCTTTCTATTACTCCGAAGTGTTATGGTCGATTTAGACGTGAATTGTGCATTTTGAAGTTGTCTTTCCGACATTTTGCACAGTTGTAGTCCTCCATCCGATGCGCGTTTTTGACACATGTGGCAATGCGGACTGAGTTTGGTTTCCATGGCAACCGCACTTCAATATAATCGATTAAACCCTGCGAGATTGAGTTTTCTGACCAAACCGCATAAACAATTGAACATATTTTATAATAAATTTACAGAATGTTTTCTTTGAGTGTTCAATTGAGACAGAGACGGTTATTTGCATACTTTGCTGCTTGTGCGTTTGTTTGTTCTTACACATGCATATTTGCATTTGTTTTCCCCTTTTAACGTGTAATAGTCACAATCTTTAGAGATACGTTTGAGCTGCTGTGATTGCCTACAAAGATACCAGTTTATTAGTATGTTTTAGCAACTGTTTTCTGCATTTTGCATATGTCCAGGCAAGGTCAAAAGTCGCGATAGTGTTTAAATACCTGTAACGTAATATGTTACTATACACACAACATCTATTCAGACAAGCAGTTCATGCTTGTGCCTTAGGACATGTAAGATGACCTTATGCCCATCACACAACCTGTATTGATCAAGGATGAGGTGAAATAAAGGTTAAAGGCAATACATATTGTGCTGAAAAGATTAACATCGGAAAACTCTCGTAAACTATTAAAGCAAGTGATTTAAATTTGACAGAAAAATAGTTTAAGGTAAGACTTTAAAAATATATATCATTTTGGCTGACCTTTCTCAAAAGTCAAGGACACAAAGACAAAAACAAACGTAACATAGTTCACCAGTCAGTTTGTTAGTTTGTTCAGATGCTATTACAGTTGTATACACATTTAGAGGTCAAACATGGGCCACAGGTTGCTTTTGGAAAAGATATTTCTGTGCGTGCTGGGTTTGTGAAATAGACTGATAGGTCACGGGAACAAGAGGTCAACACATACATAATGATGCCTGATAGGTCAAGGGAACAAGAGGTCAACACATACATAATAATGCCTGCTTTCAAACAAACTCTTAGTGATCTCATGTATTTTAGCCAAATATTTTAATCTATCTGGAAAAAAAAAAAAAAAAAAACACATGGAAACAGTCCGTACAACATCATTACAGTTGGTTCTGGACATAATAAAACACTGGTTTCCATGGAAACTACATTTCAAAGGCCTAAGGCCTGTTTTTGTTTCCACGTTCCATTGTAACACATAACCATCTGAGTTAGTTTTCATAAATGTGACCATTTAGAACATCCCTTGTGACGCGTAAGCTGCAATATCGGATTAAATGGCCCTGTTTCAGGAATCGTAATGGAATTATGATTGGGTGTATGAACTTCCTTGATAAAGTCACCACTTAGGGCGAAAGAGTCCCATGAGGGTCTCATCGGCCACGTGTCCAGGACCAAGGCGAGCCACAAGTTTTGTGGAGTTTCGGTTGTGGTTAACAGCCTGGAGAGGGATGAGCTCCGCCAGGTTCTTTTGCCCAAGACACACCGCATGCAATGACAACCTTACCTCAATCCATACCGGATCGGTCGTCGCCCGGAACAAGGGCCGCGCCTTTTGTCTTGCACCAAGGCGGAGGTGTTAAGTGTGTTAATGGTGCACCACCAAAATTCCGTACCAGAAACAACATCAGCATTGGCATCTGGAACGTCAGAACATTAAGAACGCATGGAAAGGTAGAGGAATTGACGCAGTAAATGAACAGATACCACTGGACCATCCTAGGACTGTGCGAAGTACGATGGAGGAACCTTGGGGAAACATAAACCCAGCAAAATCACAAACTGTACTACAGTGGCAGAGGAGACAAACACGAACAGGTTGCTGGATTTCTTGTCCACAAAAACATCGTAAACACTGTCATGAGTTGTCGGCCAGTCTCCAGCAGGCTTGTCACCATACGCTTGAGGGCAACCCCATTTAATATCACCATTGTACAAGTTTATGCCCGAACAACAGACTATGGCGATGAGGACGTAGAAGACTTCTATGACCAAATGCAAAAAGTCTTAGACCAGACACCCCAAGAAAGACATTCTTGTGGTGCACGGAGACTGGAGTACCAAAATAGGAGAGGATGCTGCTAGAACTGGAAAGGCCTATGCGGACGCTACTGCAATGCAGAGACCAACGACAGAGGCTTAAGGCTCCTGGAATTTGCCAGCTCAAATGATCTAAAGCTGATGAACACGTTTGGCCCACACAAAGCATCCCGAAGGTGGACATGGCACAGCCCGAACGGAGAGCACCATAACGAAATTGAATACATCATGGTGAAGAGACGCTTCCAAACAAGTTGAACATTGCCAAGACAAGACGATTTCCTGGAGCAGACATTGGAAGCGACCAAGACATAGTGATAATGACCTTCCGACTCCGCCTAAAAAAAGGTCAACAAGCAGGGTCCCACCAGAATGAAGTTTGACCTCGAGAAACTGAAAGACCCAGAGGTAGCGTAAGCCTTCCAGGCAAAGATAGGAGGAAAATTCGCGCCATTGCTACTTCTAGGTGCAGAAGACACGGATGTGGACACAATTAACACTGCTGTAACCCAAATAGCCAGTGAGATCCTTGGCAAACACCGACAAGCAAAAAAACCTTGGGTTACAGCTGACATCTTTGTTCTATGTGACAAGCGTCGAAAATTAAAGAAAAAGAAATCAGAGATAGGAGGAGCTAAACAATACAAAGAAATTAACCAGGATATCAAGAAAAGCATGAAAAAGGCTAAGAATAAATTGATTGAAGATCAATGTAAACACCTAGAAGAAAATCCGAACAAAAATAATAGCCAAAAAAACATATCAGCTGGTGAAAGACCTGACCAGTGTAAAACAAGGACGCTCCTCGATCATTCAAGATAGTGAAGGGAATTGTGTTACGGAAGACCAAGACATACTGAAGAGATAGAGTACTGCTCCGATTTGTACAACCACCGAGGTACAGGGGACCCAGGCATACTTGTCAACCCACCCGTGACCAACAATGGCAACTATCCCATCCTCCGAGAAGAAGTAGAGGCTGCAGTGAAGTCGCTGAAAAAGGGAAGGCAGCTGGAGCAGACAACGTCACTGCAGAGCTAGTCCAAGAAGGGGGAGAAGACATGACATGTGCCTTACTAACAATCTGCAATAAGATCTGGCAGTCAGGAGATTGGCCCACACCATGGACCCAATCACTTATTATAATTCTCCACCCAAAAAGGCAACTTACATCAATTCCAGAATTATCGCACGATCTGTCTTAGCAAAGTCATGTTAAGGATCACTGAACAGGCTGAAGCCACAGGCAGAGGAAATCATAGCTGAGGAATAGGCAGGCTTCCGATCAGGGCACAGCACAACTGAGCAGATCTTCAACCTGAGAGTTAGATGTGAGAGGTACCTCCAGCACCAGCAAGACCTCTATCATATCTTTGTAGATTTTAAGAAAGCGTCTGACAGGGTGTGGCATGTAGCCCTATGGTCCACCATGAAGCTACACAACATCAATGCCATCAAAGTCATTGCAAACTTTACAACAAAGCCACTAGCGCAGTCTGCTTCGGCCGCAAAATAGGAAACTGGTTTAGGACTACAGTCAGAGTCAGACAAGGCTGCTTGCTCTCACCTACTTTTTTCAACATCTTCCTGGAAAGAATCATATCAGACGGTCTGAAAGATCATGAAGGAACTGTCAGTATTGGAGGCAGAACAATCACGAACTTGAGCTTTGCGGACGACATTGATGGCCTTGTAGATACAGAGTAGGATCTAGCTGAGCTGGTGGAAAAGCTGGACAGTACAGCCATTGCATATGGGATAGAAATCAGTGCAGAGAAGACCAAACTGATGACAAATAACACCAGTGGCATTGGCACTGACGTCATGATTGGAAGCCAACAACTGGAAACAGTTATTCAATTTAAATACTTAGGAGCCATTGTGACAGATGAGGGATCAAAACCAAAAATACTGGCCAGGATTGCGCAGACAACAACAACACTGACAAGACTGAAGACCATGTGACAGAAACATCACACTCTGCTTCAAGATAAAATAATAATAATAATAATAATAATAATAATAATAATAACGGTATTTATAATGTGCTTATCTTATAATAGTTATAACTCTAAGGGCGCACTCACAACTCGCGCACGCATGCGCACGCTTTAGACAATGACTCACGTACCACAAATAGTGAAATACATTAAGACGGTCAGCTTGGGATGGGGAGTGTGGTGATATAGTGCTAGAACTGTTGAAAGAGGTGGGTTTTGAGGGCGGACTGGAAGGAGGAGAGAGAGTGTTTCTGACGGAGAGAGAGTGGGAGAGTGTTCCAGATGGATGGACCGTAGGCGGAGAAGGAGCGGGGGCCGAAAGTACTGAGTTTGGTGCGAGGGATGTGGAGGCGGAGAGGGTCGGAGGCAGAGCGGAGGGAGCGGGAAGGTGTGTAGGGGTGAAGTAAGTTGGAGAGATAGGCAGGAGCGCAGTTGTTCAGGGATTTGTAGCAGAGAGACAGAATTTTGTATTGGATGCGTTGGGGGATGGGGAGCCAGTGGAGGGGTTTGAGCAGGGGTGTGATGTGGTCGGAATTTTTCTTTCTGAGGACGAGGCGGGCAGCATTGTTCTGGACGCGTTGGAGAGTGAAAGTGGTGGAATGAGGGAGGCCGGAAAGGAGAGATGAGACTGATGCGCTCCTTAGTCATCTCAGTGTTCTTGTATGCCTGCGAGTCATGGGCCCTCACAGCAGATTTTGAAAGGAGGATACAAGTCACTGAAATGAGATGTTTTCGAATGCTGCTTGGCATTTCATACAGAGATCACGTCACGGACGAGGAAGTGGGAAGCAGAATCAGGCAAGCCATCGGGCCCTATGAAGACCTATTAGCCATTATGAAAAAAAAACCGCAAAATGAACTGGTATGGACATGTCACGCGTTCATCCGGGCTTGCCATTACAATTCTGCAAGGCACGGTGTAAGGTTGACGAAGTAGAAAAAGACAGAGGAAAAGATAGGAGGACAATATCTCAGAGTTGACAGGATTGAGGCTGGGCGATACGCTAAGAATGGCAAAGAACAGAGAGGAATGGAGGGAGCTGATTGCCAAGTCATCAGTGGTGCCCCAACGGTCGGCGAGAAACACATCAGTTGGCAACGGTCAGGACCAAACTGTATGATTTGTGCAAACCTTAATTGGTCTAGAGTACAGTTTGGATATTTCATGATCACAATTTCCATATAATGTAGTAATAATTAAATAATTAAATGTAGTAATACATACACAAATCTTTCTTGAGTTTATTTATGGTTGTTATGGCAAACGTATGCAGCAAAAACACGGTCTGTACAAATGAACTTGTTCATATTTCAAGCAGCTATGTCTCTGCCGAGTAACGCAAATATACTGCTGTTAATGAAGGGTTTGTGTTTGACAAACACAACTCAAGCAATTTTAAACTGTATTCAATAAACAAACAGCTATAATGCATTCTCTGTCAACGGTGAGTTGCCCACCAGCAATTTTGATTTTGTTTTCTATTTAAATGATGGACGATCTGAAATCCGTGGTAAAGATTACAAAATGTTGTTTCTCTCACCCCAAAAAATCGGTATACATAGGATAATGGTAACGGTCATTTTTTATATTGGTTGCCATGGTAACATTAAGCAAAATCTTTGTTGCCTAAGGTGTGGAATTTTCTTCTTTAACGATTTTCTACCGCCGTGCCAAATTTCAGAGTAATCGGCCCATAATGCATGATCCTGCCATAAGATATCGGACTATATGCCGCCCAAAATTATATAAGAAAAATAATACAAATAACACGATGAGGATTGCATCCCAAAGCCTACCGTATTGTTTGGAGCTCACATACGTTTATCCTTTAGTAACAGTCAGAGTTGTTCATATTTGTAGGCTTATAATTCTGATCCATTTCCCTCCTCTCTAAGCCAACCTCTGATCGACACACACGTAAAGACTGATACACCATTAGTCCCGCCATTGGTACGCTCTGTGGGCTCGTGTAGCGACAGGAATCCATCTCTTTCTACTCTAGCCCACCCTCTGATCCATACACACACACTGGCACACAGAAATAAAGACGGACACATTCCCGCCATTCGTAAGCTCTGTGGTCTGGTGTAGCACCGCTATTCTGAAGAAAAATAATAGCACGAGCAGGGAAGTGACGTCACTTCAACCTTCACGTCATGGCATCATTAGTTCCGACGCCGTGTTCATAGTGACGACTCGATGTTATACGACACTCATCGCAGTACTAACATTTGGCGTATCAGAGGACCAACTTTGCAATTTTCTTGCTGATTTTCACTCCTAGGGCTTACAGGTCACAATTTGACCTAATCCTACCCCAGGGCCGGGACAAATAACAGGCTTATACAAACACTATTTATGAAAAATCATACGTATATTAATGAGAAGGTAGCTTTTTTTCGTAAAACAACAACAAAAAAAAGTTATGTTAGCTGTTTTACAAATGACTCCGAAAAAGCGGTGCGTAAAATTGTCTGATTTTTACACCTAGGGCATACAGGTCACAATTGACCTAATCGTACCCGAAAACCGAGACAAACTGTAGGCTTATGTAAATATCGAATATGAAAATTCATGCGATTATTAATGAGAAGATTCAGGGGTTTCGTAAAAAAAGATTCAATTGATTTAAGATTAACTTATATAATTCGTGAAATTAATCCCAAGACGTGAACATTTTTTTTTCAAAACATATTTAATTATCACTCAAAAGGTTCTCCGGGCACAATGTCGGTTAAGGAACTCATGTAATATGTCCCCTTTTTGATCCAACTATATGCAACATATCTAGTAAAAATAAGACAAATTACGGACTCCAGTGCAGATCAACCGTATATTTTTTAACGGCTCGCAGATGAGCATCTTAACAACAACAACAACAACAACAACAACAACAACAAAAATAAACGAAAAAATGTCTCGAGATTATCCTTTTAGGGACAATACACGGGCTCTAGTCACTCTCTCTCTCTCTCTCTCTCTCTCTCTCTCTCTCTCTCTCTCTCTCTCTCTCTCTCTCTCTCTCTCTCTCTCTCTCTCTCTCTCTAAGTTACTTATGTACAATAAAGGCGTACTTATGTTTAAAATCTACCACTCTAAAACGCCTAGTTATCTAACAGATCTATTTAGCCCTGCTCATACGCCTTATAAAACGACGAGGAACAATCTATCCATACCAAGGCCGCGCCTCGATATATTCAAAACTAGTTTGTCTTACTCAGGAGCCAAACTATGGAATCTGTTGCCTATCGACATTACTGGGGTCCTTTGTCCACATTCAGAGCCCGCTTATTTCGGCACCTGAAAGAAAATTAAGTCCATAGTTGTGTACTTGTGTCGGCGTTTTTCCAGCGCAGTGAGTTGTATTGTCGAGTTTGCAGTTGCTGTTCAAACTAAGTTTTTAACATTCTTGTTTAATCAGGCTCTGTGTGTGTGTGTGTGTGTGTGTGTGTGTGTGTGTGTGTGTGTGTGTGTGTGTGTGTGTGTGTGTGTGTGTGTGTGTGTGAGTGAGCTAACTTCCTTTTTTATGCTCACGTTTTGCCTTTCCAGTTTTATTAGTTTTAGTAACGCGCGTGAGATTGATGCGTGAGTGCGTGTGCAAGGACATGATTGAAAAAAGGTCTGTGTACCTAATCATTTATCCTTGAGAAATAAAGTTTCATTTCATTTCATTTCATTTCATTTCATTTCATTTCTCTCTCTCTCTCTCTCTCTCTCTCTCACTCTCTCTCTCTCTCTCTCTCTCTCTCTCTCTCTCTCTCTCTCTCTCTCTCTCTCTCTCTCTCTCTCTCTCTCTCTCACTCTCTCTCAGGGTAAAACGCGTTAAACATACTACCATGCCGCCCTGGTTAGCATTGGACATTAAAAATGCTATGTCGCTCAGAGACAAACTTAGAAAAGAAAAACGCTTTGATGACTACAAAAAACAACGTAATCAAGTAAAATATCTGGTAAGGGCTGCAAAATAAGCATTCTTCAATCAAATGATCTCAGAAAACCGTGACACAGCATCCATTTGGAGAGCACTAAATGCTATTACTAAAGGAAAAGCAGCCCCAGAAATACCATCTCATTTAACTTCAGACAAATTTAACAAATATTTTCTATCAGCCGCTGAAAATCTAGCCCAATCGGCATCAAATATCAGTACGCAATATAGTATCTCAAGTCTTCTGAGATCTTTCAGCGAAGCAACAAATATAACACAAAAATTCGTAATTCCTAATATATCAATAGCAGAAATCGATAAGTATATTTCTGACATGCCGAATAAGAAAAGTAGAGGGATTGATGATATTGATAACCAATCACTAAAATTGTCGTTGCCTTACACAATACAATCCCTTACATACATTTTTAATCTGTGTATAAATAGAAGTTATTTTCCTACAGTCCTGAAGCAAGCAAAGGTAGTTCCGATCCCCAAAACTAAAAACCTTGAAGATATTCAGAATTACCGACCGATCTCTTTGCTCCCAGCCTTGTCAAAGCCATTAGAGCGGCACATTCACAAGCATCTTCTTAATTTCCATGAGAAGGGTAATTTACTAAACATTCATCAGTCCGCCCGACCCATTCATGCCAGTCAGCACTCACACATATTGTAGATTGCTGGCTAGAGTCAATTAATAAAAATTTAATGTCGGGAGCAGTTTTCCTAGATCTTAAAAAAGCTTTTGATCTTGTGGACCACGAGATTCTCTTACATAAGCTTACAATATACCACATGGACGAAACTACAATAACTTTTCTCAGATCCTATTTGGAAGACCGAAAGCAAAAAGTATACGTCCATGGTCAGTACTCTAGGCAAGGCCATGTTAAATTTGGAGTTCCTCAGGGATCAATTCTAGGACCCCTCCTATTTTTACTTTTCATAAATGACCTTCCTTTACATATTTCCGACCCTAACGTTAATTGTAATCTCTTTGCGGACGACACAATCCTTCACGTTCCTGGTAAGAACAGTCATGATATTAGTCGTCGTTTACAATCCAGTCTTGACGAAGTTTCTGATTGGTGCTGTAAAAACCACATGGTACTACATCCTGATAAGACGAAGAGCATGTTAATCACCTCACGACAAAAACATCAACTTCACCCCCCTTCACTAACGCTCAGTCTTAATTGCCAACCTATTGAACAAGTTCATGAACGCAACTTCCTTGGAATATGTATAGATGAGCAACTAAGTTGGGAGAAACATGTGACTAATATATGTAAGAAAATATAAAAAAATATTTTTCTTTTATCACAATTGAGAAGTGTGAGTGACATAAATACACGAAAAATGTTTTTTCATGCACACATTAAATCTCATGTTGATTACATCTCCACTGTTTGGGATGGTAGCGGTGATGTGCATATCGAAAAACTAAATTCACTATACAAAAGAGCCATTACACATGTAGATATAAGACCCATTCCTACCGCTGTAAAACTGCAAAATCTCAAACTTCTTGGCCTTCGTCAACAACTCGTTTACAAGTGCATACTTATGTTTAAAATTCTCCACAAGAAAGCTCCACAGTATCTAACAGCTAAATTTACTCCACGACAGTGTGAAAGGTCCTCAAGGAACAGTACTCTTCGATTACCACTACCTCGCATTGACTTATTCAAATCAAGCCTAGCCTTTTCGGGACCACTTTTATGGAATTCACTTCCTCAACATTTAAAAACACTAACCCACCTGTCCTCCTTTAAAACAAAACTACACATATACCTGATGGAAACTGCTTAGATATATTATTTTTATCCTGTCATTCTGATGAAAGGTTATGTAAATGTATATATGTTAGTGCGTGCATTTACAATGGTGTGTGTATGTATGTTTGATTCTTGGTACTTTGTGCTTGTTTTTGCTGTGCTATGATTTTTCTCCTATGTAATTTGTGCTGAGGAGTGTTACTTCCTTTTTTGTATTTGTCTATTGCTACCTTAGTAGTATCATTTTCTGTACTGCGTGTGTCTGTACTTATTTAGTTATGTTTTTTGTTTGCGTTAAATATTTTTTGTTTGTCTTCATTATATTTCATGTTGTAGAACGTTAGAAACGGCAAGTTTGAAAAATGACGTATTTGTATCTGTCAAAACTTCTACCGTTATGTAATAAAGTTTCATCATCATCATCATCTCTCTCTCTCTCTCTCTCTCTCTCTCTCTCTCTCTCTCTCTCTCTCTCTCTCTCTCTCTCTCTCTCTCTCTCTTTATGTTTATTTAAATCTATTGTATGTGCACGTGTGAGTATGTGTGCGTGTGTGTGTGTGTGTGCGTGCGTGCATGATTGTAACGCATCACTTGAGTAACAGTCACCATGCGTTACCCTTGTGCTGCCTTACATCTGACTGAATGTGTGTGTGTGAGTGCGTGCGTGTGTGTGTGTGTGTGTGTGTGCGTGTGTGTGTGTATGTGTGTGTGTGTGCGTGTGTGTATGTGTGTGTAACGCATCACTCGAGTAATGGGTGTTTTACTTTATTCTTGTGCTGCCTTACAACTAGCATACGTGTGCGCATCGGCCGCCGTATGTCAGTATGTGTGTGTGTGTGTGTGTATGTGTGATATTTTCAATTCCTCAATAGTTACAGTTGATGTTTAGTGTTCAATAGTTTACTTTTGAAGTTTTAACTTTACTCATTCAGTTTTTTGTTGAAATCTTAGAGTTAATATTCTTACATATAATCTATGATTACTTTTAGGTTTATTTAAATCTAATGTATGCGCATGCGTGAGTATGTGTGCGTCTGTGTGTGTGGGTGCGTGCGTGATTGTAACGCATCACTTGAGTAATAGACATATTGCGTTACCCTTGTGTTGCCTTACATCTGACTGAAAGTGTGTGTGTGTGTGTGTGTGTGTGTGTGTGTGTGTGTGTGTGTGTGTGTGTGTGTGTGTGTGTGTGTGTGTGTGTCTGTGTGTGTGCGCGCGCGCGCGCGAAATATTTCTGTTTATTATTATTATTATTATTATTATTATTATTATCCTCTCTTCTTTTTATTTTTATTTATTAGTCATGTTATCTTTTCTGCTGTTATATTTATTTAAGATGTTATTAAGGACAGACGTGTAAAAAGGCCTGCGTGACTACTGTCTTCATCCTTAGAAAATAAAGTTTCAATTCAATTCAATTCAATTCTCTCTCTCTCTCTCTCTCTCTCTCTCTCTCTCTCTCTCTCTCTCTCTCTCTCTCTCTCTCTCTCTCTCTCTCTCTCTCTCTCTCTCTCTCTCTCTCTCTCTCTCACACACACCAAAAAGACGTTCTCTAGCAAGGTTTGCGTAGCTAGTCGTGACGTCATTTTCGTCTTGTTCCTTCTTTGCCAGAATTTTTGCCTCGCACGCTAAAAACGTCATGTGCATGCTCCGGAATGTGCTCCGACCAGCCCCTTCCAAAGTCTAACCTATTTTTAATACGGTAGACAAAAAGGAAGTCCGGTCACAATCCAACTGCTACGTACGTGTTGTCGCGTGGAAGGGGCCATGATGCATTCCTAAAATGCTTTTTCGAGTCATGTGGGCCCGTCACCCCCGGTTCCAAATACAAGTGTAAACGCATCAGCCCCGATTCAGTCCGGGTTCAACTCTACTCTTGTTCGAAACGGGTTAAAAGTGTAAAGGGCCTCTCTAGAAGAATCAATCAGTATCGGTGACGCAAAAGCACCAAACGCGTCAGAGTTATTCATTGGAATAAATTGACGCAAATCATCCGCACGTCAATTGTTTACATGTTAGTGGGCTGACCCAATTCTCTCCCTTTCTGATTTATTTAGGAAGACAGTCTCTCTATGTTTGTTACGATGTCTGCGAACGTATTGTGGAAAATGTGAAAAATGAGTCTTTGTAGGCATGGGTCATCCAATCTTGTTCTTCTTCAGAATGACTGTGGCTACACCAGCCCACAGAACGTATAATGGTACAGAGTGCCGAGTGTCTGTAGTGATTGGTGTGTTCCATTGTGCATATCGGGGGGGGGGGGGGGGGGGGGGTGTAGGTTGAGGAAGAAGACGGACTAATTTTGGAAAGGCAACAATCTAATAAATTTGTGGTGCAATTTAATTTAATTTAATTTAATTTAATTATTTATTTATTTATTTATTTATTTATTTATTTTCAATTTCAAACAAAGGCTTCGCCCAAAGCCCAAAGTGCACTCAAACAGAGTTGCTCGAATGGACGTAATTTGACATTTCAATTCTGAGAGTGCTCTGCAGTGCTAATTCCATTGAATTCCAGGCTGTTGAGCTTGCACTGCACCATCAGGACGTCAGCTGCCCTTATATATAGTCTCTTGCTCTCTCAGTACATTATCATTTGATGCTTCAATTTTTTTTTTTGTTTGGGATCTTTATCCTGATACACCTTGCTTCCAGGGACCAAAAATGGGGGGGGGGGGGGGGGGGAAGGAAATTTTGGGTCGTAGGGGGTGGGTGGGTTCTGGACTCCGCCAGCCCCCACATTCGCCTCTGCGAGAGCGAAGATCCATACTTGTAACAAAACAATAAAAGTATCTTTGATGTTTACTTTTCATACTGAGCTGACTGCTACCTGCTCAAACATTTGGAAATAGTTATCGCTCTTAACTGCCTTAGAAGGCACAGAGTGTCAGTTGTGGTGAAAATACACAAAAGTGAACACGCTGTGACAAGCACGTTTCCTGAGAGATGCCTTAACTATGTTTTGTGGACTGGTTATGATGTCTTATACTGCTTCAAAAGAAGTTGAATTTAAAATTCACTAGAGACACAGTACATCTGTTGTACACCATTTTTCTTAATAAATCATATTTTCTGCAATGTGTATTACTTTCAAGTCATTTTTCATACTCCAGTAACCACAAATGATGAGGAACACACGCATATCCATTTGATTGGGAAGATATGACCGCTAACAAGAACATAAAAAACTGTTTGTCTTTCGGGTTTTGTAAGTCATGTTGAATTTTAGGCGCCTTTGACAAATGAAATGTAGGTCAGGACCATACAGGCCGGATGTTCATTCATACTGACCCTTGTGACACTGCACGTTGGCTGGCTTTCACCTGTGTCCTCTGCAAATGATCCCCACCTCACTTTTAAGATCCCGTGATGGTAGGGTCATTGATGACGTCATAAGACATCGAAGCGAAAATTTTAAGACTAAACATTCCATTTACACGAGACATAACACTCCTCTCAAACCATTCTGTAATAACAAACTGTGTCCAAAAAAACGGAACAAAGCATATTTACGACAAAAAAGGCCAAGGTAAAAATTTTGCGTTTTTATTGCCTAATGGTTTAGGTGAAAATTAACAAAAAGTCCGTCCTTGCTGTTTAAAGCATGTGTCTATCGCGATCACTGTAATAGACTTATTTCAAAATTATACAATTTGCACTGATCGTAGCATAAAGTTGTTCAAAAAGTGTGATGATCTGTGATTTTGGATCATGCGGTCAAAGAATTAAAGTTCAGAACCACAGAGCATCTCATCAAATGCATGTGTAAACAATGACTGTATTTCAGGTGAACGACTGAAAGATTTTAAGGTGGAAGTGCTCGCCGTTAGCCCTCGCACGAATGGCGCCATTGCGCTACCGTGCCTCCAGTATTCTGGCTCTATGCCGTCAGGAGCCACGGAAAAGCTGATGTGCGAAACCGTCCAACGGGGACAATATGTCAAAATCTCCTTGCCGTCAAACCTGGCAATCCTTTCTCTGTGTGAAGTGGAGGTTCTGGTGCCTGGACGTGATGGTGAGAAGTGTAGATGAAAAAAGATAAATTTTTGTTGTTGTTGTTTTGTTTTTTTAGGCGGAGGGGCAGGGTTATTATTTTATGTTATTTTCAGCCACATTTTGCTTTATATAGAGCCGATAACAAACAGATGTGATTACGAGACCCGAATCAAAATGTCCGAGTCGTAAGACGAGGACATTTTGATTCCTGTCAAATAATCAAATCTGTCGTTTATCGGGCACTGATTCGGATCAAGTGATGAAATCTGTCGGTTACCCGGCACTATATCAAGAGAAATTTGGCTTAATGTAATGTATGTACCTAGTCCAAGGCAAAACCTTGTCTCGCGTCCTTCACTTTGCGGCTGATCGCTGTACGTTTCAGACTATCCACTGAGCGCGCAGATTTTGTCTGACCATGAAAGCATCGGTGCTCACTACTCGCAATTAGATCACAGATAATGACGGAAAACACCAGCAGGTTTGTTTATTTTGCCTTTTTTTTCGTGTTGTCGCTTTCACTCGTTTAGCGATTCATTTCTCTCGTTTGCTGGCGTCTGCTATCCGTTCATGCGCGTGCATTGGAAAGAAATTTCGAGCGTACGTTCACTAAGAAGTATTTAATCACTACCGCATATAAGAAACTCGTTAATGTTGTAGTATGAGCATATTTCGCGTTTCCGTTTTGACAAATGCAGGCATCAAGACTGAATTTGTTTTGGGCCTGCAAAGGATGTTTGGAAGGAAAGTATATCAAGCAAATTCATGAATATTAATTTGGTTGTTGTACAATATATCAATACATGTCTGAAAAAAAGGGAAAACTTTATTGAGTGGAAAATATATACACGTACGTATCAACTCTATGCACAGCTCCGCATTTTCCCTGTTTAGATAGGAGGAAAGTGTACACAGCCTGCCTCCTATCAGCAGGGAGAAATGCAGGTCTGTGCATTTTGAGTTGCACTATTCACATACAGTCTACGCAATACTCAGCCTACACGATACTTAAATATGTCCTTGACCAAACAAAAACAAAAAAAAAATGTATGAAATCCGTGTTTAACTCATTCAACCCGACGGCCGTATTTCCCAAAATTTGGAGGGGTCATCTTACGACTATACGCCAGTTGCAGAAGATGGCTCGACCATGATAACTCAAGGGCAGTGCCAGATTAGCTTGGCGCCGACAGGTGCCAAGCTAATCTGGCACTACCCTTGATTTATCATGGTCGACCCATCTCCTGCAGTAGTGCGTCAGAGCTGAATGGGTTAACTCATTCTACCCCGTCACCGAAATCCCCAAATATAGCCGTTGTCCTCTGAAGACTGCATTGCAGTGCAGTACACAGATCGACCATGATAGTTCAAGGGTGATGCCAGAATAGCTTGGCGCCCATAGGCGCCAAGCTATTCTGGCATCACCCTTGAACTATCATGGTCGATCCTTATCTTGCTGTGGCGTGTCTGGGGTAGAAGGAGTTAAAAGAAGCTGCAGTGTAGCCGTGCAAGGGCCCTGTGCATAGCTGACGGCTAAGGCAGAGTGATAACTCCGCCAGGAATAGTCTGTATATAAACTCCCGTGATTTCTCTGAACTAGCTTCCTGCCCGTGACTTACTTATGTACCGCGTAGCTCCCAGGAAGCAAACGTCCTCGGGCTCACGACGGTCGCAATGGGCCAGCGTGCTGCCCTGCACGCCCGACGACCTTTTTCTATTTGGGATCGTCTGGCACCGGGCGTTCACTCATTGGGCTCTTGGGCTGAAACAACAGTCCATGTTCTGCTATGAGTACCCACTCCAGAATGTCCCCACTTCTTTGACACATCTACTGATACCACCCCCCCCCCCACCCCCCCCCCCCCACCCCCTACACTTTGGTACCGGTTTCAGGCCACTTTACAAATTTCAAATACAAGCGATCGAAAATCTCTGTAACTTCAGTAGCTGAACTGACCCTT
>BTPG01000001.1:264280271-264305385 GCA_036245525.1 Semisulcospira habei
TTTATTTTTTAACTGACTAATAGATTTTTCTACGTCAAAAACAGTAAATGCGGAATAATAAAAAAACTCGTTTGGCGCCAGTCTCTCGTCGCAAACGTTTTTCAGAAGCAGTCGATGTGTTCTGGTTATTATTACTTTTAATCAAAAGTGAGTCGGCAGCAGACAGGAAATGCTGATTTAAAATATCATCGAATATCGAAGTACACGATGGTGTTTGTCGTGATTTCGTAAAGGCATTGAGGGCTCGCCAGGCAGATACGGTATCAGTTTTATTATCCATCAAGCGCTGGAAGTGTTTTTTTCTGGGCCTCAAGCACTAAGTACGTGACACGGTTACGCTGCTTGCGAGAAGAAACATAGTCTTTGTTCGCTTTAGTTCATTTCGGAGAGCCATTGCGTCTTTAATATCCTTAGTTAACCACTGGGGTAACTGTGCGTGTTTGACTCTCTTCTCTCGTAGTGGCGCATGCGGGTCAAGTACGCCAAGAAACAATCTGTACCATGCGGCCAACGCTTCCTCTGGATCATCGTAATTATAAATCGACTGAAAGAGGTTTCGTTCAGGTCCACGAGAAACGCGTCCCTACTAAAGTGTTTAAACGACCTGTAATGAATAGTCGTATGTTGCTTTTTACGGTATCGCTTGTCCACCTTCAGGGCCCAGCTACATCACACCGGACAGTGGTCCCTAATCGCCACTTTAAGAACACGAGAGCTAAGGACCCATGACTTGTTGGAAGTGTATACATGATCCATTATAGTGGCAGACGACTCTGTAACTCTAGTTGCGGATGTGATAAGCTGCTTGAGACCTAACATAAAAATAGTAGACTCCCAAGCAGGGTGTGGGGAAAACATGTTAATATTAAAGTCTCCGAGCAGTAAAATATCAGAACTGTACTTGATAACTTGCTTCATTTGAGTGGTACGACGATTTTTTTTTAAATGATAGCATTTTTAAAAAGTCGTCGTACACTCAAATGATGCGGAAGGATTTTTGTAGACAAATCCAACAAGCAAAGGGGCCGATTTGTCTGTCTTAACTTCAACCCTCACACTTTCAAAAAGAGTCTGACTCAAGGTCTTTTATTCTTCCAGTAAACTGCTCAACAGAGTCGTGTATGTACACAGCTAATCCCGTCTGTTGGGGGAAAAAACGGGATCACGCCTTATAACGGAAAAAAAAATGGTATCGAGATAGATGAATCGCTTATATTAGAGTGTAGGCGTGAATCTGAAATTCCAAAAATGTGAAAAGCTGTGGGTTGAGTTTAAAGGACAGACAAGTCAGGAACCTTGTTAAAAAAATGATAAATATTAAAATGTCCAATGTGTAAATTAGTAAATTTACCCGACATTTTGAAGGGGTAAAAAGAAAAGAGCAAAACGACGTGAAATGAAATACAAGAAAATTTGTAGAATAACAAATGCACGCAATACATACACTGAAATCTCATCGGATTCTACTGCAGGAGATGGATCGACCATGATAATTCAAGGGTAGTGCCAGAGAAGCTTGGCGCTGATAGGCCTAGAATTGACCTCTAAAACTAGTTTATCATTTTCTGGACGGTTTGTATGGAACACTATTCCTGCACATTTGAAGACTATAGCCTCGCTTGGAATCTTTAAAACAAAACTTTTCGATTACCTGATGAGCCAAACATAACATCACTGGGCATTTATTTAAACAAACCCTGATGGTTAATACTTTCATGTAATACATGCATTTATGTATAGGGTTTGCGTGTGTGTGTCAGTGTGTGTGTGTGCGTGTTTGTGTGTGTGTGTATGTGTGTGTGTGTGTGTGTATGTATGTGTGTGTGTGTGTGAGTGTGTGTGTGTGTGTGTGTGTATGTGTGTGTGTGTGTGTGTGTGTGTGTGTGGTATAAGATAAATGTTGAGTGTTACTATTATTTTGTGTATATAATTTTTTTAATTTATTATTATTTTGTTTTTACTTTTTTAAACATTATTGTTGCATGAAATAATGTAAGTATAATGTCTTTATTATTTTTTTTATTTTTTAAATCTATTTTATGTTGTAGATGTTAGCAACGGCAAGTTTGTATAATGACGATTTGTTTCTGTCAAAACTTTTTACAGTTGATAAATAAAGTTTCATTATCATCCTGCAACAGGTGCATAGTCGTTAGATGACGCCTCCAAAATGTGGGCAATACCTGCGTCGGGCTGAATGAGTTAACACTCAATATTGATCTTATGCCACATTAACACACATACACACGCACGCACGCACGCACACACGCACACACACACACACACACACACACACACACACACAAACACGCACACTATACATAAATGCATGTGGTACATGAAAGTATAAACCATCAAGGTTTGTTTCAGTCAATGCCCAGTGAGGTATTGTTTGGCTTATCACGTAATCGAAAGTTTCGTTTAAAGATTGCAAGCGAGGCTATAGTCTTCAAATGTGCAGGAATAATGTTCCATACAAACGGTCCAGAAAATGATAAACTAATTTTAAAGAGGTCAATTCTACGCAGAGAGAGAGAGAGAGAGAGAGAGAGAGAGAGAGAGAGAGAGAGAGAGAGAGAGAGAGAGAGAGAGAGAGAGAGAGAGAGAGAGAGAGAGAGAGAGAGAGAGAGAGAGAGAGAGAGAGAGACTGACTGACTGAAACTTTATTTATCAAGGATTGAGATATTAGGCGCACTGGCCTTTCTTCCAATCTGTCCTTGCTACATTTACTGACTTATAATAACAGGCAAAACTACATTACAGTCACAAACAACATCGAAAGTAATGCGAATTACAACAACACTACAAACAGCAACAATGATATAACAAAACAGACAGGTACCCATACGAAGATTTTAGCACGTGTCATAATATCCGTTTGCGGGAGCCCTCCCCAGAAACTCCCACCCGGGGGGCACGCCACAAGTATACTTTCACTCGAATGACATGCTAAGCACATCGTTTGAATAAACTGTGCACCGGCACTGCATCCCCTGACCAGGTCTATACGGGAAGCACCCCCACAAACGGCACGTGAGCGCAAATGGTATGATAAAAAAATAATAGTTGCATAAAAGAAATTAAAATATATTATGTTTAGACAACACGAGATAATTAAATTTAAGTTGCCTTGGATAAGTGCTTGTACAGTTTTGCTTTAAACGCAGTTAGGGAATTAACTTGTAGTAGATGCAGAGGAAGAGAATTCCACTGGAAACCACCTGAGTATGACAAACTGGATTTATACAAATCAATGCGGGGTTGTTTTATGCTCAGGTTGCTCCGAGAGGTGCTGCATCTCTTCTCAGTAAGAGTAAAGAGTTCCGATAAGTAGCCGGTGGCCTTACCGTTAAGAGCTTTGTGCACTACTACGCACTTGTTAAATACTAAGTGTTTGTCAAGAGAATCCAGCTGCCTTGAGCCTCACCTCAGTGGGTAGAGATGAGCTATGAATAATAAGTTTGACTGCTCTCCTGTATAGCGAATTTATTTTTCTTGAACTGGACCTCGCTGCAGTCATCCCAAACTGTTCAGGCATAATCTCCATTGAAAAATAGTTTACGCGTATTCAGATTAATGACCGCTTTCAGTGTAGACAGTAAAAATAATTCTTTGAAATTGTCTTTCCGACGTGTATGAGATGAGGCTGCCAACTGAGTTGGTTATCTATAATTCCCCCCTAGTAAACGGTGCTGCTGTACTTGCTCTATGGGGACAGCTTCAAATGAGAGGTTTAGAGGCGCGGGTTGCAGCTGATGTTTCTGACGTGTTGTGACTAGCATGCTTTTTGTTTTAGCTGGATTGACTATCATTCTATTTCTACTGCACCATTCTCAGACTTCTTCTAGGCTCTGCTCGAGGCTGCTGGTTATGTCAGCTACAGTTTACCGGATGCATGTAGCGTCGAATCGTCAGCAAACATGTCACACTCAGCACTAGCACATGTGATGTGTAGTGGTAAATCATTAAATAAAGATACAGAATAACAATGGAACCAGAACCGAACCCTGAGGAGCACCAAGCTCTACCTTACCCTCTATGGAATAGTTACCATTTACATAGACAGCTTGTGTTCTCGCAAAAAGATAAGAGTTAAAGAATGATGGCTGTTGTTGTTAAAATAAACATTAAGTTTCCTCAGCAAGATTTCATGATTTATCAGATAGAACGCTTTTTTTCAGGTCCAAGAATACCGTGCCAGTCATTTTGTTATTGTTGATGTTATCTAGCCATGAATCAACCATACGTACTAATGCTGAGTGTCATGAGTGTTTGGGTCTAAACCCGGAGTGGAACTTATTTAACAAGGGCCATTCTTCGAGGTACTGGATTAGATGCTTTGAATATGCTTCTCTAGTGGCTTTGATAAAACAGACAGAAGAGAAATGGGACGAAGGTTATTTACATCAGTAGTAACTTTGGTCTTGGGTATAGAAACAACTTTTGCTTTTTTTAAGCGCCACAGGAAAAGTCTTATACTGTATACATAAGTTAAAAATGTAAGTGAGGGGTTCAACAATATAAGGCAGTGATATGTGGAGTATATAACCATTTATACTGTCCACACCAGCAGAAGTCTTGTTCTTAAGGCACGTTATATAACGCCCGACTTCGTGAACAGCGATAAAGGGGATACCAAACGTATCATCGGACGATAATCGTTCCTGGCAAAACATGGACAGTTGATCCGATATTACATACGCTGACGGATCAGGGCTGTTGGAAGTAAGTTCAGCTGTTCTGGAGCTGAGAGAAAGCAATTGTTTATGCTTTCCGCAGAGAATTCGTGTGGAATGATATGAGTCTGCCTGCGCGTGTTGCTTGTTAGAGTATTCAAAGCAGTCCAAACAGAAGCAGGAGATTTTTCGTACTCAATTGTCTTTTCAACAAATGACTTTTGAGCTTCTCGAACTAAGTACTTAACTTTGTTACGCAAACGTTTAAACTCAGGGAAGTTCTTTTCTCGTTTAGCGTTGTTTCGTGCCTCCATAGTTTGTTTGATTTCCTCCGTTATCCAGGAGGGAGGCTCGCGGCGTCGGACTCGCTTCCTTCTTAGCGGCGAGTGTTTATTCAGCACCCCGAGGAACAGGTCAAGCCATATAGTGAGCGCATTTTCAGGGTCAGTGCAGGTATACACTTGATCAAATCCTGCATAGCTTAGATCATGTAAGAAAGAATTCGTATTAAGCTTTTTAAACGATCTGTACGTTATGTACGAGTGCTGGTCCCGACTTTGTTTTGCGGGCAGATTGCACGACCATGTACAGGCGATGGGAAAGTGGTCACTGACGGCTAATGAAGAAACATTAGTTTCCGCTACTGCTGTTGGGTTATTAGTGTAATGTGGTCGATGATGGTGGCAGCAGAGCGTGATACTCGCGTTGGAGATTTAATCATCTGCTTTAGCCCGAAAAGAGTGATCGCTGATTGCCATGTAGGCTTGGGTTTTAGCATATCGATGTTAAAGTCTCCCAGAATGAGAACATTTTTACCGGTGTCGTTCACTTTATCCATCACTTGTACAAAGTCGTCATACCAGTCAGCAGTAGCAGCTGGATTTCTGTACATAAAGGCGATAAGGATGGGAGAGGAATGTGGTATTTTCACCTCCAGCCACACACACTCTAGCTCTCTGGACTCAAGGTCTTCACGTCTGCGTACCATATTACGGACAGAGCTATGTACGTAGACAGCTATTCCAGTGTATCCAGGGTAGCCTGGGTCGCGCAGGATTAGAGAAAAGTTAGGAATAAGTAAGCTAGCATCACGGATGATTGGGCCCAGACGTGATTCCGTGAGACCAAAGAGATGGAAGTGCGATGACTCATTTAAAAATAAACGAATATCGGGGACCTTGTGAAACAGGTGAAAAATATTAAGGTGTCCGATTTTCAATCCAAGTGATTGTACGCTAATTGAAGCTTTCGGCATCGCTTCTCGTCAGTTCGCGTTAAGGTCAAAGTCATTGTAAAAAACCTCTATGATCTCAAAATGGGATCACATACACAAAAATGCACGATGATCTTAAAATGGGATCACATACACACACAGTACGGTTAAGTCTCTTGTGCCAAGAGAACTTGGAGTCCACCAACGAAAACAAGAAAAGACAATTCACTGGCTAAAGGCCAGAAGGTCACTGTGACTTCCGTAGTCAAACAGTTCTCAGTGTGCTGCCTCAAAAGCAAACACACAACCAACGCCAAAACAGTCTGAAATATTCAGCAGTTCCGATTACCAGAAATTAATCACTATTTACGTAACACGATATAAAACTAAATAAACATGTCTAAGTGCCACAGCACTTGTTAAAACACATGCACAGAAATTCAAACGTTTCTGTTATTATTTCAAATTATCTATCTATCTATCTATCTATCTATCTATCTAATCTATCTAATCTATCTATCTATCTATCTATCTATCTATCTATCTATCTATCTATCTATATCCCGTAGTCTTGCCGACCGTTGGGGCACCACTGATGACTTGGCAACAAGCTCCCTCCATTCCTCTCTGTTCTCTGCCATTCTTAGTGTATCACCCAGCCTCAGTCCTGTCCACTCTGAGATATTGTCCTCCCATCCTTTTCTCTGTCTTCCTCTCCTTCGTCCTCCTTGCACAGTGCCTTGTAGGATTGTTTTGGCAAGCCCTGCTGAACGCGTGACATGCCCATACCACTTCAGTTTGCGTTTTTACACGATGGCTAATAAGTCTTCATAGGGCCCGATGGCAGAGTGTGATGTTTCTGTCCTTCCATATGGTCTTCAGTCTTGTCAGTGCTGTTGTTGTCTGCACAATCCTGGACAGTATTTCTGGTTTTGATCCCTCATCTGTGAAAATGGCTCCTAAGTATTTGAATTTATTAACTGTTTCTAGTTTTGGGCCTCCAATCACGACGTCAGTGCCAATGCCACTGGTGTTATTTGTCATCAGTTTGGTCTTCTCTGCACTGATTTCCATCCCATACGCAATGGCTGTGCTGTCCAGCTTTTCCACCAGCCGAGCTAGCTCCTCCTCTGTTCCTGCAAGGCCATCAATGTCTTTCAAAGTAAGTCCACACAACCTATACAAGGGCTCTCAAACCTAAACACATGGGAACACACGCTATTGTCCGTGGCTCGCGGATTGCGGGTTGAATCGTAGTCAAGATTAATAAAGTAAAAAATTTTAAAAAAATGTCATAATTTTGAATTCTGCGCGCTAACCCAAATAAACTGAATGAGAATTGTCAGTATAAACGCTATGTACACAGCAAGGGCCGGTGCGTCTTAGTTCTACCTAACACTCACTGGGCCGAGCAGACACGGATTAATTTAATTACACCACAGCTTGGGGCCTCACATTACCCATCAAGTAGGGTAACTGCCAATGAGGGAAGGGTGGCGGGTACGGCTGGAAAGGCGGCTGGAAGACTGGATACGGTGGCAGTCCGGGGTGTGTGGCCTGGGGCCAGGGAACGATGGGGCGGCCGTAATTCCCGTAGTAGGACGAAAAGGCGTGAGGATCTACGGCTACAGCGCCAGGTCGATGGTACAAAGGCTGTAGGGAAGGAATGCTGGCACCAGTGGTGACATCTGCATGTGAGTTCTCTGTAGAACCGGTGGCGCGAGATGTCTTGTCAACAGGAGGCTGGCTGTTAGGGGTATTGGGGACGGGGACAGCTTGGCGAGAGACAACCGCCCTGTCACCATTATTGCTGCTCGCCAACACTGAAGTCTCCCACCCTGTTTGTGGGACCTGGAGTTAAGTCCCGAGAATTAGAGTCAGGCCCAAAGAACAGTGGTGGGTAGGATTGCTCGTACTTTACGGTCTGTAGATTACGGTGGCTACCACCCTGTTTATTTACGGGAACATAGTGCATGTCTTTGGACGAGCCTTGTTCACGCTCCATACGAGTGTTAGGCAGAGCTTCATCTTCGGCGTGATATAAAAAATCGTTTCACCTGACGGAGCACAGGACACCTGCACCTCTTTCGCTCAGATGCAGTTTGTCACTGCTAAAGAGAGCAGCAGCAACTTGTCCCTGTGGCGTGTAAAATGTCTTTTCTTGGAGGAAGAGCACTTTCTCACTGACACAGTGTTCAGCCAGGCGCTGGTTGACAGTTTCTGTTATTTGTAGTGACCGTCGACCCTGGGGGAGGAATGCAGTGTAAGCAACTGCAACAGAAGGGTATGCACAGCGGACCTGATAGCAGTGAGACGTTGGAAGCTCTGCAGAATCACCTCCGTGTCGTGGCCCAAGGCGCAGTCGTTTGTACCCACGTGGACCACAACACGGCTGGTGTCCTCACGGAGGTCACACGTCTCTAGGGTTGCAGCCAGGTTATTACGTGGTAGAATTTTAGTCGAAGTATGATAAACACACTAGACACACACACGTAGAGTTCTTTAAAATAAACCTCGTTCAGCTGCAATCCTCACACGTGGCTTAAGGATGTAGACAATACTGGAGTAACAGTTTCAACAATATTTAATTCAGCGATGCGATATCCACACAGTGCAATTCCAAATGCACACAATACTGATACAAAGTCTCTTCTGCAATGTCCACACTGCGACACAAAGTTTCTCATACACAGCGTCTCTCCAAATAAACTACGTGTCTACAACTGACAAAGCAAGACAATGTACGAACGGGCTTTCCCAGCGCCCTCCCTATATATATTACTAAATTCTAGAAACTTCTACGGAAATCATACTACGCAACCAATCAGAACGAAACACGCAGCCGAAGCTCATTAAAATAAACTTTCAAAAAAAAAAAAAAAACTAAAACAGGCTACAAAATCACGGTTGCTCACCTCAGCTCTAAATTCTAGCGTTTAATTAAGTCACATAAAAGTATGGTAGCCCTATCACCTGGTAGCTCTAGAAAGTACGAGAACATTCCCAAAACAAAATAAAGGCTGCTCAATCCACGCGCACAGGAAAACAAAAAGTAGCGAAAAATGTAGCGAATTGTAGCCAACTAACCGACGTGACACTTACGAGGCCACTAGACAGTGCGACCTTTCTAGAACGCTCCGGACTAAACTTAACAAAACGAAAACAGATCTACTCACGAACAAAAGAAAATCTTACTAAAAAGGCACGTGAATCCTAACCGTGATAGCTCAAATAAACATCGGATCGTTACCTACGATCAACACTCGCACGCTCTCACAGGATAACACAACCACAATCGTAACACAGGTCACCAGCCTTGACCCCGCGCAGGGTACGCACGCACGTGGCCCCGCTAGGATCAAGCCGGCGGCGATCCACCCGCTGTAGATTGGAGTCGCCAATCAGTAGGGCAGTCACTTTACCCGGGGGCGGTAGACGGAAGCTGAAGAGTCGCGGGGATTGTGGCGGCCGGTCCTTGATGGGATTAGTTCCCATATCTTCGCCGCTGGCCCCACCTGCCGTAGACTCGCACATCTCCTGACTGAACGTAACGGGATGCTCAATAGAGTCAGCATGGATAAGCTGCTGTTTCAGGACGACAGGGGGAGGGGAGGAGGCGGCTGAGAGAGGATTCGTGTTTTCAAATGGAGGGATGGAGTCACCAGCGGGTGGTGGTGTGATACCCTGTTATTGTCTAGCCAGTAGTTTTTTTTTTTTTTTTTTTTTTTTTTTTTTTTTTTTTTTTTTTTTTTTTTTCTGGCGGCTCTCAATAGCGTCGACCTTTCCCATTTTGCTGATGAGTCTAGAAACTTGCCTTTGCAGGTCGCTATTTTCTTTTTTTGAGGGCGTCGATTTCCGCTTTCAGGTTCTCACGTAACTCCTTTTGCTGGTTTTCGAACTGCAGTTTCAGGTCTGTTGTCATGGCAGTCACACTAGCAAAACAACCACTGGCTCAGTACAACGGTCACAACACTGAGGGGAACATTGGGTCGAGGTATGCACAGTTTCTAAAGTGACGTCATTTGAGACGAGGCCTTGGGCTGTTTCATCATTTACCTCGTCCATCGAACTGGCCAAAGTCTTGCTAATCTCCTCGTTGCCTCCGGACACTAGACAGGGGGAGTCACGGCTAGGGAGTGTGCCCATCATAATGCATGGCTACTGCTTCGCTTCACTGACTACCACTGACAATCCCTTCGCGCATGGAAACAAGGACTCCGATGCTATGAGGGAGAGGTTTAGAGCGGCTCGTGTCGATCAGATACATCTTGGTAGTCACCTAGGGGATTAAGTTCAATGGTATTAGGAGGCGTCGAGATGGATGAGCTACCTTTGACAGCCGCAGCGGCCTGCCCATCAAGGACAGCGGCAGTGCTGTCACCGGTCGCGCTGTCCTGTTGACTGGGTGGAGGGGGTAGGATGGCGAGAAGTGGAGACGGGGTGGGGAAGGTGTCCACGGGGGTGAGTGTTGTGGTGGAGAGTGCATGGGATTCCTCAGGTTCGGAGGGTGGTGGTGGGGGGGGGGGGCAAAGTTCAAGTGTCTCACCGCTCATGGCGCTTACTAATGCCTTCAACTTGTCAAATGCCTCGCCCACCCATACAGGGCACACGTTTCCCTGTACGATAACTCTGCCGGCGGTGTGGTAGAGTGTAATGGTGATGAGAGAGAGCGATTCCCATGCTTCAGTTGAAGAAATGTTTTGAAAAGTTCAGGTGGAGAAGGGATGAATGATGGGACTGGCACTGTGATGATTACAAGATCTTTATTTGAGTCCGTCAATTGGTGGTAAATCTGAGCAGGAGCCTCTTGGACGAACCGCATGTAGATGACACATCTCAAAAGTGGTAAATTGTTTTGGGTCGTGTCGAATATGACTTGAGCAGGGTCTTTCGTGTGTAATATGCTCCAAGTCAATGGCATATCTGGCGTGGTTGGCGCGGGTGGTGGGGCCCATTGTGGAAGGTGGGTGTGGCTGGCGGATTATACAGCTGAAGCCAGCCTCGCGGCGGCAGCCATGCTAAGAGAGAGAGAAAGAGAGATAGCTGGCTGCTACGCTCAAGTGACGGCAGCGAGTATAAGGCACTGGAGCTAGTGTCAGTTACATTCCACACATAGTTCTAACTTAGACTCCGGAAATGCCTAATCACTTTGATTAGCTGGAATGTGAGCTCGCCCCTTTTTCCAGCAGCGCGGCCGTCTGTTTATAATTGCCACTGTCAACACGTCTAACTTACACGATGGATGAAACTTGCAGTCACTGAATCAGCTCGCGCAGCCAAGATTCTCGTGCGCTTTCACATCCTCGCATCTGCGGGCACCATGAGGATCTATGCTATAGGTTCACGGCAGCGGAAACTCGAGTCTGGCCGGTGACTGACTGCTTACGGCTATAGGCACGCCAGGCCGCTGGCGCCAAGAGACACAGAAACAAAGAGTCCATGTTCCATGGCTCGAACCTCCAACCAACAGAACAGTGCGCGATGAAACAAAAAAGAAAAGTTAGTATTTCTCGGAAAATGAATGTCACACAAGCGAAAAATCACAGTCCATTAGAAGTCACTATCACAAGTCACTGAGGCAAAAATCTCACATCACAACCAAACACTGCCAACACAATTGTCACTGAAGACGGAGCGATGGGACTATGCGACGCACTCGCACTAGACCGTCATAACGGAGCAGAGAGAGAGAGAGAGAGAGAGAGAGAGAGAGAGAGAGAGAGAGAGAGAGAGAGAGAGAGAGAGAGAGAGAGAGAGAGAGAGAGAGAGAGAGAGAGAGAGAGAGAGAGAGAGAGAGAGAGAGAGAGAGAGAGAGAGAGAGAGAGAGAGTCAATGAATCAATGAATCAATGAATCTTTATTTTACAACGGTGAAGATATTAACACAGTCAGTGACTATGCCATTTTTCGTACCTGCCGTTGCTACAACTACGACGAACTAAGTACAAAATATACATAAAAAAGAGACATCAAAGCACAGTAACACAAAATATATAATCCACTAAACACAAACACGCGCATACGCCTCGCACAAACGCACTCACGCGTCCAAACACACACACATACACATACACATGCTTGTTAGAATATACACGTACGAATAACGTGTCTACGAATAACTAGATATTATTATTTGAGTAATGTCAGATACCTATAAAGACTTGCCTTGAAACGAGATAATGTCGGAGTGGTTTTAACGTGATGTGGGAGTGAGTTCCACAGTGTGGAACCCGCAAATGACAAAGTAGATTTAAATATATCTATTCGGGGTTTTGGAACAATATAAAGACCCCTCATGTTCCCATAGCAGGAATCTGATTTTTTAAACAACTCTGTTAGATATTCTGGAGCGCTATGGTTCCACACTTTAAATATCAGTACCCCTTTGTTATACTTAAAATGATTTTGAATGGGGCAGGAATCAAGCTTTACTGAGTTTTTCCTCGGTCGTGAAGTGCGGGTCAGGAAGAATTAATTTTGCCATTCTCCTATGTAAAGAATTGTCTTTTTAAGTGGACATCACTGCAACAATCCCACACCGTCGATGCGTAGTTTATATGTGACATGATGTGAGCACTACTGAACAATTTTCTGGTTTCACTATCTGTGTAATACTTTAATTTCGATAACATCAAGACATTTCTAGAGACCGTTTTACAGACATTGTCAATGTGCATCTGCCACCTCAGCTGGTTATCAATTGTAAACCCCAATAGACAATGTTCGGCTACCTGTTCTATGCTGTCGTAGCCGAGTGATAGATTGAGCTTTAAAGGTTTTAACTGGTGCTTTTGGCGTGTTGCAATATTCATAGATTTTGTTCTAGTAGGATGCAGAATCATTGAGTTGACTTTACACCATGCTGATATATCGTCGAGACTTTTTTGAAGGCCGTTCTCAACTTTACGTATGTCTTTGTTAGCTGTGTGGATTGAGGTATCATCGGCGAACATATCACACTGTGTTGCTTCGTAGGTGAGACTTAGAGGCAGGTCATTGATGTAAATACAAAATAAAAGAGGACCTAAGATTGACTTCCGCGGAACCCCGAGTTTAACATCTTTAGTAGAAGAGTAGGCTCCATTAGCAATTACTTTCTGTTTTCTGTTTTCGAGGTATGACATAAAAAAGGAAACAGCCATGTCGTTTCGAAGATAATGCTTCAGTTTGGAAATCAATATTGTATGGTTCACTAAGTCTAAGGCCTTTTTAAAGTCAAGATAAATTACACCTGTCAGCTGCGAATTATTCATATTTGAAAGCCATGTGTCTGTTAATCTGCTCAGAGCAATATGACATGAGTGCCGAGGTCGAAATCCTGACTGAGACGAATGTAGTAACTTTCGCGATTCTAAGTAGTCAGACAGGTGTTTATGTATATGCCTTTCGAGGGGGTTAGATAATAATGACAGCAGAGAAACGGGTCTATAGTTGTTAGGGTCAGTACGATCTTTTGATTTTGGCAGTGGAACGACTTTTGCAACTTTGAGGTCTCTAGGGAATACATTCTTTTGAATACATAAGTTATAAATATAAGTAAGGGTCTCTATGATGTATGGTACAGACAACTTTAATATTTGTGGGTTGATATCATCATGGCCGGAGGGTTTCTTATTAGCTAGGTCATAATTAGTTTGCCCACTTCGTGCACAGCAAGTATGGGGATATTAAAATGTAGTGTGCCAGTTTTTTTTTTTTTTTTTTTTTTTTCTGTTGCAGAAATTAACTAAGTAATCGGGGCATATGTCATCCTCTGTATCACGACTAGGAGTAGTTATCAAATCCGCAACAGACAAAAACTGTTCGTTGAATGTGTTGGCGGAGAGATTACTGGAGGTGGTTGTTGACCTACTGCTATTGTCTCGAGTGATCGAATTCAGTACCCGCCACACTGCTGACACATCTTTGTTGTCCTTGACAGTGTTGCGGATAAAGTCCCTCCTCGCGTCTCGCACCATTGACCTCACACGGTTTCGCTGCTTTTTAAATTCATCAAAGTTCTTTTCTCTTTTTAGATCATTTCGCACCGACATGGCATGCATTATTTCTTTTGTCAGCCAAGGGGGAAGTATCTCACTCTTTACTCTTTTTGTTCTAATCGGCGCATGTCTGTCTAATACTCCAAGGAATAATCTGTACCAAGTGGACAGCGCAATATTTGGATCATCTGTGAGAAGGACATCGTCAAAAGGAGTGTTATTAAGATCGTGTAGAAACTCATTACGACTGAAATGCTTAAACGGCCTGTAGGTTGTTGTGGTATGACGATGTTTCTTTAATTTGGGGAGTTTCATAGACCAGCAACAAATCACGGGGCAGTGGTCACTAACACTAAGATCTGAGACACTAACATCGGACACCGCCTGCGGTTTGTTTGTATAGACGTGGTCAATGAGCGTAGAGCTCGCGGCGGTAATTCTGGTGGGGGATTTAACTAGCTGTACTAGGCCAAATAAAGAAAATGTAGTGTCCCATGCGGGATGGGGTTTAAGTATATATATATTAAAGTCACCAAGAAGAATGACGTCATTTTGCCCTTTATACATTTTGTCTAGGTTACTAGTAAAATTGTCATACCACTCGAAGTTACTCACAAACCAGATAGGTGAGGCTAGCGCTGGCAGATTTGTACAACAAACCAAGGGGAATTACTCAGCGCTGGACAACAGTTAGATCCCCTGCCCCCGCCTATTAGGCACCCAATCGCCAGCCCACAGAGAAATACGCAGGTATAGAATAAGACGATCATTTGCATCTTCAAATAAGATGCATCAGGTCTCTTATATAACCCATGTCTTTCTCCGGAACTTAGGAAGTAGGCAGGGGAAACATACATACACAAACACGAAGGTGCATTACTATATGTGGTCGGGTAAATACCCTGTATTCCCACAGTAGATGCACAGAACATTACACAACAATGTAACGATACAAATTTGCCTCGAGTTATACAGAGATACTCACAAACCAGATAGGTGAGGCTAGCGCTGGCAGAATTGTACAACAAACCAAGGGGAATTACTCAGCGCTGGACAACAGTTAGGTCCCCTGACCCCGCCTATCAGGCACCCAATCGCCAGCCCACAGAAAAATACGCAGGTATAGAATAAGACGATCATTTGCATCTTCAAATAAGATGCATCAGGTCTCTTATATAACCCATGTCTTTCTCCGGTGCCTGATAGGCGGGGGCAGGGGATCTAACTGTTGTCCAGCGCTGAGTAATTCCCCTTGGTTTGTTGTACACTCGAAGTTAGACGCCGGATTGCGGTAAAGAAAACCAACAAATGACGGTGAACTGTACGGGCTTTTGACCTCAACCCACACACACTCTACTTCAGCCGTTTCTAAGTCTTTACGCCTACGGACTAAGTGTTCGATAGAGTGATGAACGTATACAGCAATGCCTGTTTGACCGTGACAGGAGGAATCTCTTCTCATGATACTAAAATTAGGAATTTTCACGGCATCATCACTGATATTTGAATTTAGGCGTGACTCGGTAAGGCCGAAAATGTCGAACGGTGTGGGACTGTTAAGAAACGCCGACAGGTCAGATACCTTATTATAAAGATGGAAAACGTTGATGTGACCCACTCGTAATTTATGTTCTTTTTGTTTGCCTCTAGCCATGAGTATTTCGCTAACAGCTGTATTTTGTTTCACAGTAAAATAGCAACTGCAATATCGGTGGTTGAGCAAACGTCAATCAAAGACAGAAAGCCAATGTAAAGAGAAAACAAAACAATCAAAGAAAACAATAACGTATGAAGACAAAATTTAATGTGATAATCAAACGTTCAGGAATTACAAGAGCTGGGCGTTGCAAAAAGAAAAGAAAAGAAAAGAAGAAGAAAACAACAACAACAACAACAACAACAACAACAAAAAACTCTCCCACAACTGAAGTGTATACGGGAAGTATCAATGTACGCTACCCTGAAGGAGCAATGTCAAAATACTCCACGTTTGTTTAGGAATTGTTTGTTGCCGCGGATAAATACATGCAACGACGACAAAAACAGAACTTACGCCGCGGAGCACTCACAATAAGACAAATCGCTGTAAATAAAACAGTCCATGAGTGTTTACAGTCAAATTTCCTGCAATGTCTAGAGTACGGCTTAATAAGCGCCGATTTAGGTGAGAACGCTTAAATAAAGCTTCGACACGGAGGTGCTCAGTGGAATGTAAGTGAAAGCGCTACACCAACGCTTAAGACACTCAGTCTAGTCCGCAAAGAATGTGAGTGAAGCCCAGAAGTCCGGGCAAGTCAGTCGTGTATCAACAGAAGCTATGAAAATACGGCACCATACACACTTGTATCATGCAGTACTAAAGGTACTAATTTACACTCGTGAGAAACACAGATGTGAGTGTAACTTGCATGAGGCATCTATCCTTACGAGCACATGCACCTGCAGGAGCTCATGAGGATCTATGTCTCTTGCATTTGAGGCTTGTAGATGGCATGTGGTATTTATCCTCATGAGCCCGTGCATGTGCAGGGGCTCACGAGGATCCATGCCTCTTGCATTTGAACAGGTAATCGCGGCCAGCATGAGGTATCTATCCTCCAGAGAACGTGGAACCGCAGGGGCGCATGCGGATCTATGCCCTCTGCATTTAGAATTTGCGGTCAGCATGAGGTATCTATCCGCATGAGCCAGAGCAGCTGCAAGGGCTCATGAGGATCTATGCCTCATGCATTTGTATTTTGTAGTCAGCATGTATCCTCATGGGTCCATGCAGCAGCAGGGGCGCATGAGGAACTGTGCCTTTAGCATTCAGATTGTCATGTTAGTTTCGTTCCGCAGAGGTCACACTCTGCGTTCCGGTATTGACGAAGTAAACAATTAAACACATGCAGGTAGAGAGAGAGAGAGAGAGAGAGAGAGAGAGAGAGAGAGAGAGAGAGAGAGAGAGAGAGAGAGAGAGAGAGAGAGAGAGAGACTGACTGACTGACTGACTGACTGACTGACTGACTGACTGACTGACTGAAACTTTATTTATCAAGGATTGAGATATTAGGCGCACTGGCCTTTCTTCCTATCTCTCCTTGCTACATTTACTGAAATATAATAACAGGCAAAGCTACATTACACTCACAAACAACAGAGAGAGAGAAAGAGAGAGAGAGAGAGAGAGAGAGAGAGAGAGAGAGAGAGAGAGAGAGAGAGAGAGAGAGAGAGAGAGAGAGAGAGAGAGAGAGAGAGAGAGAGAGAGAGAGAATCAATGAATCAATGAATAAATGAATCTTTATTTTACAACGGTGAAGTGCACACAAACACACGCACACACACACATACACATGATTGTTAGAATATACACGGACATTCGTGTGTCTACGAATAACTAGATATTATTATTTGAGTAATGTCGGAGTGGCTTTAATGTGATGTGGGAGTGAGTTTCACAATGTGGAACCCGCAAATGACAAAGTAGATTCAAACATATCTATTCGGGGTTTTGGAACAATATAAAGACCCCTCATGTTCCCATAGCAGGATTCTGATTTTTAAACAACTCTGTTAGATATTCTGGAGCGCTATGGTTCCACACTTTAAACATCACTACCTCTTTGTTATATTTAAAATCATTTTGAAGGGGCAGGAATCAAGCTTTACTGAGTTTTTCCTCGGTCGTCAAGTGCGGGTAGGGAAGAATTAATTTTGCCATTCTCCTATGTAAAGAATTTAGTCTTTTTAAGTGGACATCACTGCAACAATCCCACACCGTCGATGCGTAGTTTATATGTGACATGATGTGTGTACTACTGAACAATATTCTGGTTTCACTATCTGTGTAATACTTTAATTTCGATAACATAAAGACATTTCTAGAGACCGTTTTACAGACATTGTCAATGTGCATCTGCCACCTCAGCTGATTATCAACTGTGACCCCCAATAGACGATGTTCGGCTACCTGTTCTATGATGTCGTCGCCGAGTGATAGATTAAGCTTTATAGGTTTTAACTGGTGCTTTTGGCGTGTTGCAATAATCATAGATTTTGTTTTAGTAGGATGCAGAATCATTGAGTTGACTTTACACCATGCTGATATATCGTCGAGACTTTTTTGAAGGCCGTTCTCAACTTCACGTATGTCTTTGTTAGCTGTGTGGATTGAGGTATCATCGGCGAACATATCACACTGTGTTGCTTCGTAGGTGAGACTTAGAGGCAGGTCATTGATGTAAATACAAAATAAAAGAGGACCTAAGATTGACCCCTGCGGAACCCCGAGGTTAACATCTTTAGTAGAAGAGTAGACTCCATTAGCAATTTTTTTTTTCTGTTTTCTGTTTTCGAGGTATGACATAAAAAAAGGAAACAGCCATGTCGTTTCGAAGATAATGCTTAAGTTTGGAAATCAATATTGTATGGTTCACTAAGTCTAAGGCCTTTTTAAAGTCAAGATAAATTACACCTGTCAGCTGCGAATTATTCATATTTGAAAGCCTTGTGTCTGTTAATCTGCTCAGAGCCGTATGACATGAGTGCCGAGGTCGAAATCCTGACTGAGACGAATGTAGCAACTTAGGGAGAGAGAGAGAAAGAGAGAGAGAGAGAGAGAGAGGGGGAGAGAGAGAGGGAGAGAGAGAGAGAGAGAGAGAGAGAGAGAGAGAGAGAGAGAGAGAGAGAGAGAGAGAGAGAGAGAGAGAGAGAGAGAGAGGAAGAGAGAGATGATGACGATTTAACTTTATTACACAGAGATGTAGATTCAAGTTTATAAAAATGTGTCCTAAAATTTGCCTCTGGTGCTTTTCTGAACGTAAACAACAATAAGTTGAACAGACAAACACAAGTGACATGAAGTTAATGATACATGAAATTTGGACCAAAGAACACCTGAAGGCGCCAAGCTAACTTGGCACTACTCTTTGATTATCATGGTCCAGCCATCTCCAGCTGTAGGGGGTTGGGTCTAAATGGGTTAACCATTCCCTTATTCGCCATGTGTGTGTCTACGTGTGTTTGTTTATTTGCAGTACCCCTTATTGCTCCACATTCTGTGCTGTTCGTTCGCTTCGTGACTGACGACCGGCTGATCGCTGCTGCAGGGTTCGACAAAGCGAAAGGATATATCTCCATTACTTTCCAATATATGCAGGTACCCATAACACCTGTAGTTGAGTCTTGATGCTACCATGAAACAAGCAAGCAAGCAAACAAACAACAACAACAACAACAAAACTATTTCAGTATAATATATAATAATACATAGTATTTATATGGCGCATTTGTCATATTTATAATATAACTCAATGCGCAGGACATAGACGCGAACTGAACCCAACAAGCACGCTCACGTGAATCACGCGCATTCACTCACACACTGTACATAAACACAGAACATTCACGTGGTGCTAAGGGCAAGCTCAAGCGAGCGATGAAATTTTTAAAATTGAAATCGTTTTTTATATTTTTGAAATTTAATTAAGTAGACTGAAATTAATATCGAATTCGTGGGGGAGTGAAGAGCCGGAGTACCCGGAGAAAAAGAACTCCCCGACGGTCCGCCCGAATTAATGGTGACACTTACTAGAGGAGAAAAGTCCGACGCCGAAAAAGGGTTTCGAACCTCGTACCTTTTGCATTGGTGGCAGGCGCTTTTACCGTTGCGCAACGGACCGCCCCACGGACAGACAGAATACACATACAAAAGGCATTAACCCTTTGGCTGTCCGTAGCGCGTTTGTTTTGTCGCGATGATTCCCACAGGAATCAGCGCAACAAAAAGCGCTGTCGACAACCAAAGGGTTAAACAGTGAGTGGATTTAGAAAAGAAACATCTACGTCTTTGTATTTGATATCAAAGTATAATGTCGTAAAAAGACGTTCAGTTTGTACAGTTGAACGCCGTTAAACAAATAAAAATGTTACACACGGAAATGTTTCCAGCATGGAAAACATTGCGAGTGTTTGCCGTAGCTGTCCATTGCTCAGGCCAGATGCTGTTCCATTGCTCGGGCCATCTGCTGTTCCATTGCTCAGGCCATGTGCTGTTCCATTGCTCAGGCCATCTGCTGTTCCATTGCTCAGGCCATCTGCTGTTCCATTGCTCAGGCCATCTGCTGGTCCACTGCTCAGGCCATCTGCTGTTCCATTGCTCAGGCCATCTGCTGTTCCATTGCTCAGGCCGTCTGCTGTTCCATTACTCATGCCATCTGCTATTCCATTGCTCAGGCCATCTGCTGTTCCATTATTCAGGCCATCTGCTGTTCCATTGCTCAGGCCATCTGCTGTTCCATTACTCAGGCCATCGGCTGTTCCATTGCTCAGGCCATCTGCTGTTCCATTGCTCAGGCCGTCTGCTGTTCCATTGCTCAGGCCATCTGCTGTTCCATTGCTCAGGCCATCTCGTGTTCCATTGCTCAAGCTATCTGCTGTTCAATTGCTCAGGCCATCTGCTGTTCCGTTGCTCAGGCCATCTGCTGTTCCGTTGCTCAGGCCATCTGATGTTCCATTGCTCACGCCATCTGCTGTTCCTTTGCTCAGGCCATCTGCTCTTCCATTGCTCAGGCCTTCTGCTGTTCCATTGCTCAGAACCATCTGCTGTTCCTTTGCTCAGGCGATCTGCTGTTCCATTACTCAGGCCATCTGCTGTTCCATTGCTCAGGCCGTCTGCTGTTCCATTACTCAGGCCATCTACTATTCCATTGCTCAGGCCATCTGCTGTTCCATTACTCAGGCCATCTGCTGTTCCATTGCTCAGGCCATCTGCTGTTCCATTACTCAGGCCATCTGCTGTTCCATTGCTCAGGCCATCTGCTGTTCCATTGCTCAGTCCGTCTTCTGTTCCATTGCTCAGGCCATCTGCTGTTCCATTGCTCAGGCCATCTCCTGTTCCATTGCTCAAGCTATCTGCTGTTCCATTGCTCAGGCCATCTGCTGTTCCGTTGCTCAGGCCATCTGCTGTTCCGTTGCTCAGGCCATCTGATGTTCCATTGCTCACGCCATCTGCTGTTCCTTTGCTCAGGCCATCTGCTCTTCCATTGCTCAGACCTTCTGCTGTTCCATTGCTCAGAACCATCTGCTGTTCCATTGCTCAGGCGATCTGCTGTTCCATTACTCAGGCCATCTGCTGTTCCATTGCTCAGGCCATCTGCTGTTCCATTGCTCAGGCCATCTGCGGTTCCATTACTCAGGCCATCTGCTGTTCCTTTCTCAGGCCATCTGCTGTTCCATTGCTCAGGCCTTCTGCTGTTCCATTGCTCAGAACCATCTGCTGTTCCACTGCTCAGGCCATCTGCTGTTCCATTGCTCAGGCCATCTGCTGTTCCACTGCTCAGGCCATCTGCTGTTCCACTGCTCAGGCCACCTTTCTACTTTGACGAATGCGTGTCTTAAGTCACTGCGCCCCAGGTACGAAATACCCACATTTTTGGGTTGTCCGCTGAGGGCTGCATTACAATGCAAGAGACAGATCGACCATAATAGTTCAAGGGTGGTGCCAGAATTGCATGGCGCCTATAAGCGCCAAACTGTTTTGGCACCACCCTTGGACTATCATGGCCGAGCCATATTAAGCTGTGGTGTGTCAGGACTGAATGCGCTCACGGACTCTCCACGTGCGGGCTGTGCTCACACTATATAGTCGTACGCCAAAACCAACACTTTGAGCAGTTTTTCGCTTTGTGTTTTTTGTTCAGAGGAAGCGTTCTAGGTAATCTCCAATTACTAAAATGGGCGTCTTATGCAGCACATACTATAATATGTCGCACAGAGAGATTGTCTGCTGCCTTTTGTGTATAGCATGCACACTGGGGTGCCAAGAACCCGGGGCCGACTCGCAGTTGTGATTTTTTTTTTTAAATTATTATTATTTTTTTAATTTTATTTATTTATTATTTTTTTTAATTTTTATTATTTATTATTTTTTTTTTATTATTATTATTATTTTTTTTTTGGGGGGGGGAGGTGCTTACGTGCGATAGCAAAAGTGAGTCTATGAATGGACCAGTGATCCATCAATGGGCCAGCCTCCGGCGTCCGTCGTCCCTGGTAAACTTTCACGTCGGCATTTCTCCGAGACAAGTCATGCCACAGTCTTCAATCTTGGCCCAAGGGTATTTCGTGGCACGACCTTTCTAAACATACCAGCGACCTTTTTGAATGGTCAAGGTCACAGTGGGTCCATAAATTGTCAAGAATTGCCATATTTTACACATGCAAAACTAGTACGCAAAAACTATTTTTATTACGTGGTAGTCGTAGTATGATACAATCACACCAGACGCACGCACGTAGGGTTTTTGTAAAGAAACTTCACTCAAATGCAAGCAGTCACACGCGGCATAAGGTTGTTGGCCACACTGGAGTAACAGTTCCAAAAATATTTTATTGCAGCGATGCGGTTTCCACACAATGCATTAACAAATGCACCAACACTGATACACTGTCTCCTCTACAATGCATCAACACTTTTGACACACTGCATCTCTCATACAATGTACACACATATTTCCTAACACCGTCTTTTATACTATTAAAGATTTCCAGAATAATCCAGCAAATTCTCCTAACGCAACCAATCAGGAAAGAAAACGTAACAAAAGCACTCATAAATAAATAAAAAAAATAACTCTCTAGAAGTTGCTACAAATTTCCGCTATCCTCTAAGCGCCTTTGATCCAATGTTACGAAATGTTGCCAACAATCTTAACGTCATATATCAGGTCGCTAGAAAGATTGCGACCTTGCTCGAACCTTCTAGTGTAATATAGGCCAAACTATACAACATTGTAGCGAATATACGCGTCACAACAAAAATCGATCGCAAGTCTCTGTGCAAAATAAAATGAATCTTACTAAAATGGTACGTAATTCTTATCCAAAACAACTCAAATAAATATTGGATCTTTCCTATGCTCTCAAAAGAATAGCACAACCACAAACGTAACAATTTTCAACTTCAAGCCCGAAGGTGGTACACAGATTCCAGATGGTGAAATCTGTCTATGCATACTATTTTGAATTTTAGTTTTAAGGATGCAGCAAAGAGATACTGTTTTGTCAAAACACATATATACGAATCTTTGCTTACATTCTGTAAACAGCAATGATGAGTGTTAGGATAGTTTGGGCGTGGTGGGCATTGTGTCTGATGAAGGGCTTGGACCCTAAAAAACTTTAAGAAGCCATTCCTAAAGCTTTTTCGTGGATTTGAAATTAGAGTGCATCCGCCTTAATGTGTTCAGCCCTGACGCACTACAGCAGGAGATGGGTCGACTATGATAATTCAAGGGTAGTGCCAGATTAACTTGGCGCCTGTAGGCCCCAAGCTAATCTGGCCCTGCCCTTGAATTATCATGGTAGATCCATCTCCTGCAACTGGTGCATAGTCATTAATTGACGCCTCCAATATTTGGGAAATACGGCCGTCGGACTGAATGAGTTAACACCAGTCGTAGTAAATAGCAATAACGAAAAAGGAAAAAAAAATCCCAAGTGGGGCTTAAAGTACAATTACGTGTAAAATCTGACGACACATTTCAGCACCATTTGTGCTCATTATGCCTTGTCGACACACCTAATGAACTTTACCAGCAGTTTGGATACACAGCAAAAGCATTCGCGTAATTGCGCTTATTTATTCTGCGCAGTCGTTAGCGTGTCAATCTATTTTTAGCTGTTTCTCATACTGATACCGTTGTATTTCTAGAACGGAATGGAGTCATCGTCAGGTTACTTGATATGAAGGCGACGTGTGCTGAACTAGATTGTCCTGTATCTAAATGAACAATAAATAGACATGTGTATAGCGTTTAGTAATCATCTGTTACTGAATTGTGTCTTTAAACAGCTATGGAAGTATTGGGCCTTTAACGCCGAGCAGGCGACTAAAGCCATCTGACGGGGGGGGGGGGGGGGGGGGGGGGGGGGGGTAACTAGAGCTTGTTCGGCGGAACAAGAACAACAAAATATATTGTCATTGAGACTTTCCAGTGCGCAGAAGGCTGTCTAGCCGAGGTTGGCCCGCGAATGTGCGCGGGTCAACGTCGGCCCGCTAGTGTTTTGCGCACTGGGTATAGGTTATATTGTTCGACATATTCACAACTCACAGAAATTTTACATCCTTATATTTTCAGCCACCTGCGCAAACATGTAAGTACTTTCTGTATCTGTGACGTTGTCTGTGCAGAGTTTGTGCGTTTGCTAATGCCCGCCCCTTCAGATTCGCAAGGTCACAGGTCGCCCAAAGCGTATATCTGGATTGAGGATACATTCCCACTTACATAATGATCGCTTTACTGTCACTTACATAATGATCGCTTTACTGTCACTTACATAATGATCGCTTTACTGTCACTTACATAATGATCGCTTTACTGTCACTTACATAATGATCGCTTTACTGTCACTTACATAATGATCGCTTTACTGTCACTTACATAATGATCGCTTTACTGTCACTTACATAATGATCGCTTTATTGTCACTTACATAATGATCGCTTTACTGTCACTTACATAATGATCGCTTTACTGTCACTTACATAATGATCCCTTTACTGTCACTTACATAATGATCGCTTTACTGTCACTTACATAATGATCGCTTTACTGTCACTTACATAATGATCGCTTTACTGTCCCACCAAACGTTTACCTTTGTCCGTACGACGTGAAGAAAACCCGGCGGTTGTCAGTTGCCTCCCCTGTAAAACAGAGTTAGCGAACGGGCCGGTGTCTAAACTAAAACTGACCGAGGAATCACGTCGATCTGCAACACACTATTTTTCACATACATGACAAAATAGAGTGTTACCTGTCAACGAGGTCCGATCAGTCAGCGGTCTCCAAGCGCGCGTCTCAGTCTCGGCTGTACCTGGAAACCATTCAAAAACAACGAGACGTCAACACGCTATATGATGTGCTGTAACAGGAAATCTGGTAAGGCGTCAACACGCTATCTGATGGACTGTAACAGGAAATCCAGTCAGACGTCAACACGCTATCTGATGGGCTGTAACAGGAAATCTGGTCAGACGTCAACACGCTATCTGATGGGCTGTAACAGGAAATCCAGTCAGATGTCAACACGCTATCTGATGTGCTGTAACAGACAACCCATTCAAACGTCAACACACTCTCTGATAGGTTGTAGCAGGAAATCCAGTCAGATGTCAACACGCTATCTGATGTGCTGTAACAGAAAACCCAGTCAAACGTCAACACACTATCTGATAGGTTGTAGCAGGAAATCCAGTCAGACGTC
>BTPG01000001.1:264305885-264340032 GCA_036245525.1 Semisulcospira habei
TGTCTCTCAAGTAAACGTTTCGTCTGATGCCTTTATCTTTGGCGTTTTCAGTAAACGTGTCAGGAAAAGGAATCCAAATCCTGGACGTCGCCCTCTACAAGCCGGCATCGATGTCCTATAAACTTGAGGGATTCGGATGGGAAGCGTCGTACGCTGTGGACGGGTCTGTTACTGGTCCGGACCACTCCACATGCTCCAGCACTTACTTGTCATGGCACGACCGGAACCGCACTCAATGGTGGTACGTGGATTTACTTTCGACGTACACTGTATTTCAAGTCAGCCTCACTAATATGAAGGATTGCTGCGGTGAGTATAAGAAATGAACATGCACACGTCCCCACATATCTTTCAAACGAACCAAACATTTAAACTTTTACTATTAAAAAAATATCCGTATTTATCCACGAGTCATTGGCGCACGTGCAAAGCAAAACTGAGTCTATTCTTTGTGCCAGTGGTCGTCCGTCTGTCGTCCGTCCGTCGTCCGTCCGCAGTAGTTCGTCGTCCGTCCTCCGTCATCCCTTGTAAGCTTTAACGTTGGCATTTTTTTCGGAGACTATTCAACCAACAGTCTTCAAACTTGGCCCAAGGATACTTTGTAGCAAGACCTTTCTAAACATGTCAATTTGAGTGACCTTGCACAAAGGCCAAGGTCACAGGGGATCAGGAAATATGTCCAAATTAGTTGTTTTTTTTAAATAATTTATTTTTTTTCTCAAATACTATTCACAACTTCAAGCCCAAACTTGGCACATAGATACCGGATGGTAAGACCTATCTATGCATAATAATTTGGATGACCCTTCCTTAAGGTCAAGTGTCCTAAGGTCTCAGGAAATAGGTTCAAAATACCCACAAAGGTCACACATATGTAAATCGGTCATACACGTGATCTATAATAGCTTTACCTTTCTTGTTTATTTTTTTAGAGCAGTATTTTATAAGAAATCATTTTTCTGTTCTACGATTGTAATTGTAATGATTTTTTACTTTTTTTTAAGTCCCTTCTATTTATAGAAGGGGCTTTTTAAAACGGGTCGAGGTGGGCGAATTGATAGCATGTCCACGATGTCAAAGGCGGGCGGGCTAAGCCTGTAACAATTGAAGTAACAAGATAAAAATTACATCATGTCTAGTTATGCTAACCTCGCTACTGAACGTACATTTGGCGCGAACCGCCGTATGTGCGTTTGTGTGTATGTATGTGCGTATGTATGCATGTATGTATGTATGTGTGTATGTATGTATGTATGTATGCGGTCGTATGTATGTAAAGAAAAGAATCTTCGATATTTCTGTACACACAAGCTTGAAACTTGGCAAAATACTTTCATAAGTGGGTGGCTAAGAGGGCCTCTGAGCATATTGTACTTGAATGTGACCCTCTCTCACAAAATCAGTCTTAACTTGCATTTTGGATGTTTTGACATATATACATTTATGAAAACTAAAATGTTTGCAGATTATTGTGATATATGACTGTATGCTGTAGTGCAAAAACTGTAGAAGTTGTTAGTGTTAAAGTGTTAAGCCTCTGGCGGCCATTTGAGAAACTGCTGGGAAGTTTCTGTGTGCAGCATAATTGGGGCCAAGTGCAGACTTTTAAAATCATTTTAACCTATTAAGGCATTTTCATGATACAGATTTAACCATTCTATACTTGGTGTATGTAGAATACATTTCTGCAAAAAGTGAAATGACCAGATTGACCCCACCACATATTATGTGTGTAGTGCTGATCGGCTCCCTGCGAGTTAAGACTGGTTTCGTGAGAGAGGGTCACGAATGTCTCATTTATAGAAAGTCGGTTGACCCAGATTAGAGTCCGCAATTTTTGTCATATTTACTAGAACTTTTAAAGAAGTACCCAACGGAGAAAGAAACACGCTTAGAAAAGACGGGTACAACACAATTTATTAATATTTCGGGTAAATACCCTTTGTCAAAATAGACTTATCTTCAATGGCAGAAGGAATGTGGCAACTCTGAGTTGCCACATTCCTTCTGCCATTGAAGATAAGTAGCGGCTAATCTCTATGTTTGTTTGTTTGTCTATTTTGACAAAGGGTATTTACCCGAAATATTAATAAATTGTGTTGTACCCGTCTTTTCTAAGCGTGTTTCTTTCTCCGTTGGGTACTTCTTTGCATATTACACGCTTGGCAGTCATCTTTTTGGTCTGGATTGATTTACTAGAACTTTTGAATATCGCTAGCTGGGAGAAAGATACTGCATGAGTTCTTTAGCTAGCTTTGTATTCGTTCCACTTCGTTAGTAGAAATTAATTCCTTTGAGAAAAGAATTAAAACACTCAAAACCAAGCAAATCTTGCACCACCCTTGAATTATCATGGTCGGTTCATCTCCTGCAACTGGTGCATAGTCGTTAGATGACGCCCCTAAAAGTTGGAAAATACGTGTGTAGGACTGAATGAGTTAAGCAATGTACAACCAACAAACAGTCGGATACCAGACATTTTTTATCGTGTATTTAGTCAGGAATACATGTCTCCACCACTTTCACTCTCTAGCGCGTCCAGAACAATGCTGCCCGCCTCGTCCTCAGAAAGAAGAAATCCGACCACATCACTCCCCTGCTCAAACTACTTCACTGTCTCCCCATCCCCTGACGCATCCAATACAAGATTCTGTCTCTCTGCTACAAATTCCTGAACAACTACGCTTCTGCCTATCTCTACAACTTACTTCACCCCTACACTCCTTCCCGCTCCCTTCGCTTCGCCTCCGACCCTCTCCGCCTCCACATCCCCGCAGCAAACTGAGCACTTTCGGCCCCCGCTCCTTCTCCGTCTACGGTCCATCCGCCTGGAACACTCTCCCACTCTCTCTCCGTCAGAAACTCTCGCTCTCCTCCTTCCAGTCCGCCATCAAAACTCACCTCTTTGATCAGTTCTAGCACTATAACATCACTACACTCCCCACCACAAGCTGACTGTCGTAATGTATTTGTAGTACGTGAGTCATTGTCAAAAGCGTGCGCATGTGTGCGCGAGTTGTGAGTGCGCGCTTAGAGTTATAACTATTATAAGATAAGCGCATTATAAAAAAAAAACATTATTATTATTATTATTATTATTATTATTATTATTATTATTATTATTATTATTATTATTATTATTATTATTATTATTATGTCAGAACAAATGTCTCTTTAAGAAGTCACAGATATGTTTATACAACATTTCCACCGTGTACTTACTTCTTGTAAAACATTCGTTTAACACAGCGGACAGGCTCACCAATTTTACAATAAAAGTTTTTCAAGACAACCCACAAAGTGAGGACTCGCTGTACAGCGTGTGTGCTCACTACACGCCGCAAATGATGAAGGGAGAAACCAGGCTGTTTGACTGCACACTGCTGCATCCCGCGGGTATAGAGGGGCGCTACGTTCTGGTGGAATTGTGGAACAGTCTGGGGCTCTATTTGTGTGACGTCAAGGTGTTTGCAGCAGGTCAGTGACACAGCCGGTACTTCCCTACCCCTGTCGTCTGATGAGCACTCCCCGGAGTACGCCACAAGTGCACGTCTGTTCAAACAACACGCTAAACACCTTATTTCAAAAGAAGAGTACCTGCGGCGTACTCCCAATGTGCCCCAATCCGAGAAGTGTTAGTGAGGTTTTGTTTGCAACGAACGACTACCAACAACGAACGCGAGCAAAATCAAGGCAGATAACCAGCTTGTTCCATGAGCATAGTAAACACACCCCAGACATGTCCAAGAGGCATAGATCGTTATGAGCCCGGAGGCCTCATCAATCTCTGCCTTTTGAAGATGTGTGTAGCGTTGTCTGGCCCCGTGATTGGGCTCTCGTTCGTTGTTGCGAGTCGTTTGTTGTTGCGAGTCGTTCGTTGCTGAGTCGTTCGTTGCTGCGAGTCGTTCGTTGTTGCGAGTCGTTCGTTGTTGCGAGTCGTTCGTTGCTGCAAGTCGATCGTTGCTGAGTCGTTCGTTGCTGAGTCGTTCGTTGTTGCGAGTCGTTCGTTGTTGCGAGTCGTTCGTTGCTGAGTCGTTCGTTGTTGCGAGTCGTTCGTTGTTGCAAGTCGATCATTGCTGAGTCGTTCGTTGTTGCGAGTCGTTCGTTGCTGCGAGTCGTTCGTTGATGAGTCGTTCGTTGTTGCGAGTCGTTCGTTGCTGAGTCGTTCGTTGTTGCGAGTCGTTCGTTGCTGCGAGTCGTTCGTTGTTGCAAGTCGATCGTTGCTGAGTCGTTCGTTGTTGCAAGTCGATCGTTGATGAGTCGTTCGTTGTTGCGAGTCGTTCGTTGTTGCAAGTCGATCGTTGCTGCGAGTCGTTCGTTGTTGCGACTCGTTCGTTGTTGCGAGTCGTTCTTTGTTGCGAGTCGTTCGTTGTTGCGAGTCGTTCGTTGTTGCGAGTCGTTCGTTGTTGCAAGTCGATCGTTGCTGAGTCGTTCGTTGTTGCAAGTCGATCGTTGATGAGTCGTTCCTTGTTGCGAGTCGTTCGTTGTTGCAAGTCGATCGTTGCTGCGAGTCGTTCGTTGTTGCGACTCGTTCGTTGTTGCGAGTCGTTCTTTGTTGCGAGTCGTTCGTTGTTGCGAGTCGTTCGTTGTTGCGAGTCGTTCGTTGTTGCGAGTCGTTCGTTGTTGCGAGTCGATCGTTGCAAGCGAAACCTAATGACTAACACAAATGGCACTCGCAACATGGCAAATGCCGGTGAACATTTCAGAAAAATGTAGTGAACAATGCACATGGTTATTTCGGGGTTTAACGTCCGCGGCACCGAGGTGATAATGCACGGCCCTGACGGGCGGGTTAGGGGGGACAGGGAAATCTAGTGCCTATAGAGTACGACCTGAACACTGATCAATTCAGCGCACTGCAACTGTGCCACTTTGATTTACCATGACCTTTCAACGGACGTGCTATGGAACAAGGTACTGGTAAATCACAATGCACATGCTGGCTTAACTCTTTGAGCCCCGGATCCCTACAGCAGGAGATGGTCTGACCATGATAATTCAAGGGTAGTGCCAGATTAGCTTGGCGCCTGAAGGTGCCATGCTAATCTGGCACTACCCTTGAATTATCATGGTTGACCCGTCTCCTGCTGTAGGGCGTCAGGGCTGAATGGGTTAATCCCACACTATGGTAAACTCCCGTGCGCTTTGGGGGAGTACTCCCTACATAGACCCAGTCGGGGAGTACGCCACAAGTATACTTCTGTTCAAATGAGATGTGAAGTATAACATTTGAATTGATGTGTACTTGTCCCGTACTGCCCGAGTGGGTCTCAATCTGAAGACGTACTGCCCGAGTGGGTCTCAATCTGAAGACGTACTGCCCGAGTGGGTCTCAATCTGAAGACTATGCTGGCAAATGGCACCGGCGATTTTCTTTGAAAGTGTGTTGCTTTTTTTTTTTTTTTTTTTTTGTTCTTTCTTTTTTCTTTTGCATTTCGCAAGCCAGTTGGCCTTCACCTTTGTCGCCTGGATTTTGATTGTGCCTCACCAGCTTGTGTCTGCCGTCATTCCATGCCTGGGTCTTATGGCAATTAGTTAATTTCACTCATTGTACAGAAGTACCCAACGGAGAAAGAAACACGCTTAGAAAAGACGGGTACAACACAATTTATTAATATTTCGGGTAAATACCCTTTGTCAAAATACTTTGAGTTGCCACATTCCTTCTGCCAATGAAGATAAGTAGCGGCTGATCTTTCTGTTTGTTTGTCTATTTTGACAAAGGATATTTACCCGAAATATTAATAAATTGTGTTGTATCCGTCTTTTCTAAGCGTGTTTCTTTCTCCGTTGGGTACTTCTTTGCATATTACACGCTTGGCAGTCACCTTTTTGGTCTGGATCTCTCATTGTACACCAAGACCGAAATCCCACAATTTGGCCGTTGTCCTCAGAAAACTGCATTGCAGTGCAGGACACAGATCACAGATCGACCATGATAGTTCAAGGGTGGTGCCAGAATAGCTTGGCGCCCATAGGCGGCAAGCTATTCTGGCATCACCCTTGAACTATCATGGTCGATACTTATCTTGCTGTTGTGTGTCTGGGGTAGAATGAGTTTTTTTAAAAAAAAAGGTTTCACAAGCCAGACAGACACAACTGGCATTGAGGAGACTAAACTTAATGTTTCAGCTTGCCATCTTTTGAAGAATGACGATTCCGTGTACGAAGGTTATATTAGTAGCCCTGGCTACCCTTTGAAATTGTACGGGTCGGGCATGCAGTGTGACTGGCAGATTACCGCCCCTGTTGATGGCTTTGTCTCACTGCACCCTGAGGAAGGTTATCAGCCCCCTGACTCGTGTGACCGCCTGTATGTACTGGGGAGCGCCGGAGCGGCACGGTCTGGGGCCATGGACCTGATTAGTCTCCCCGATGATTTAGGAGCTGAATTCACGTGTAAGTTCAGATATCTTTTCGGCTCACATGCGACGCAAAAGTGAGTCTATGTTATGGGCCAGTGGTCGTCCGTCCGTCGTCCGTCGTCGTTCTCAAATACTTTTCACAACTTCAAACCCAAACTTGGTACACAGATACCTGATGGTAAGACCTTTATACGCACACTACGTTCGCTGATCCATTACAAGAGCTCAGGAAATAGGTCCAAAATAGCCATATTTTGACCCCCCAAAAAAAATTCTCAAATACTATTCACAACTTCAAATCCAAACTTGCTACATTGATACCTGATGGAAGACCTATCTATGCATACCAATGTAGATGACCCCTCGGAAAAGTCAAGGGTAACAAGAGCTCAGGGAATAGTAAAAACACAAATATCCACCGAAGCCGACTCTGACAAACGCATGCTACCGTCCACTACAAGCTCACCGACAACAACACTTACCTGCAGTTTTCATCAAGCCATTCTGACGCCACTAAAAACATCATTCCATTCTCCCAATTTCTGCGACTCCGTCGGATCTGCAGCAGCGTGGACGACTTCACGACACAGACCCAAACTGTGGCCACTTTCTTCTCACACCAGGGACACCCTCAAGACATCGTCAACACCACTCGTTCTAAAGCTGAGGCCACAAGCAGAAGTGAAGCTTTTCGGGAGAAAACTCACAGTGCTGCAGAGGACCTGCCGGTCCTGTGTATCACGTATCATCTTCACAACATCCCCATCAAAAACATTCTCCTCAGAAACTTTCGCATCATTCAGAATGACACAGTATTGAAAGACATATTTTCTGAGCCTCCGCTGGTAGCATACAAACGCGACACAAACCTAAGAGATCATCTTGTGTTTACAGTTCACTTTGCGCATCTAACACCTTATCACCTGGCGCACACCCTTGTCAGCAACCACACTGCAAAGCATGTCCGTACATCAAAACATCCCCCGTCATCACCGGACCCCTGTCATCTTTCACTGTCCACCGATCATTCACATGCAAGTCATCAGATATCGTCTATGTCATCTCGTGTTCTCACTGCCCAAAGATGCTTATGAGGGGAATACATACCGTACATTCCCTGAACGCTGCGAGGAGTATGTTCGTTCGATCCGCCTCGGATACAACAACCAGGTTGGACGTCATTTCAACGAACCTCCTCATAGCCTCACACATTTCAGCATACGCATCCTTTGGCAAAATACTTCCCACTTCCTCTGCCGCACAATGACAGAATCTTATTTTCGCGGACAGGCTTGGTACTTACCATCCGCGCGGCTTGAACATTCGCCCCTAGGGACTTATGCTCGGGCTGATGGGTAGTTGGTGCCAGCACTGTTGATATTTGATGTTACCGTTGATACTTGATGCTGCCGTTGATACTTGATGCTACCGTTGCACTGATTAGTGTGTGTGCATAGGGCCCGATGATAGTAGCTTTGACTAATGCAGATCCGCTGCGCCACCGCGTGCGCGCCACCGTCTACTAAGCTCAAGACAGACTACAAGAGAGGAAACGAAGGACACCCGCGAAATGTTAGCTGTGCTCGGAAGTATCCCGGACCTCTTTGTCAGCATATAGAGTTGAACGTTAAACCCTTTATTAGAGTAATGCGAAAGAGGCCACTATGCACTGCATTGCGTCCATTGTTTTCTGCCGTGTTTACTCTAAAGTCGAAGAGAATTACTCGCAAAGACATTGACAACTGAGCAGTGTTTAAACCAGACTCCATTAAAGTAGACCTTTTCGGGCTGGGGGAAATACGTACCTAACGCGACTGCTGCGTGCAGGTCACAAGTTCATGTCGACAGTAAGATGCACTCTTGTTTTAATTGCATTGGATATGCTAATTTACATAAACAATGAAAAATGAGCTAAACGCGTATTTCTGACCGCATCTAAAATCGACAACTCGCCGTCTGCTATGAATGCTGTTTGACTATGCAAAAAGCCTTGATACTGAACTATCAGTTTTGATCAGAAAACAAGGTTGGTATAGATGTGTGGCAAATTATTACCGAGTCTGTTCAGTTCGAGGTTCAGTTCTTGAATCACAGTGCTTCGTCGATTTGTGTGTCTGTCGTTTCTTCCCTTGTATTCTGTCTTGAGCTTAGTAGGCGGTGGCGCGCACGCGGTGGCGCAGCGGATTTGCACTAGTCAAAGCTACTATCATCGGGCCCCTATGTGTGTGTAACGCACTCAGACTGCCCCCAGTCGCACGGACAGACACTCGCATTACAGACGGATACACCGCCACTGACTCAGACGGGCGCATTCACGCGGTAAAACACAACAGACTAGCTCTCTTTCTAACGAAGACTTTTATAAAAGACTAAACACTAAAAGATTCCCCAAAAGCGTATGTACACCACACCTTCCCACTACAAGCACATCAACACCACATTCACAATGTAAATGCCAGGCTAGGTAGTTTTTCTCTCACAATCTAACCTGTTTCGTGTTCTCGCCTGGTTACGTTCTGTCCCTTTCACGTCTAGGCGTACAGGTCCTTCCGTAGAGTAGACGTCCTCGTAACTCGCTCTGTAGCGCAGCCCTTGCTGTGATCCGGGTGTCTTGGCACCGGTCGCTCACTCATGAGTGAAGATATGAAGAGATGACCTCACAATAGGTCCCTGGTGACTGACGTCTCGGCGTCCGTCGCTCCACTCTCCGACAAGCACTAGGTTTCAGTGTCTTGGAATATGGGCTAGGCTATCTCACACACGTGCGTGTGTATTTGCGTGATTTTTTTTTAATTTATATTTTTTAACATTTTACGTCATTATGAATTTTTCTATACAGTGTGACTTTTTTTTGTGTGTGTTCTTTTGTTTTACGTTGTTTCCATATCACCCAGAAGAGGATCTTTGATCCGAAACGTCGTGTTCCATGTATCTAATTTATAGGGTTTTCAACTTCTATTTTCTGTTTTCCTTTCACATGTAACCCTTGCGGCAACAGTTTTACTACATTTAGGTAATTAGCCATATTTTTACAATAAATGTTTGTTTTCTCAATTACTATTCACAACTCCAAACCCAAACTTGCTACAGATATACCCTATGGAAGATCTATATGTGCATACTAATGTGGATGACCCCTCGAAAAGGTCAAGGGTCACAAGAGCTCAGGAAATAGTCTAAAAAATAGCCATTTTTTGACAAGAAATGCTTCTTCTTTTTTTCCTCAAATAATATTCACAACTCCAAAGCCAAACTTGCTACACAGATACCTGATGATAAGGCCTATCTATGCATACTAATTTTGATGGCCCTCGGAAAGGTCAAGGTCACAAGAGCTCAGGAAATATGTAAAAATAGCCATATTTTGACAGCAATTTTTTTTCTCAATTACTATTCACAACTTCAAACCCAAACTTGCTACAGAGATACCTGATAGTAAGACTTAACTATGCATACTAATTTGGATGACCCTTCAGAAAAGGTCAAGGGTCACAAGAGGTTGACACATGTTAATAAAATTCCAATTATTGTAGTTATTATCAACATTTTTGCAAAATTTTCAATCTAAATTGGCACCAAGGTAGCTGATGATAAGACCTTCCTATCTATCCTAATTTAGTTGATGCATCGAAAGGTTAAAGGTCACGGGAGTTTGACAGATGTGTTAAAACTGATTAAAATTTGAGAAAACGTGTATTTTGTTAATGCAAAAGCCACCCCTTTACTTATTGTCTGACATGTGTGGATCAGCCATACACGTGAGCCATAAGGGCTTTGCCTTTCTTGTTTCCCCTTGTTTGTTCTTAACTCGTTCGAGACGAACCGCATGCGGATACGCGGCATGAGCCGCGTATCCGCATGCCGTTCTTCTCGGTTGAGATAACTGTTTGTTAGGTGACAGATGGTGACAGACACAGTAATGGAGACTGTAATGATGATGATGGCGGTGGTGGTGATGGTGGTTAGGCGTACGAGATGAGGATAATGAAAAAAATAAGACATGAATTATAATAATCTCTCTCTCTCTCTCTCTCTCTCTCTCTCTCTCTCTCTCTCTCTCTCTCTCTCTCTCTCTCTCTCTCTCTCTCTCTCTCTATCTCTCTCTCTCTCTCTCTCTCTCTCTCTCTCTCTCTCTCTCTCTCTCTCTCTCTCTCTCTCTCCTGGACATGCAGGATTTCCGAGAGCGTCAGCACGCATTCATATCGTGCTCCAGCTCGCAGTGGATTCATGTGTCTTAAGTGAATTTGCCAAGTATGATATTTGGCACACGGGTTTGTGATTGTATCTCCTACATTCTGGCGATTTTTCACGCGAGAGGATGGAGTTTTTCGTGAGTAATGACTTATGAGTGTTTTCCCATATATGATTTCCACTGAACTCTCTTGTCTTCCATTTTCAAATTTTGTACACTGTGCGGTGACTCATAATATGGCCTCCAGTGTTTTGTAATCAGGGGGCGTCAGACCTGGCTACGCCTGTCATCATAGTCCCAACACTGTGTAAACACACCAGCGCAGATGCCTGGCCCAGGGGTCAGGGGTCTGACCTCATCATCCGACCGCCTCTATATCTGTCAAACATAAAAGCAGAGATAGGAGAAATAAGAGTTTCAACTCTCGTGGAGCCCTGGGTGTGTCAAAATTGGTCGCCGAAGACAACCCAGTGCAAATCATTGTCGAACACTGAATATCTTTTCATTTATACCAACGAAAATCCGTCAACATTCAACTGCGCCTCACCGGTGCGCCTTTAGATAATACAATTTGCGTCTTCAGAACCCCTCCTTACACCAGGTTTTGCCACCCGTGACCGACCGTGTATAGTCAGGCCAGGTGTGTGCTAATCTGTGCGTTGTCTGTAGGCGATTAGTCTTTGTGTGGTGTCAGCTAGAGTGATGGCAAGATGGGCCCGACCACACGGTCCAAGCTAGGCTTCACACAGACAAACGTAGAAGAGATAAGACGTAATGTGGACCCCATTCAGATCACTTACCATACGGACCATACGAAGCTACCAGTGTGGCGAAAGGTGTTATATCTACGCTACGTTGACGAATTTCGGCCTCAAGGTCTTACAACAACCTGGGAGGATTATTGAGAACACCATACCATTTATGAACACCTAATTGACCCAGATTTGAGTAGTCTGCCCAAAGACCTTGTGCATTCAACTATACGGCTGAAAGACGGTAGGCGGCAACTACTTGTCATTCATGTGTATCATCACAACAGCAAGTTTCCTGGTGCAGGGCCGGTTCTGCCGCCAGTGGGTGGACTTGGAGTTTGCGGAACTGAGAGACATCGTAAACGCCTTGGCTGCCCAGCCTGGACACAGTCAGCTGGCGCTGCCGTCTAGAGTTGACTCTGCACTGCCAGTGGACCATGACTCCTTGAGATGGACGACACCGTCAGCCAAACCGGCAAGGACAACGCCATCAGCGGCAGCTGTGCTCGCGCTGTCATCACAACTCTCGTCGGAGACAGTAGCGCCACCATCAATACCAGCGACAGCGTCATCAGTACTGGTACTTCTGACGTTGGCATCACCTACAATCCCACCACTATCACAACCAGTGACAACGTCGACAGTGTTAGTGCTGCCAATACGTCTGACATCGGCAGCAGTGGCACCACCATTAGCGACAGCGTCAACAGTGCTGGTGCTGCCGATGTCAGATGTATTGGCAGCACCAGCACTGTTGACGCTGTCGCTGATGGTGGTACCAGTGCTGGTGCTGCCAATACATCTGACATCGGCAGCACTGGCACCACCATCAGCGACAGCGACAACAGTGCTACTGCTGCCAATACGTCTGACATCGGCAGCACTGGCACCACCAACAGCGACAGCGTCAACAGTGCTACTGCTGCCAATACGTCTGACATCGGCAGCACTGGCACCACCATCAGCGACAGCGTCAACAGTGCTGGTGCTGCCAATATGTCTGACATCGGCAGCACTGGCACCACCATCAGCGACAGCGTCAACAGTGCTACTGCTGCCAATACGTCTGACATCGACAGCACTGGCACCACCATCAGCGACAGCGTCAACAGTGCTACTGCTGCCAATACGTCTGACATCGGCAGCACTGGCACCACCATCAGCGACAGCGTAAACAGTGCTGCCAGTACGTCTGACATCGGCAGCACTGGCACCACCATCAGCGACAGCGTCAACAGTGCTGGTGCTGCCAATACGTCTGACATCGGCAGCACTGGCACCACCATCAGCGACAGCGTCAACAGTGCTGCCAATACGTCTGACATCGGCAGCACTGGCACCACCATCAGCGACAGCGTCAACAGTGCTAGTGCTGCCAATACGTCTGACATCGGCAGCACTGGCACCACCATCAGCGACAGCGTCAACAGTGCTTGTGCTGCCAATACGTCTGACATCGACAGCACTGGCACCACCATCAGCGACAGCGTCAACAGTGCTTGTGCTGCCAATACGTCTGACATCGGCAGCACTGACACCACCATCAGCGACATCGTCAACAGTGCTGGTGCTGCCGATACGTCTGACATCGGCGGCACTGGCACCACCATCAGCGACAGCGTCAACAGTGCTGGTGCTGCCGATACGTCTGACATCGGCAACACTGGCACCACCATCCGCGACAGCGTAAACAGTGCTTGTGCTGTCAATACGTCTGACATCGGCAGCACTGGCACCACCATCAGCGACCGCGACAACAGTGCTGGTGCTGCCAATACATCTGACGTCGGCAGCACTGGCACCAACATCAGCGACCGCGTCAACAGTGCTACTGCTGCCAATACGTCTGACATCGGCAGTACTGGCACCACCATCAGCGACAGCGTCAACAGTGCTAGTGCTGCCAATATGTCTGACATCGGCAGCATTGGCACCACCATCAGCGACAGCGTCAACAGTGCTTGTGCTGCCAATGCCTTTGACGTGGGCAGCACTAGCACCAACGTCACCATCAGCAACAGCGTCAACAGTGCTGGTGCTGCCAATACGTTTAACACCGGCAGCACTGGTACCAGCATCGCCACCAGCGACCATGACAGCAGTGTCCCCGCTGCCAGTACAACAGACGCCGGCGGGGCTGGCACTCATCCATCTGCTCCTGTTGCTGCGTGCCAGACAGTCTGCCGGGTAGTACTCAACCCTTACTCCCTGGCTGTTGAGCGCCTGATGGCGGAGATATCGGCTCTCCGATCCGCCGTTGGGGAGATCCGTCACTCGTACAACATCGAGGTGGATTCGCTGCACACGGACATTAGACACCTGCGTGAGCGGATCACCCAGCTGGAGGGGGAGAAGGATGGCCAGAGAAGCGACAGGAAAAGCGGCAAGAAGAACCCGTCACCCCCGTCCAACACTCGGCCCAAGCAAGCGCTGGAAAAGTCCCCAATCTCAACGACAACTTCTGAGTCCCCGCGTGCATCTCCGCTAACCCCCGAGGGCAAAGAGCCGGCACCAAAACGACCATCTTTAGATACCGACAAAGCCACCGACCTTTCTGCGCTCCAAAACCCAAAGCCCGGCACCCAGACGCTACTTCTCGGCGATTCGATACTACGCGGCCTTCATGGAGACCTGATGTCTGTCACTGGCACAGACAAAGCGCAGGTCGTGTCAGTGTCAGGCCTCGACAGAGCCGGCATCCTCCAGCACCTTCACGATGCCGACCCCACGAATGCCACAGTCGTCATGCATGTCGGCATCATGGACTGTAAACGTGGGTTCATCATCGACAAGAAGGGCTGGAAGGATGTGATTTCTGCTGCCAGACGAGTCTTCCCCAATGCAGAAATCTTCATCTCATCCATCCTGCCCACGATCAACGAACGTCAGCAGCCGGATCCATGCGTCACAGACACCAACATTTGTCTCAGGGAGGTGTGCCACTCGCTGAAGGTAAACTTTATTGACAACGACCAAGTGTTTTACACAAGGACCGGCGAGGTAAAGAGCGGGTGGTTTAGAGACGCCATCCATCCGAACAAGCGGGGCACCAGTGCTCTCGCTGTCAACATCAAGCGGGCGTACTCTGGCCGTACCTCCAACAAAGTAACCCGCCCCACTGAGGATGAACACCAAAACCCACACCGCCACGGACAGCTAAATGTACCCGGGCATGGCGGTAAAAACGGGCATCCCGGCCCTAGAGACCAAGGGCCTCAACACAGTCAGCGCCCTCAGCACGCAGCCAGTTCAAGCTTGGCGACCCGATTCCGCGAGGAGCAGGTTGTGACGAAAGTCTTCAGAATGGAGCCCAGATTCCACCAAGAGCAGGCTTTTGCAAAAGACTCTAGTCAGCACGGTCCGAACCATTCTGACCGTACACCAGCGCCGTTTGCGTATGGCGGTGGATCAAAGGCCGGGGCTGCTCCAGAACACAAGCCACAGCAGCCCGGCTATGATCGCACATCAACACTCATGGGCGCCCCTTCCTACATGGCAGGCGGTCGACCTGTGTACCCCTACCCGTACCCCAAACCCCAACTTTCCCCTATCCCCCGCCGCCCCCACCCCCTGGAGTGCCGCAGCTTAGTGAGAGTGACTGTGCCGCCTTGTTTTTCGCTTCTTCAAAAGTTCAGGCCACGCGCCGGAAATTAGGACACGCGTGATAGCCATTTTGACATTCTTTGATAAAGTCCCACTGTGCGCGTTTTGTGGACCAATTATTGACAGTAATTTCCAATCTGCTATTGTCATTTCCCGATTTAAATATACTTTTTTCACTTAGCGATTTTAAAAAATATTATAGTTGTACCATTTTCTTACACTTTAAATTTGTTTGTTTTTCTTTCTTCTTATTTTTAAGTCGTCAAATTAGCTTTGTGTATTATGAACTTTGTCGCAGGTGAACGTGCATAGTTCCTTGACAAGTCATTTTTCATTTGTTTTCTTTTATACTTGCTGACTTTGTTATATTTTGTTGACATAACCAAGCAAGAAAACCGTAAACATTCTGCTGAACTTAGACTAAGCGCGTGATAAACATTGTGTTTCTTTGCCGTGTATTCTTTTATTGAGCTTATTTAAAGCATTCTATAGATATTGATATTAGCTGATTTTTATTTTTTATTTTTTTGGATTATTTTCTTGTGACCATATTAATTTTGTATTATATCTTTCGCTACATTTGCGTTTTTACCGACATGCAAAATCGTAATCTAAATACTGTTCCGAAACGAACAGACGAACTGAGAATTGGCCATCTTAACATATACCATCTTGTTAACAAGGCGCCCGATTTATCTGTGTTCCTAAACACACCCTTACATTTTCATATTTTTGGTGTGTCCGAGTCGAGGCTTAAAAGTTCAATAAGGGATAACTCCATTTCTGTCCCAAATTTCTCAGTACTCCGCAGAGATGCCTCAACCCCACAACACACTGGACTAGCTGTATATATACATAATACAATACTTGGTAGCGTCAAACGGCGACAAGACTTAGAGTCACCTCAAGTGGAAAGCTTGTGGGTAGAAGTGAAGACATCTAAATCACCCCCCGTCCTCATTGGCTTTATTTATAGAAATCCCGCAGCCAGCTGGGACTGGTATGATGACTTCGTAGCAATGATGGATAGCGTAAATCAAAATAAAGCTGACGTTGTTCTTTTGGGCGATTTTAATATTGATCTTTCTAAATAGAAAGGGTCCAATGCTGCATGGGCGTCAACAACAGCACTATTCGGTTTAGAACAGTTAATTAAAACCCCCACTAGAACGACATGTACATCTTCAACCCTGATTGATCGTTACAAATGATGATAAAATATCAAATGTACATGTTCCCTCCTTAGCTGTCAGTGACCATAACCCAGTATGTTGCACAGTCTCCATGAAACCAGACAAAGAGAACAAAAAGAGACATAAAACAATTAAATATCGTTCTTTCAAAACATTTAATAACGGCGACTTTCTGCGGGATATGCGCAATACTCCTTTCAGGGACGTGTATAACCACACTTCTCCTGACAGTGCCCTGTCGTACTGGATGGATCTATTCCTTGGAGTCCTAAATAAGCATGCGCCCATACGAGAAAAACGAGTTAAGCACTCTACCCTGCCACCCTGGTTAACAGTAGATGTCAAACAGGCCATGTCATTTAGAGACAAACTTAAGAAAGAAAAACAGTTTGATTTATATAAGAAACAACGAAATCGTGTTAAATACTTAGTGAGAGCGTCAAAAAAAAAATGTTCTTCCAGGAAATGATTAGGGACAAAAAAGATACAGCATTGGTGTGGAAAGCCCTGAACGTTATAACAAAGGGTAAATCAGCCTCTGAAATACCATCCCATTTGTCAGCTGATATATTAAATAAGCACTTCCTATCGACAGCTGAAACACTTGCTTAGTCAGCTGCAAGTAGTAACGCAGAGTACCAAGTTCCTAGTGTACTGGAAAAATACTGTGAGGCCAAAAATATACTGCAGACATTCATCATTCCTGATATTACTGTCGCTAAAGTCGGCAAATTCATCTCTAGCATGCCGAACAAAAAGTCCACCGGGATGGATGGTATAGACAACAAAATTCTGAAAATGTCACTACCATATACGGTAGAGGCACTCACTTATATCTTTAACCTCTGTATAAAACACAGCACGTTTCCAACGATTTTCAAAGAGGCCAAGGTAATTCCAATCCCTAAATCAAAAGATATTGAAAATGTCAATAACTACCGTCCTATCTCACTTTTGTCGGCACTGTCAAAGCCCCTTAAAAAACACATACAAAAACACCTCCTCGATTTTCTAGAAAAGGGCAATTTCATAAATATTCATCAGTCCGGCTTTAGACCGAAACACTCATGTCAGTCAGCACTGGTACACATTGCAGACAGCTGGCTGGAATCAAAAAATAAAAACCTGATGTCTGGAGCTGTTTTCTTAGACCTACAAAAAGCATTTGATCTTGTCGACCATGACAATCTCTTAAAGAAGCTAGCAGCATACCATATAAGTGAAACTGCCATAGCATTTTTTAGATTATACCTAAAAGACAGAAAACAAAATGTATATACTCATGGAAAATACTCTAAACAAGGACAAGTTAACTACGGTGTCCCCCAGGGGTCGATCTTGGGACCTCTTCTATTTATAATATTCATTAATGATTTGCCTTTGCATATTACTAACACTGATGTTAATTACAACCTGTTTGCGGACGATACGAGCCTCCATGTTTCGGGTTAAAAAAAAAAAACAGCTGATTAACATTAACTTACAAAGTAGTCTCACCGAGGTTTCCGACTGGTGTAGAGAGAATCATATGGTTCTTCATCCAGGAAAAACAAAGAGTATTTTAATCACTACACGACAAAAAACCAACACCGACCACAGCCGTTACATTTACAACTGAACGTTAAACCGATAGAACAAGTCATAGAGCGTAAATTCTTGGGAACACACGTTGACGAACAATTATGTTGGGAGACGCATATAAATATAGTCTGTAAAACCATTGATAAAAACACTTTCCTGTTGTCCTAGCTTAAACAAGTAACGGATACACATACTCGTAAACTGTTTTTTCATGCCCATATCAAGTCTCACGTTGATTATGTCTCCACAGTGTGGGACGGTTGTAGTGATGTTCACATGAACAGGTTAAACTCTCTATATAAAAGAGCTGTCAAAATGATAGATACGCGGCCCATTCCTACCAAAGACAAATTTAGACATCTAAACATTCTCGGCCTGCGTCAACAACTTAATTTCAACAAGTGCATCCTCATGCACAAGATATTAAATAACATGACACCGCAGTATCTAACCACCAAATTTGTGCCACAGCAAGAACGCGAACGGTCCTCAAGGAACAATACTTTATCCCTATCTCTGCCTAGAATTGACCTCTTTAAAACTAGTTTATCCTTTTCTGGACTGTTTGTATGGAACACTATTCCTGCACATTTGAAGACTATAGCCTCACTTGGGATCTTTAAAACGAAACTTTTCGATTACCTTATGAGCCAAAGATAACAACACTGGGCATTTAAACAAACCTTGATGGTTAATGCTTTCATGTAATATAATTATGCATTTATCTATATTGTTGGTATGTGTGTGTGTATGTGTGTGTGTGTGTGTGTGTGTGTGTGTGTGTGTGTGTGTGTGTGTGTGTGTGTGTGTGTGTTATAAGATGAATGTTAAGTGTTATTATTATTTTGTGTCATTTTTTAAAAATTTTATTGTTGCATGAAATAATATGTGTAAATATAATTGTTTATTATTATTATTATCTTTTAATCTTTTTTATGTTGTAGATGTTAGCAAAGGCAAGTTTGTAAAATGACGATTTGTTTCTGTCAAAACTTTTTACCATTGATAAATAAAGTTTCATCATCATCATCATCATCATCATCATCTCTCTCTCTCTCTCTCTCTCTCTCTCTCTCTCTCTCTCTCTCTCTCTCTCTCTCTCTCTCCTCTCTCTCTCTCTCTCTCTCTCTCTCTCTCTCTCTCTCTCTCTCTCTCTCTCTGTGTCTCTCTCTCTCTCTCTTTCTCTCTCTCTCTCTCTCTCTCTCTCTCTCTCTCTCTCTCTCTCTCTCTCTCTCTCTATCTCTCTCTATATATATATATATATATATATCTTCTCTCTCTCTCTCTCTCTCTCTCTCTCTCTCTCTCTCTCTCTCTCTCTCTCTCTCTCTCTCCCCCCCCTCCCTCCCTCCCTCCCTCTCTCTCTCTCTCTCTCTCTCTCTCTCTCTCTCTCTCTCTCTCTCTCTCTCTCTCTCTTTCTCTCTCTCTGTGGTATAAGATGAATGTTGAGTGTTACTATTATTTTGTGTATATCATTTTTTATTACTATTATTTTGTTTTTATTTGTTGGAACATTATTGTTGCATGAAATAATGTGTGTAAATATGTCTTTATTATTTTATGTTGTAGATGTTAGCTAATGGCAAGTTTGTAAAATGACGATTTGTTTCTGTCAAAACTTATTACCGTTGATAAATAAAGTTTCATCATCATCATCATCTCTCTCTCTGTTCTGGATTCTTTTTTAAATAATCCGGAGGGTAATGGCTAAACCAATTGGTTTGAAGCCAACTAAATCTTAAAATGGATTAGGGCCAAGTTTGGTGATGGCGTTACCTTCTCATGTTTGTCCTGAAATATGTCTTGCTCAAAAGTTAATTTGAAAAGACAAAAAATGCTCAAACGGACTCTAATAATAATTTTTAACAGTCTGAAATCGCGAAGTGCCCGTCCGTCCTGTTCACTGCAGACGGCATGGAGATGTAAACCCTTCACTAGTAGGGCGCAGCCAATAACAACCAAGATTCATGAGACCTCGGGCAAATGGGTTTAAGAGGCAGACGAGGTAGACGGCTGCAAATCAACAATAGTGGAACCTCTTCCGTGCCAAGTGAACGTGATCCAACTGCAGGAGATCAGGGTTTATAGTCATTACTTTTTTTCTTTAATCAAATAACTTTTCTTTAATTCTGGTAAAAGGTTAAGAAATAAATTTTCTTTACTTATTTTTGGAAAATTAAAGAAATAAATTTTCTTTCATTTTTCTTTTTAATGAAATAAATTTGCGTTAAATACATGAATTATCATTTATTGCTCAGCTCACACACAAAAAAAGTGGCATACAGTTGAAAAGTGACACGCCACCAGATTTCCTCCTCTACCCACTATCTAAAACACTATCTGGCCAGATACATGCAGTAGTTATGAGAAGGGGGAAGACAGAAAAAAAAAAAAAAACTCGGAAAACTGCACAGCACAAGAAAAAGTCATGCGCCTAAAAATGGAACAATTCAGGCTTGTTTGATCTTATTTCGTGCTGCTGACAAATCCACTCATCTGCAAGAGCCATAGATCCTCAACGACCCCAGCAGTCTTGGGTGCGGGGGGGGGGGGGGGGGGGCCGGGGGCTGATGGGTTAATGACGATCTATGCCTAATACAATTAAAAATGTATGCATGCACCCGTTCAGGTTTTCACCTGTGCTGTCCAATCGTTGCTGTACCATCTGCCTTCTCACTCCTGAAACGAAAACCACCCAACTGCAAGAGGCATAGATCCTCATGAACCCCCGCAACTGCGGGGGCTCATGAGGATCTATGCCTCTTCTTGGGATAATCTGCGCTCATGTTTCGCTCAAGCAAAGTGGATCTCTTAAGTTTTTCACCTGTCCAATCGTTGCTGTACCATCTGACTTTTTACTCCTGAAACGAAAACCACCAAACTGAAAGAGGCATAGATCCTCATGAGGCCCCGCAACTGCGGGGGCTTGTGAGGATCTATGCCTCTTGCTAGGATAATCTACACTCATGATTTTCTCAAGCAATGGGGCTCCGTTAAGTTTTTCAACTGTCCAATCTTTGCTGTAGGAGTGCCATCTGCCTTCTCACTCCTGAAATGAAAATCACCCAACTGAAAGAGGCATAGATCCTCATGAGCCCCCGCAACTGCAGGGGGCTCGTTAGGATCTATGCCTCTTCCTGGGATAATCTACACTCATGATTTTCTCAAGCAAAGGGGATCCGTTCAGTTTTTCACCCAGAGGCATAGATCCTCCAAACCGCCTCAAACCGGCTGCAACTGGGTCAAACCGGCTTTGCGCATAACATCTGTTTGTTCGTGGCGGAAAAACAAACTGAAGTAACGAAATTTTTAACGAAAAAAATCGATAATCGTTACTTTTATTTTTTAATTCGTTGAATTTTCTTTAACTTTTTAAAAACATTAACACGTTAAATTTTCTTTAACCAAAAATTTAATTTGTTAAATCGTTAAATCGTTATATCGTTAAATCTTCCAACCCTGCAGGAGATCGATCCTCAGCTCGTAGCTGTGTAGGCCACGAGGGTGCTTGCCTCTAGCTCGCATCACATTGTGTTCAAGTGCTTTCACGTTCCGTCACATTCGTCTTCTTCATACTCGCCAAACTTCATATTTGCGTTACTTGATATTCATCAACCTGCCTATTTACCAACCTTCATACTCAACTTCCTTCATATTCACGTTACTTCGTATTCACGTCACTTCATATTCACGTTACTTCATATTCACGTCACTTCATATTCAACAACCTTCATAATCACCAACCTTCATATTCACCAACCTTCATATTCACCAATTATTTAATTAGTGAAATTAACCTTCACATTCACCAGCTTTCTATTTGCCAACCTTCACATTGTAAGATAAGATACGATACGATAAGATAGTTTATTGCCATATCTTTCCGTGTAAATAAATATTAAAAAAAAACATTAAAAACATTGGAATGTGTCGTAATGTCAGTTACTAAAGACTAAAATAATATCGCAGCAATTATCACACAAACTTATCTTATCGTAATTGCGTATCTTTGTTCATTCAAAGACTGAAAGCCATAACTGCGCAATACAGGCAACTTGGGCTCTTCAAAGACTGAAAGCCATAACTGCGCAATACAGGCAACTTGGGCTCTTCAAAGACTGAAAGCCATAACTGCGCAATACAGGCAACTTGGGCTCTTCAAAGACTGAAGCCATAACTGCGCAATCCAGGCATTGTGGGCTCTTCAAAGACTGAAAGCCATAACTGAGCAATGCAGTCAACTTGGGCTCTTCAAAGACTGAAAGCCATAACTGCGCAATACAGGCAACTTGGGCTCTTCAAAGACTGAAAGCCATAACTGCGCAATACAGGCAACTTGGGCTCTTCAAAGACTGAAGCCATAACTGCGCAATGCAGGCAATGTGGGCTCTTCAAAGACTGAAAGCCATAACTGAGCAATGCAGTCAACTTGGGCTCTTCAAAGACTGAAAGCCATAACTGCGCAATGCAGGCAACTTGGGCTCTTATGGCTTTTGGTCTGAATACAACAATACACGAGGAAGACATAACTGCGCAATACAGGCAACTTGGGCTCTTATGGCTTTTGGTCTGAGTACAACAAGACATGAGGAAGACATAACTGCGCAATACAGGCACTTGGGCTCTTATGGCTTTTGGTCTGAATACAACAAGACATGAAGAAGACATAACTGCGCAATACAGGCAACTTGGGCTCTTATGGCTTTTGGTCTGAGTACAACAAGACATGAAGAAGACATAACTGCGCAATGCAGACAACTTGGGCTCTTATGGCTTTTGGTCTGAGTACAACAAGACATGAAGAAGACATAACTGCGCAATGCAGACAACTTGGGCTCTTATGGCTTTTGGTCTGAGTACAACAAGACATGAAGAAGACATAACTGCGCAATGCAGACAACTTGGGCTCTTATGGCTTTTGGTCTGAGTACAACAAGACATGAAGAAGACATAACTGCGCAATGCAGACAACTTGGGCTCTTATGGCTTTTGGTCTGAGTACAACAAGACATGAAGAAGACATAACTGCGCAATGCAGACAACTTGGACTCTTATGGCTTTTGGTCTGAATACAACAAGACATGAGGAAGCCATAACTGCGCAATACAGGCAACTTGGGCTCTTATGGCTTTTGGTCTTTGAATACAACAATACATGAGGAAGACAATGTGCGCCCTCTGGCAGGGGAGGGGTTAAAGACAACAGTACCTGGTGTTCACAGTAAAAGAGTGCTCACTCTGTTTCCCAGATGACGTGCAGAAGGGAGACACAGTGATCGTCAACTTTACGGCAAGCCTGACCACTGGTCGGACTCTGTTTTTCCTTTACTACCACTTCCATGGCGGTCAGTGCTGTAGTTCTGCATTAGCTAAAACGTCTGTGACAGACACTGTTTCATATCACTAACCCATTGTACCCCAAGACCGAAATCTTCAAATGTTGCCGTCGTCCTCTGAAGGCTGCACTGCCGTGCAGGACACAGATCGACCATGATAGTCCAAGGGTGATACTAGAATAGCTTGGCGCCCATAGGCGCCTAGCTATTCTGGCATCGTCCTTGAACTATCATGGTCGATCCTTATCTTGCTGTGGTGTGTCTGGGGTAGAATGAGTTTTAAAAACCAACTTCTATGGCAGTGTTTTTGTTATCATTGACCCATTCAGCCCAGATATCCTACACAGGAGATGGATCGACCATGATAATTCAAGTGTAGTGCCAGATTAGCTTGGCGCCTATCAGACATTTCTTTTTGGATAACCACAAACAGCTGGTCACAGCAAGCCATCACATAGTGTTGTGCAATGTACACACATTTAAAAAAGAAGTCAAACAATGTATGTACGCATAATTAGTTATTGAAGTTGCGGGTCCGGTGGGACGATGTATCACAATGTCGAGATGGCTTATGAAGGCTGAGACCCGATACCTTCAGGGCGTTTATCAGCCTTCAGCTTAAATTAGATCAGTTTATTTGGTTTAGTTTCGATTACAAAGTAAAGTAGGTAATAGCACTGTCAGGGGAGAGAAGTGTTCATGATCGACCAGTGATCATAGATCTACTGTGGTCAAAGCACAAAAAAGCTATGATCACTGGTCGATCATGAACACTTCTCTCCCCTGACAGTGCTATTACCTACTTTACTTTGTAATGTTCATAAAATATTTGCACTGGCAGTCACCTCTTTCAACAGTTCTAGCACTATATCACCACACTCCCCACCCCAAGCTGACTGTTGTAATGTATTTCACTATTAATAAATTTTGTGGTACGTGAGTCGTTGTCTAAAGCATGCGCGTTCGCGCGCGAGTTGTGAGTGCGCGCTTAGAGTTATAATTATTATAAGATAAGCGCATTATAAATACCGTAATTATTATTTTTATTATTATTATTTTACCCTTTTCTTTGAGTTTAGTCTCATTTATTTCCTTATCACACGAGTTTCTTTGTGGCTGCTTGCTACATTTTGTTTGCGTACCGTTGGGTGTGTGTTCGATCACAAATCCCCTTCGCGTGATGTTGCAGCCTGTAACAACGTTAAGCTTGGAAACAAGGGGACGGTATCGAGCCCTGGTTATCCTTCCCTGGATTATCCTCTTGGTTCGGACTGCACGTGGACCCTGTCAGTAACCGAGACGACGCACGTCTTTATGACGCTGTTGGACATTGACATCTCAGGCAAGTGTACACGGCGGTCCTTGGTAGTGCTGCTACTGATGCTTTAACCCTTTCACTTTCGAATGCCCGCGAGTCCGGTCCAACTGCAAGAGACTTAGGTTCTCATAAGCCCCGCGCAGTTGCGTGGGCTCGTGAGTATGTGGATACTATGTACTGCCATTTGCCTTAAGAAGCATAAAGCACAGGAATCTGTGTTGGTCTCGTTACAATTACAAACATCACAATCAACGATGAGAAACAATTAATACTCTATCACAAAAATCCAGGGCCGTGCACACTGTACAAACTTTAAAGTCAAACAGCTAATCACACAAACCGATACGTACCCACTCACACACCCACGCTCATCCCCCCCCCCCACACACACACACACGCGCGCACGCACACACACACACACACACACACACACACACACACACACACACGTCTATTAATTGAGGAACTCTAAATTACTTAACCCTTTCAGTCCCAAGGTCCCATTTCTCCAAAGGTTGGAAGTGTTGCCCAATGACTTTCTACCAGGAGGCAGGAGATGAATTGACGACGATGATAATTCAAGGGTATTGCCAGATTAGCTTGACGCCTTCAGGCGCCAAGCTAATCTGAGTGCACCCTAGAGAGAGAACAATAGAGATCCCAAAGAATCAAATTTCAATAAGGCCGCACCCATCATTAAATCTCGCCTTTATCGATCATAAAATCCTTGACCCGCCATGACCTTTCTACTATCGCCGAATCACCCTATTGTTTTTTGAAAAAGTGGCGACCATAATTAGTGCGGCCTTATTGAAATTTGATACATTTGTAGTCTCTTATTATCTCTCTCTATAACTATTGTCGCTGACAACATCTAAACATCTGCAAATGTAGACTGATAATTTTAAAAGCGAATCTAGGGTAGGTAACACCTTTTTAGCACTGGTATACTGTCTTCACAGCAGCACATTATGGAACCTACCACAAAATGATATATACTGACAAAGTCGATTTCCAAGGAACACGATTTTCTCTACCAGTTAGCCTACCCTCTCACTGTGTACACACACTCTTACAATAGTCGTTTATGCATACAATTTAGTACACTGTCCCCATTTCTTTTCATGCTACGCTTGACAAGAGAGGGTCTTTAGAAATTGTCAGTGCAGTCAGGTTCATGCGGGTAGGGGACAGCCCTGCGTGGGAACGTCCCTAGCATAATGGCTTGTTATGAAAAAAGCTATTCTATTGACTGAGTCACTGATTTAAAACGACACAAGTATCACCCTTTTAACACAGGCCTTCTAAGTCTGATTCCACTGTAAGTTAGTAAGGTATCTGACCTTGAACATAGAGGAGATGTAGTCAAACATCCTCTACACACACACACAAACACATAAACACACAAACACACACACACATATATACACACTCACACAAACATGTATAAACAAAACATAAGGACCTACCTTGCCACACAGGTACACACCATTTACACAAAGGTTACATCTCATGGTGAAACATACAAGCTGGTTTTTCTCAAGGTTTACAATTTCCAAACCAGCTAGCTAACTTTTTCACCATGCCCGCACACACACTCTTTCAGAATGCTGTTGTGGTCTATACAATTTCAGCTTTGTTACACATGGACCCTTGCATGCGTTGACTTTTCCTCAGAAATTATGACGAGACATGCATTTGCCACAAGCCACGACCCGCTCAAATCTTTTGTCAGTGCGGTTTGTTAAAATAATTACAGATCTAAAACAGACCAGGGTGAAGGTGTATAATCACTGACTTTATAACAGGTCTCTCTCTCTCTCTCTCTCTGTGAGGAGCACATAGGGGATTGTGTCGGGTGTTGTTCCATTCACTGTTCAAACCCAATTAGCATTTTATGGGGACACGATATCTATAATGAAAAATAAGACATACCTTAGCGTGTTTAGACATAACATGGTGTTTTTTCATGAATACCGTGTTAGTGTGATGAATATCGAACTGCTTCAAAAAGTTTTGAAAACTTTTTCTAAACCTAAAGGCGAATTATAAAGTTTATGAATAAATTACCTAACAGGTTCAGTCATGACGTGGAAAATGTTTGCCCTTGGACCATACATATCACGCATGCCACACACATATCACGCATGCCGCACACCCGCCGCGTGTGGTGCGGCAACCTGCCGCGTGTGGTGCGGCACCCGCCGCGTGTGATGCGGCAACCTGCCGCGTGTGGTGCGACACCCTCCGCGTGTGATGCGGCAACCCGCCGCGTGTGGTGCGGCACCCGCCGCGTGTCGTGCGGCAACCTGCCGCGTGTGGTGCGGCACCCGCCGCGTATAGCATTGTAACCTATATGTTCTACTTGGCTCTCACTTGGCCAGGGTGCTGATTTATAATTTAATGCAAAGTCAATAATCCTTAGTACTATGTCAGGTATGTTCGCTTTAAGGGACAGTGTCGTGTACATGACACTGTAATTTAAATCTGTGAAGCATGCCATTCATAAACCCACCCAAATCATTTATACAATACAATTATACAATTCATACAATTATGCCAAAGCCAACAACAAATATCTGGATGACCTTGACCAGGGTTTTGAGCCCTCATGGTCAAGGTCATTCATTACAATTTGTATGGATATGCGATGTGTGAGTTATTACCCTTGAAAAACGTTTGTCTACATGATTTGTCACAGTATGACATAACAGAGTTAACAAACTATATTATGAATCTTGACCGGAATGATCCAAAGGGTTGGATCTTTGAAGTAGACCTAGAGTACCCACACCATCTACACGATTACCACAATGATTATCCATTAGCAGCTGAGAAAATGAGTATGACGGGGAAAAAAGAAGATATTAAACTTGTGCCAAATTTGAATGACAAATTTAATTACGTTTGCCACTATCACTTACTGCAGTTTTAAATCAGACACGGGTTAGTACTAAAGAAAGTTCACAGAGGAATTCAATTTGATCATAGTGCTTTCATGAAAGATTACATAATGAAAAACACAACATTGTGTGCCAGAGATGGCAACACTGCATTCGACAAAGACTTCTTTATGCTTTTGAACAATGCCTGTTTTGGCAAGACGATGGAAAATCCTCATCACCGCAAAGATGTGAGACGTGTCACAACTGAATCAGGTGCAATTAAACTTACAGGCAAGCCCAGTACACAGGGTACAAAGAGTTTCATTCATCATTGTATGCAGTGTCACTCAAAAAAAAAAAGATTGTCAAATTGGACAAGCCAGTATTCATTGGTATGGCAATTCTTGAGTTGTCAAAACTGTTGATGCTTGAATTTTATTGTGATTACTTTAAACCAAAGTATCCTGAGTGTCATCTGCTATACACTGACACTCACTCTATGATTATTGATGTGAGTACTGAAGACTTTTATGAAGACATGAAAACAGAGTTACACATGTATGACACGTCTGACTATCCTAAAGATCACCCGCTGTACAGCACACAAAACAAAAAAGTCTCACAAACCAGATAGATGAGGCTAGCACTGGCACAATTGTACACAAACCAAGGGGAATCACTCAGGGCCGGACAGACAAACAGTTAGATCCCCTGCCCCCATGTGTTATATAAGAGACCTGATACATCAATTTTGAAGATGCAAATGATCGTCTTATTCTGCGATTGGGTGCCTGATAGCTGGGGGCAGGGGATCTAACTGTTTGTCTGTCCGGCGCTGAGTGATTCCCCTTGGTTTGTGTACAATTCTGCCAGCGCTAGTCTCACCTATCTGGTTTGTGAGTATTTATAACTCGAGGCAAATTTGTATCGCTATATCGTTACATTGTTGTGTAATGTTCTGTGCATCTACTGTGGGAAATTAGGGTATTTACCTGACCACATATGGTAGTGCACCTTCTTGTTTGTGTATGTATGTTTCCCCTGCCTACTTCCTAAGTTCCGGAGAAAGACATGGGCTATATAAGAGACCTGATGCATCTATTTTGAATATGCAAATGATCATCTTATTCTATACCTGCGTATTTCTCTGTGGGCTGGCGATTGGGTGCCTGATAGGCGGGGGCAGGGGATCTAACTGTTTGTCTGTCCTGCTCTGAGTGAGTCCCCTTGGTTTGTGTAAAACAAAAATGTGCCTGATAAGTTTAAGGATGAACTGAATGGTGTGCGGATAGTTGAGTATGTTGGACTGAGGTCAAAAATGTATTCTATACTGCACCAAAAGGGTAGTCAGTCGAAAGTCAAAGGAATAAATAAAAAAAAAACAGTGATTAAAAATAAAGACATTCGTCATGAACATTACAAGCAAGTGTTAGATGGGGCATTAATGCCTGATTATCCAAACAAGTCACTGAGATCAAACAAACATACTCTTGAAATGATCCAAACACATAAAAAGTCACTGGCAGTAGGGGACACAAAATGTGTTTTTCACAGTAAGGAGAAGTCTTATGCACCTGGACACTACAGGCTCAAGTTATCTGAAGATATTTGTGATGAGCTCATTGATGAACTGATTGACGAATTGGTCAAAAGTGAGTAACAGTGTCTTGGAGAATAATCTGTAATTCTTCTCTAACAAATGCCCTCTGTGGGGCTGGTTCATATAAATAATATATTGATGCGTCAGCGCTGGGAATAATTTTTTTTTTATATTATGAAAAGTCGCAGACCAAATGTGGTCAGTTGCTCTGCGCCTCACATCATTCTCAGACTCGCCGGGCTGATATATATATCTCACTTGTTTTGTAAACAAACTTGTGTCTGGCACTAGCAGTGGTCCTGACGGTGTCATTGTTTCTGGCTCTTTAATTGTTTTCAATTTAATATCATCAGCAGGCTTTACATGGCATTCGTTATTCATTGCTTTTATCACATGTGGTAATCTCTTTACCCATTCAGTGTTACGCGTGTCATGCATCAGTTCCTTAGCATACTGGTACCTGAAAAGTCTCTCCTATAATTGCTTGTTGAAATTTTCAACAATTGCCTGTGATCTGTGTACACCTGGAATGCCTCTTCTAACCAGTACGCTGTGCTTCACAAATAACTGATTAACGGCGCCCTTGAATTCAGATCCGTCATCAACCTGTATGAGCCTGGGGTATTTTAAAGGGCCTTCACTATATATTTTTTTAATGCTGTAGCAACTGTGGTAGGGTTTTTGTCAGATATGGGTTCAGCATCCTTATAACTTGAAGCTATGTCCACAACAGTCAGTGCATATTTGTAAAGCTTTTTTCTTATTGTATCATGTGGAAGAAATAGGAGGTCCATTTGATGTGTCATTTGGGATAGTGTTTTCAAAATGAGGTCTTGTTATTTTTCTTGGAGCAGGTAAATATATCTGCCAAATTGCCTGTCTCTGTAACCATTGTTTTATCTCATTGAGTGATACATCTCCGCCTACAGTGGTATGTAATTTCTGATTCACAGTTGCTCCTTTGCAGTACCCAATTGGAGAGTAATATATTTTCAATAGTTTAGCGTCTGTCATTTTTTCTAGCAATATAAAAACCAGTAAAAAATACAAATGTCATTCCCACTAGAACAAAAATTATTTCTCCGTTTCTTTGTTGTGTGCTTGGTTGATAATAGTCACTAAGTTTTGGTTTTGGGGTAGACATGTCATTACCCGTGACGAGAAAATATTCACGGATTGCGTGGTCGGTATTTCTAAAAGTATGTTGTGCGTGGCTTTCTAGTCTAAGTTTTTCATCGATGAAATCAAGTTTTTCTATTCTTTGCTTCTCATAATCCTGTTGTGCTTGTACAAGTTTTTCAGATGCTTCATTGTGACGTGACGCTTCATTTCTTCTGCTGATTCTTCTCTACCCACTTTTGAAAAAAGATAATTTGATCCACTAAATGCCAATGTATTAACAACTGCACCACCAATCATAATAGCTATAGTCGCCATACTTATTTTAATTACATAGAAACATTTTCTGGAATAATTCCTTGCTTTATGAGAAAGTCTTTTATCGCAATTGAAGCTGTAACAACTACAACTAATTTAGCACTGTCTTCAAAGTCTAATCTACTCAGGTCTGCTGATTTCATTTTGAGTAGACTTTTTCCCAGCATAGAGTAAGCTACTACTAGTCCACTTATCATGGCAGAGTGATAGACAAGGTTCATTATGTTCTTTGTGTCGCTCATTTTATTAGGCAATAAAAATTAAAATATTTTTTTATTCACAGCATATGAAATGGGTCAATGGCTTTGGGTGTTACTGGTAATGTGGAGACTTCTGGTTTTGTTTTTGGAGTGTCTGAATTTTGGGACACTGTACGAGTCTGTGGTTTGTACTTTTTGTATAATTGGTAACCTATATAACCAAATCTGACAACAAATCCAGCAACTATATATTTTGTTGTTTGAGGTTTAGACTCGGTTGTTTGTCTTTCACTTTGATGTGGGTGTGACGGAGTTGGTCCTGAAGGTCCTGGCGGTAGTGACACTGGTGCTGGGGCTGGTGCTGTTGGTGATGGGTCAGATATATGAGCCTTTTCTATTGATGCTTGAAGCTGTAATTTTTTTTTTTTTGTCTGTTATATTCGGCTAATCTTTTTCCAGCCTCTAGCCTCTGGCAACAAACTTAAGCTTAACACTGACAAAACCGAAGTCATGCCTGCCGGCTCTCAGTCTCGCCTTAGTCAGATTGACAGCTAGTTCGCAAACATTGGTGGCTGCAGCATTCCCTTCCAGAAATGTGTCAAATATCTGGGTGTGAAGATTGATTCCACGCTCTCCATGCATGATCATATCAGTAGCGTCTGCCGAGCTGGTTTCCTTGAGTTGCGCAGAATTTCTTCCCTCAGACCGAATCTCACAGAAAGTGCGGCGTCAAGACTTGTAAATGCATTCATTACTTCCAGGCTCGATTATTGCAATTCTGTACTAGTAGGTTGACCAGCAGATCAGATATCACGCTTGCAGATGATTAAAAACAATGCAGCACATCTCATCTTGAAGAAACGAAAGAGAGACCATGTTATGCCTCCACTGAAGCAGCTGCACTGGCTGCCCGTCAAATTCCGCTGCCAGTACAAAATTGCAATTTTTGCCTATCAGCATTTTGACAGATCTCTCCCGCCGTACCTCTCTGCCAAGCTGTCTGCTTATCAGCCATTATGCACCCTCCGTTCCTCCAGTGAAAAACTTTAAAATCCTAAAGCTTAACATGAAAAGTGTCGGGGAGCGTTCTTTCACCTTTTTAGCCCCAAGTGTCTGGAATTCTCTGCCAACTGAAATGCGGCATCTGCCCACATTGTCACAGTTCAAAGCTCACTTAAAGACTTTTCTTTTTTTGTCGGGCATTTAACACTTAGCTCATATTTAGCTAACTGTTCACTGACTGCCACTTATTCTGATCCCAGAGGAAGTGAATGTAAGGTGTTGGGAAGGGATGGGGTGATTTAAGGTAGTGTATAATTGTGCGTGTGTGTCTGAGAGAAAGGGTGTGCCATTGTGCATGTGCAGTGAGTCCAGCGTTTTCCTGGAGAACAGCGCTATACAAGAACTATATTATTATTATTATTATTATTATTATTATTATTATTATTATTATTATTATTATTATTATTATTACCCTGCCTGGACTTTTAGTCTTAGTCACCGTTTGAACCTGTGTTCAAGACAGGACTCGGTTGCGGAGTCGTCTGGGTCTCGTCCATTTTCTTCTGCTTTAAAATTTATTTTCGAAAAATCAATTTGCCTCCCAGTGACAAGCAAAGTTTTCACAGGTGCAAGGTAATTGCCAAACTTGTAAAACATGACGCATGCTAATTTTCCGATTGAGCTTGAAACAATAGGGTTGCTTTCAAGGTCGTGTGATAGACTGTCAGTGTCTACAGGTAGAGAGTGACTCACTGCTTTTGTGTATTGACAGACAAGTGATGGACTTAAATCCCTAGTCATTAGTGAAGCGATGTGATTTTCGTATTTAGAATACAGTTTAATTAACTCCTCAGCCGTGAGGGATTCTATATCTTCTGTCATGTATTGTTTTCCAAGATAAGCTTTCGATTTGCCTGAAACAAATACAGATAGAAGACACTGTTTTTTAGAGTCTAAGTGTTTGTTTTCTACAGCGTTGATATCGTTTAGAAGAAGTAATTCATCTTGATTCATTTTATAATAATATAAAAAAAAGTAAACCAAAAAACAAAATTGCAGGTAATTTTGAAATTTGTTATCAAGCAAAATCATGTTTTATAGAAAGTTACATTAACAGTAACTTCATACATTACCATCAGTCAGCTATATAGTCAGTAACTTTTTACGTTTACCCAAGACAAGATTATATGTGGCATATCAGCCTGCCTGTGGCAAACAGGTGGGTAAACAAGTCTCTCTATGAAGGTAGATTTTATTTTCAGTTGCCAACGGTGTAGGACACTACACCAAACACTGTATTGTTTCGTAAGTAATTTCAAGTGCACTGTCATGTGAGTGTCATCTGAGTACATAAACAACAGATCCTCAAAAGCCGACCGGGCTCCAGGCTTGACTCCCGTTTTACAATGTATCAGTCAGTTGTACTCTCAGGACCCTCATTATGAGTAGGCTGTGAGTCTTGACTATAAACATTTGCCACAAGCCACAGCATAGTTTAACAGTTCAGTTCTGAACTCCTGAGGACTCCATATTTTATGAATAATATTAATGACAAGTATGTCAAGTGACGACTATTGTTTGCTGAATGGCCTGTCGTCGGTTTACTCATGTTTGGTGTATGCTATTGTCGTGTTACCTAGGTTCTGAATGTAACATGAATGACGCATTTTAAAATTAACATACATGTCTCATAGCCACCTCACACAGAGAGAGGCCTGATTTAAAAGTCAGTACATAGATGTGTTATTTTCTGTCCTGTTTAAACCTGTGTATGGTCAACATAAAAAGCTGCCGTCTTGTTTACCTACAGTGAGTCATGAACACCTGCCTGTTTACACCGAAATCAGTCTCGAGAGAGGGGGAATATGGGAGTTTTAGAGAATCTTCTTTGGCCCTCATTTTTCTATGTTATTCGCTCACAAAAACGCACACGACCTTGCCTTTCCTTTTTCTCAAATTCCTTTTATTTTTCTCTGTAATTAGATATATAAAGAAAGAACTGAATCTTCATTAACACTATGACTGAGAATTTAAGGGGTTAACTCAGTCATAGTGTTAATAATACTTCAAATCCCCTCCCCCCTCCCCCCCCCCCCCCATAGACAAAACGCCCGATCAAACCAGTGCTTGTAACCCAAAGCAATTATATATAATACATAAACACCTCATGCCTACGCTTGACTGGTTTTGAAAGACCCCCACTTCAATTCAGGTAAGATATGAATAGACCTGTTCTGAAAATAGCAATTATTCGCATTTTCTTGTCGGGACGAGATTGCCTTTTGAAACCGGGATCGAAATTTTTTGAATCAGATCGGTATGCACCGCACCTGAGTCGCTATTCATACAGGAATTTATAATTTTTTCAATTATGTGTTCACCCGTTCGATTTGCCATTAAATGCAAATGGCCAACAGCCAACGCGCCGACACAGTAGGGCGCCGCTATTCAACTTAGTAAGGGAACACTCTATGAATAAACCGGCTCTACAGCTTTGAAAAGGCTATTTGCTGAGAGGTGACAAGAAGAGTTTCGAAATTGACTTCATATTTACTCAATGGCTGGTTCCCGAAAAATCAGACGGTGGTTATACTGTTTTGATAAGAAACTAACAAGTAATATTTAACACACACACACAGACGCACAGACAAAACACACACACAAACAAACAAACAAACAAACAA
>BTPG01000001.1:264340532-264543032 GCA_036245525.1 Semisulcospira habei
TGTCTCCGGCAGTGGTGGTGGAGCACCCCCGGCACCAGCAACACCAACCCCGGGCCCACCAACCCCGGCTCCAACAGACCCAAAAGATTTACAGACGTGGGTAAAGAAACAGTTGTCTCACATATCAGACCTGCTTAAGAAATTGGCTCTGAAAGCAGTGGATGCTTTGCCTGGCATAATTGGCACTGTTGTCAGTTGGCTGATTACTACAGCAGCAAAGGCAGTAGGGTTTATGGCAGAACATGTGTGGGTCTTTTTGGTTACAGTAGGAGGGTTGATGGTGGGTTATTTAATGAAACAGATAAAGAAGTAAAACCCCTAATCCTGTTAGACCTATTACCAATGCAGTTCTCTCTGACTCATGTGTGTCAGGGGTTGGTGTTGACTGTACTGGTTGTATGAGTGCCGGTGTTGGGGCCGGGGCCGGGGCCGGGGCCGGGGCCGGGGGTGTTACCGTCTGTAATGATTTTAATGACTGAACATGTGTGGTTGTTCCTCCTAAGTTTACAGATTGATTGAGACCGAGTTTTTGACCAACACCTGCAACAATGATTTCATTATTATAATTTGTTATTGTTCCCATTTGGAGTTGAAGGTCAGATGGTAACATGTATAACCCGATGCCAACTACAAAGTCAACTTTTGATCTGGCATATCTGAGTACGTCTTGGTAACGTTGTATGCTTGATGGGAGATCTACTGTTGAATTGATTGAGTCTTCTAAGTTTGCGAGAAACTGTTTTTGTGCTTCAAATTTGCCACTTCCATTCAAAATGTTTGATTTTGTTAGTGATTGTGCTCCTAGTAAACACCAGACATATGTTCTGATAGATTCATTGACGCGCTCGACTCCTGCTTGAGTAAACCCGTCAGATTTATCTAAAATAAATGTGGTCCATGCGTTTGACTGCTTCTGCTCTATTGATCCTATCCAGACTTCAGATTTAGATGAGAATGAAGTGTACCCAGGGTAGTAATCTTGAGGGTATTGTCTGTGACTCATAGCATAATACAATGTACCCATGCCTTTGTGATCATCAAGTTTTTGTGTGAAGTCATACCGGGGACTGATGTTAAATTCATTACAGATGCGTTCAAACGCTTTCATATCCATAGGGTTGTTATACCTGTTGAAACTGGATTCAGTTGGTAGTGGTGTATGAAGTTCTGACAGTATACGTCTAAGCTGGTAATAAACATGGAAATGATACACAGACCTAATCAGTTTGTTTGAGTGATTCAAATGATCTGTGAATGAAACACCACAGCCTGTAGTTGAACATAGTATTGCAAAGTTGAGTTGGTTTTGAAACATCTGTAGTGGACTTAAAGACCACTTTCTTGCAGTAGAGTCATCTGTTATTGGAGGGTTTAGGTAATGGTCAAACGGATTCGGTACTTTGACTTGAAATAGGTCTTGTACGCTTGCGTCAGACACAGCTATGTCAAGCTGATTTAGTTGAATTATTTTCTGTTCATAAGTAGGTGCGACATTATATTTGGCATCTATATTAAATTGAAATGCGTTTGTTGTGGTAATGGTTGGTGATTTAAATTCCATCCTTTTTTTATATGAGATAATAAAAATGTTTATTACCTTAACAAATCTTGACACAAGCAAACCAGTGTGGTTAACTAATGGGATTGATAATCGGGATGGTAGCAAGGCTGCAGCTATCCACGAATTGTTCTACACAGTAAAATGGTTTAATGTAGAAGATGATATATATAATAAAGTAATTTTTGATGGTAAGACTGAAGCTTTACCACCCGGGTATTATGACTTTTGTACTATAGCTGAATGGTTTCAAAGTAATTTTAAAATTAAAGCAACTTTAAATCCAGCTAACCTACTTGTTACATTAGAATTTCCCACACAAAATTGGTTAAGGATCTCAGATAGATTTGCATATTTACTTGGATTTTATATTGACGAAGATTGGTATAGATCAGATGATTTAGGTGAAGCTATGTCTGGTATTATAACAATGAAGACAAAAAGACTTAAAATAACTGGAAAACGCCCTGTCAATTTGTCAGTACACACAGTGCTAAATGTTTATTTGAAAGAACTAAACACATCTGAGAATGTTCACAATGGAAAGCCTTCAACTTTGTTGAGATGCTTACCAACTGGAACTGCTCCGTATTGTGAAAGTGTGGTTGTTAGATTTCCTAATTTGCAGTTTAAGAAATTAGGTTCTAGTTTCTTTGAGTCACTGAGTATATCTGTAACTAATCAGGATGACAAACCAGTTCTTATGCATGATTTTAGTGTTGTGTTGGAAATTAAATAATTTTATTTTTGTTTATAAAAATGAGTGGTCTTGGTCCAAAGCGAACAATCATACCAGTTGCGTGTCCGGTTACAGAGTTGAAAGATTTGGCAGACGTACAGGATTTTGAGAAGGAAGGAGAAATTGGAGAAATATATGGTTTTGAACTTGATTCCTTTGGCATGTACAAGAGGAAAGTAATTGTTGACATGAAAGACGGTGAAAAACAGATTCCTAAACTTGGTCAGCTACGTGATGTTACTGTACCTACTCCACCTGTAAATAATTCGCCCTACAACTTAATACATGTGGGAAATAAGTGGGTGGTTTCACCTGTACCTGTTCCACCACCCACAATTGACTGGGACATAAAGTTGGAATTTATTAGTCCTTATGTATACACTGATGATGAAGGCGCCTTAGTGTTTAGGAAGGTTGTTAACTCGGGGCCGCTTATTGTAAGCCTTGTTCCAAGCTTTGCCCCAGACAACAATAGCAGAGAAAAACTGAAAGTTGAAAATTATGAGAAACGGCGGTATCTTCTTACAACTAGAAAGGGTAGATCAGATACTTCTGTTGTGTTTATGCCAGCAAGCTTAGTCATGGCTAGAGAAGTGACAATAGTATTTGAAATTATCATGAAATCTGTTGCTACTGCTAAAGAGGCTCAAATTGCACAAGGAATTAAACTTACATGGGACGAAACAGTAACAGAATCATCAAAGGTCTTTATTGCTATTACAAAAAATGTTGATGTTATTAATGTTTCGAGCAGTGTTCCAGCTGTCAAGGTGGTGGTCGACAAAACAACTTTTGTTCGTCTGAGTTACATAAACCTTGAACACATTGATCTTGTTGCATTTTATTATGCCAGCAAATTGTATACTTTTGAAGAGTTGCAAAATGTAATTGCTGATTAAATAAAAAAAAATATTTGTGAATAAAAAAATGGTAAACTTCTATCCGCAACTACCAACGCTTGATCCGACTGAAACAAATGTGACGACTAAAACAACACTTGCGCCTGATCCACAGGTGACAATTGCTTCAGATAAAACATTACAGGCAGATGCATTCAGATTAAATAATATTACAGAATCTTTGAAATATTTGGAGAGTGAGGAGGCGAAATACTCACGGTGCAAAAGACGGTATAAGACCGTTTTCAATTCTGTTCAAAACACTTCTATGGCTATTGGTGCAGTTTCAGCTTCATGTTCTGTAGGGGGTATTGTTCTGTTCGCCACAGGAATTGGGAGTTTGGCTGGAATAGCAGTTGAGGCTGTTAGCGTTGCTACATGCCTGGCTTGTTTTGGTTTGGAGGCCTTGAACAAGAGGTTTCACACAAAATTACAGAAACATGAAGCATTGAGTACGCTCGCTGGTGCAAAGCTGAGCAGTCTTAAACTTATTATCAGTAAGGCATTGAACGATAATTTTATTGATGACGAGGAATTTAAGAGAGTCCAGGATGATTTAAATAACTACAAGAAACAGAAGTCTGAAATACAAAATAAAATGCGTAGTCAATCTCCTGTGAATGTTGAAGAACTGAAGGCTAGTTTTTTAGAGATGGGGAAACAGATCGGTGTTCAGGAAACCACAGAAAAACTACACAATCTTTTAAACAAATAAAAATCAGATTTGGTAATCAATCAATATTTTTGTCATATGCTTCGCAGAGAGATGACATGTCATTTACACCACTTGTGCCTGATTATTTAACCCCATCAGCACCACCACCTGAGTATTACTGAGAAAAAAAAGTTTTTTTATTGTCCTTGTATCTTGATAAATCTGTCTCAGTGTCTTGGGACTTGAGTCAAGTTGTTGTAAGAACTTAGGGTAAGTACTTGTAAGAACTTAGGGTAAGTACTTGTAAGAACTTAGGGTAAGTAATTAATAAGTTCTTATGGCAACACACTTAAAGGTTACCTCTGCAGGTTCCTAAAAGTTAGTTGCAACTTGTTAATAAGTATTAAGTTTCACTTGGCATCACTTGATCAGGTAAATGATTAGGTGTTGACAGAGACAATAGTTATAGAGAGAGAACAATAGAGTCCCGATAGATAATCAGATCAATAGAGCCGCATCAGTCATGCTCATCACTTTTTTAAAATCAAAGGGTTGATTCGGAATTAACGGGGGTAAAATTGGGGTCAACATTTTGATATTAAAAAATGATGTAAATTAATGACTGATGCGGCTCTATTGAATTCATTGTCTATCGGGACTCTATTGTTCTCTCTCTGTGTGTGTGTTACCTGCCTCTTACAAAACCTGTTTTGCTCAAGATATAGCATATGTTATTTATTTCAAAGTGACGGTTGACACACACATGGCAGTGGACTTGAAATGTCTTACGAAACAATTACAGTGGTGTAATGTCCCACCCCCATAGCAACTGAAAATCAATAACACACAACACACTACACCTCACAAAACCTTCTCAGAGATCGCACCACTGATTTAGGCTTGTACTAAATCAGATGAGATGTTATAATTTTATGTGTGTGTATGTGTTAGTGTGTGTGTTTGTTCGTGTGTGTGTTTGTTCGTGTGTGTTTGTTCGTGTGTGTGTGTGTGTGTGTGTGTGTGTGTGTGTGTGTGTGTGTGTGTGTGTGTGTGTATGTGTACGTATGTGTAGAGATACAAGTAAACGAACGCAGGTGTCAAATCTCCTCGTCACATGTACTCAGTCAGGCAAAACATAGCCGTTAGAAATGTCAGCAGTAAAATAACATTAAACAAGTCTCGCCAGCCTACTCGAAATAAGAGAGTTAACAGTACACTTGACTAATACTTGTAAACGGGGATTAAGCCTGGGGTCCGAGGCTCTTGAGCATCTGACTGTGACAGCTTATAAGAATTCGGGCTCCTGAGAATCATAGTCTCTGTAAAACCCCATATACTCAGTATGAGGCGACCAGATACTGGGGGTTTTAAAAATGCTATAATCCTCAGTACGAGGTAATCCAGATACCGGGGGTTTAACTAGAAATATCTGCAGTTGAATAACACTCTTTTCACTGCAGTGAAGTGTGTGTACATGGTTGTCATGGGTGCAGAGCTGCAATGGTAATGCTCATAAACATGGTCATGCTCGCCATTTATTTAATTAACAGTGCTTGTTTAGGTGTTGTCAGAGACAATAGTTATAGAGAGAAATAATAGGAGAATACAAATGTATCAAAAATCAATAATGCCACACTAATCATGCTCGCCACTTTTTTTTTAAATCAACAGGGTTGATTCAGTGATAGTAGAGAGTTAATGGGGGGGGGGGGGGGTCAGTATGTTTATTATCGATAATGGCGAGATTTATAGATCGGTGCGGCATTATTGAACTTTGATTCTTTGTATTCTCCTATTATCTCTCTCTCCCCTGTCAAGAGGAAGCATTTTTATTTTTAAAATTTTGGTCGGTAGAAAGGGCTGGATCAGGCAGGATCTGCTTTACTGCCCTACGATGCAAGGAGTTAAGCCACTTCAAGTGTAGGTCACCGCTACCGTCCGATGTCGCGGAGGCATAATCGATGTGGGATTTGACATGGGCATTGTAAAATAGTTTGCGAGCGTCGACATCAATAAGATATATTGGCTTTGACAGCATAAAAAACATTTCTGGACACAGTTTTACAGACAACATTGATGTGAGATTGCCATTTCATCTGGTTATCAACAATAACTCTAAGTAGACGATGTTCAGTTACTTGTGTAATGGTGTGGTCCTCGATTTCCATAAGTGGCTTCAGCTGATGCTTCTGACGGGTTGCTATCGTCATACATTCGGTTTTGGTGGGATTAAGGATCATTGCATTATTTTCACACCATTTGGAAATTTCGCTCAGTCCTTGTTGCAAACGACCATTTATAGACTCAAGACACTTATCGGGGGTGTGGAATGTCGCGTCATCAGCAAACAAATCACATGCAATTCTGTCATTCGTGAAACGTAGTGGCAGGTCATTGATACATGTGCAAAAGAGAAGAGGTCCCATGACAGAGCCCTGGGGCACTCCTCTTTTTAGTAAACCACTTGAAGAGTATGATCCATTGATCATCACGCGCTGCTGTCTGTCTGTAAGATGGGAAGCGAAAAACGAGGTTGTTTTCAATGAATGAATAGATGCCTGAGAACTGGCGTCTGATGTATGAAAACAGTTACTTGAAAATGAACCATCCAGATATATACTGAGCTTGGAAAGGAGAATTTCATGATCTACCAGGTCGAAAGCTTTCCGAAGGTCTATGAAAACAGCAGCTGTACATTTGCCTTGGTTCATTGAACTTAGCCACGCGTCTGTAAGTCGCGCTATTTAACCCATGTGAGCATGCAGCCGCCGGATCTGTTTATTCAAGTGCCAGTGCTTGTCCGCACAAATAGTGTGAATTAACCCATGTGAGCATGCAGCCGCCAGATCTGTTTATTCAAGTGCCAGTGCTTGTCCGCACAAATAGTGTGAATTAACCCATGTGAGCATGCAGCCGCCGAATCTGTTTATTCAAGTACCAGTGCTTGTCCGCACAAGGGTGTGAATTAACCCAGTGACCCCCCAAAGCCGCTTTTTACAAATTTCCGAGATGTCACCTGACGACGATGTTCCTCTTACTGGAGATGGGTCGACCATGATAATTCAAGGGTAGCGCCAGATTAGCTTGGCGTGTGAAGGCACTACCCTTGAATGATCATGGTCGACCCATCTCTTGCTGTTGTGCGACAGGGCTGAGTGGGTTAGTATGCCGGTACTGCTGCATAGACAACAACGACGACGACGTCGTAAGTGCATGACTGCATGTACATGCGTGACTAACTGACTACTCCTCACTCCCCCTGCTTCTGCTGTTGCGCTGCTGCTCCTAATTCATCAATACAGTCTTTCAAAAGTGCATGCTAAATGTTACATGGTAGTCGTGGTCGTAGAATGATGCAATCACACCATAATATACACTCACGTAGGGTTCTTGCAAAAAAAAAAAAAAAAAAAAAAAAAAACCAAGAAAAAAAAACTCTCTCAGTTTCAACTCGTCATACGTGGCACAATGTTATAGACCACACTGCAGTAACAGTTCCAACAGTATTTTATTTTCACGATGCGCTCTCAGCACAATGCATCCAAACTTTGATGCGCTATCTCTCACAGAAGCATACACTTTTTGATACACTGCCTCACATACTTTTTAACTCTCTCTTTTATACTATCACAGATTTCCATAACAATCCCGCAAATTACACAACTCAACCAATCAGAAAAGAAAACATAACAAAAAAATCATTAATATTCATTAAATAGAACACTAGATTTTTTTCATTCAGTCATCCACTAAAATCTAGGTGCATTACGTAAATGTTATGAACTGTAACCAACATGGGTACTACAAAACTTTGCCGTCATGTTTGAGCACACTAGAACAATCGCGCCTTTTTCAGAACCTTCCAGCTCAGTCTAAGTCAGACTTTGCTACAATTTAGTGAAGTATGCAACATTCTACACACACACACACACACACACACACACACACACACACACACACACACACACACACACACACACACACACACACACACACACACACAGACTCACACACACACACAAATCGATCGCAGTTCTCCATGCAAAAGGAAAGGAATCATACTAACAAGGTACGTGGTCCTACTAATGTAAAATAACTCAACAGAACACCGGATCTTTTCCTATGATCAACACACACATGCCCTAAAAAGAATAACACAACCACACACGTAACACTGAATAACACAAAACTGATATCTGAAATATTTCGTGGGCAGGCGTCGACGAATGCCTGAGAACTGGCTTTTCAAGAGTGGGTGAGTATGTGCGTGTTATCTGTGTTTTATTAAACCTGAGTTTACTTCTGATTTGGCACACATTATTTCACATTTCCAGGGCCATTTACACACGCTTTTCACAACCATGTGTTAGAAGGCTGTCTCGACTGACGTGTATTTGATAAAGGTTGTGTGATGTCCGCCTAATTTCGACTGTTTTTTTTTTTTTTGCAATGCCACGTACACAACGATTAGCCACTAAGGCGGGGGTACACAATGTGTGTTACCGCACCACTTCGCAAAAGGACAGAATTTGTCGATTCCGAATAATAATTTTTAAAAAAAATATTTTCCAAACACTGTGTTGGGAGTCAGGCACACTGTTACCTCTGTATGCCATACAAGGTGTTGACACACAGTATCACCCTTCTGCTTGTACCACGTGTAGCCCAGTGAGCCTTGCGACACGTGGAGGTGAGATCTGCGTTGTCAACAGATTCTCCTTTAGACATCGTAGTGGGACGGGACCGGCCATGATAGTTAAGGGTAGTGCTGGATCACCTTCATAGGCGCCAAGATAATACTGCACTACCCATACCCCAGTAGCAAAACGTTTTCGGACCCACGACGGCAGCTGTGGGCCGGCGCACAGCTGTGCGCGGGCCTACAGCTGCCGCCGTGGGCCCGAAGAACTTTTTCTTACTGGGTGTGTGACATCTCTATCCATTTCCCACAGCTTCAGCACTGTCCATACTCGATCTTTTGTCTCCCAAAGTTGTGACAAGCTCAAGGTTGGAAAGTGTCATTGTATATCAGTGTGTTTCCTGATGGTGGTTACAGAATGCCCGGCAGAATTTTCCCTGAGGCGCGAATCTACTTGCTTTTACGTCAGTGAGCAGTCGGCCAGAAACCTATCGGAAGCAAGGGTAAGCGAACACATACTACGTATGTAGAGCAAATCTATTTCAGGTCGTCTTTGTTGCGTCGAGGTTCAAGGTTTCAGAAGCGCAACACGCGAACAGAGGTTCTCTCAGAGTCAGAGACAGACCGGGAAATTTACCGCGCACGCACTTTCATTTCAGTGTATTGCCAGCCACCCCATTCACTTCGGTGTATTGCCAGCCGTCCCATTCACTTCGGTGTATTGCCAGCCGCCCCATTCACTTCGGTGTATTGCCAGCCGCCCCATTCACTTCGGTGTATTGCCAGCCGCCCCATTCACTTCAGTGTATTGCCAGCCGCCCCATTCACTTCAGTGTATTGCCAGCCGCCCCGTTAACTTCGGTGTATTGACAGCCGCCCCATTCACTCCGGTGTATTGACAGCCGCCCCATTCACTTCGGTGTATTGCCAGTCGCCCCGTTCACTTCGGTGTATTGACAGCCGCCCCGTTCAGAAAAGTAGTTAAGTACTGTAAGCCCCTGCAGCTGTAATTAAGAATGTGTGCCTTAACCTGAGAAGAGATAGCCTCAATCTGCTTAATTTACAGATATATCAGTATATTAAGTATACTGACAAACAAAAGAAATGCGACATTGTTGGAAACATGTCGCAATTCTTTTTCTCGCCAGTACATGCACCCTTACGTGACAAGATATAGCCTGTTTCTACTAACAGATGAAGTGCACACCTTTACCTGACAAGGTATGGCCACAATCTACTTATCTTATACTGATCGGACAGATAAATGCATGTAATACATTTATGTCTGTGTGTCTGTTCTGAATAAGGATTTCACCCCTATGACCGAGCGGCCATATTTCCCAAATTATCGGGTCGTCACCTCACGACCATGTGCCAGGGCATGTAACCCTCTGCGTGTTTGTAGCGGTTGTAGCCGCGGTGATTCCTGCGGGAATAACAACACCCTGACATCCTGCAGGAATAACAACACCCTGACATCCTGAAGGAATAACAACACCCTGACATCCGGCAGGAATAACAACACCCTGATATCCGGCAGGAATAACAACACCCTGACATCCTGCAGGAATAACAACACCCTGACATCCTGCAGAAATATCAACACCCTGACAACCTGCAGGAATAAAAAAAACTGACATCCTGCAGGAATATCAACACCCTGACGTCATAACATCCTGCAGAAATAACAACACCCTGACGTCATGACATCCTGCAGGAATAACAACACCCTGACATCCAGCAGGAATATCAACACTCTGACATCCTGCAGGAATAACAACACCCTGACATCCTGCATAAATATCAACACCCTGACATCCTGCAGGAATATCAACACCCTGACATCCTGGAGTAATAACAACACCCTGACGTCCTGCAGGAATAACAACACCCTGACATTCTGCAGGAATAACAACACCCCGACATCCTGCAGGAATAAGATCATCGTGATATCCTGCAGGAATTACAACACCCTGACATCCTACATAAATAACAACACCCTGACTTCCTGCAGGAATAACAAAACACTGACATTCTGCAGGACTATCAACACCTTGACATCCTGCAGGAATATCAACACCCTGACATCCTACATAAATAACAACACCCTGACATCCTGCATGAATAACAAAACCTTGACATCCTGCAGGAATATCAACACCCTGACATCCTGCAGGAATAACAAAACCCTGACATCCTGCAGGAATATCAACACCCTGACATCCTGTAGGAATAACAACAACCTGACGTCCTGCAGGAATAACAACACCCTGACATCCTGCAGGAATAACAACACCCCGACATCCTGCAGGAATAAGATCATCGTGATATCCTGCAGGAATAACAACACCCTGACATCCTACATAAATAACAACACACTGACATCCTGAACGGATAACAACACCATGAAATCCTGCAGGAATAACAACACCCTGACATCCTGCAGGAATAACAACACCCTGACATCCTGCAAGGAATAACAACACCCTGACATCCTGCAGGAATAACAACAATATGACATCCTGCAGGAATAACAACACCCTGACGTCATGACATCCTGCAGCAATAACAACACACTGAAGTCATGACATCCTGCAAGAATAACAACACCCTGACATCCTTCAGGAATAACAACACCCTGACATTCTGCAGGAATAACAACACCCTGACGTCATGACATCCTGCAGGAATAACAACACCCTGACATCCTGCAGGAATAACAACACTCTGTCATCCTGCAGGAATAACAACACCTTGACATCCTGCAGGAATACTGAACATCCTGACATCCTGCAGGAATAACAAAACCATGACATCGTTCAGGAATAAAAACATCCTGATATCCTGCAGGAATAACAACACCCTGACATCCTGCAGGAATAACAACACCCTGACATCCTGCAGGAATGACAACACCCTGACATCCCGCAGGAATGCCAACACCCTGGCATCCTGCAGGAATTACATCAACCTGACATCCTGTAGGAACAACAACACACTGACATCCTGCAGGAATACCAACACCCTGACATGCTGCAGGAATAACAACAACCTGACATCCTGAAGAAATCATCGCGATTAATTTAAAATCGCTACAGACACCCAAAGGGCTCATGAACTGGGTTGTATGTAATTGTCCTTTCTAAGCGCTTTTCTTTCTATGTTTGGAATTCCGTTGCATGTTACGCGCTTGGCAGCCTCGTTTTGATCTGTACTCGGCGGACGGGTTACGGATTTAACCCCTTCAGACCTGGCGCCACTGCCTGTCGGCACCAAGCTAATCTGGCACTACCCTTGCATTATCATGGTCGGTCCATCTCCTGCAACAAGTGCATAGTCGTTAGATGACGCCTCCAAAATTTGTGAAATACGTGCGTCGGGCTGAATGAGTTAACGTATGCGGCTGTGACAAAGCGAGGGATGTAGATAATCGTCTTGTTCTATACCTTCGTATTGTTCTGTGGGCTGGCGATTGGGTGCCTGAGAGGCGGGGGCGGGGGATGTAACTGTTTGTCTGTCCAGCCCTGAGCAATTCTCCTTGGTATGTGTGACAAAACGGCATTTGCTTTCATTTGTATAGGTCGTTCGACATCGGAGCGCACAAAGTTTTCGCCAAATGTCTCCGGAAAGAAAGACACTCCGTACCACTTTCAGAATATATATCATTTATTGCCAATTAAAACGATTTTTTTTTTTACGGAAATCCTATGATAGTCGATTTTGCCCTACAGTCGTAAACATGTGGGGAAAAGACAAGCAGAAACCATTTTCAGTACCCCACCTAGATAATAATAATAATAACAATTACGGTATTTATAATGCGCTTATCTTATAATAATTATAACTCTAAGCGCGCACTTACAACTCGCGCACGTATGCGCACGCTTTAGACAACGACTCACGTACCACAAATAGTGAAATACATTACGACAGTCAGCTTGGGGTGGGGAGTGTGGTGATATAGTGCTAGAACTGTTGAAAGATCCCCGGAAGATTTCAATATCGCGATCAAGCATGCAGACTCCATATATGCCTGTGCTGTTTCAGGTTTGCAATTGGCCAATTAACGTGAAAATGGGTTTTTCTTATATTGGGTTTTATATATCTGGGGCACATTTAGGGATGTAATATCAGTCATTTAATGAAAAATTCTGAATTTTAAAGACAGTACAGCAAAGTGACGCATTGTTCGAGTTTTTAAAAAATAAATCATAATTATTAGGTCATCTGTCATTGGAATGGTATGTATCCTAAGATTAGAAAAGTGACTCTTCGCGGACATATTTGCGAAATACGTCGTGTTCTCTGATGTCAAACGACCGATAACGCATTCAGTCCGACGCGCGTATTTCCCCAATTTCGGATGCGTCTTCTAACGACTATGCACCTTTTGCAAGAGATTTATCGACCATGGTCGATCCATCTGCTTTAGTGCGTCAGGGTTAAAAGGGATAACGGTGGTTGTTACTAATCGCTTTTGTAAATGCTCTGGCAGAAAACGTGTACACTACTGGGCGGAAAGCTCGTGGAACCCACAGAGGCTGTCAACAGTTTCCTAGTGGACAAACTTCGCACTAAGTCAGGTAATAGACTCAAACGCGCGTGTGCGTGCGTGTGACTGTTCCAAAGAGTCGCATTGCTTGCTTGTTGCCCGAGTTCCTCATAGACAAACTGCCAAAAGTCCAGAATGCTGCTGCTCGTCTTGCGCTTTGAGCCCGTAAGACAGACCACGCAACGCCCCTTCTTCACCAACTCCACCGGTTGCCTGTCCCTGCTAGGATACAGTATACAATTCTCTCACTGACATACACTGCTCTCTTTGACTGTGGACCTGTCTATCTCTCTAAACTGTTGCCCATTGACACTCCATCCAGACAACTACGACCTTCATCTGACACCCGCACTCTTTGTGTTCCCTCTGCCAAACCACGTCCGTTGGGCAGCGTTGTTTTTCATACCGGAGCCCCTGCTATGGAACATCCTCCCACAAGAAATACGCTACGCGCAGTGTAGTCATTGGCTTAAAAGCTCACTCAAAACGTATCCTTTTAAAGTCTGCCTACTGATCATTTGTTCGTGTGTGAGTGTGTGTGTGTGTGTGTGTCTGTGTGTGTGTGTGTGTGTGTGTGTGTGTGCGTGTGTGTGTGTGTGTGTGTGTGTGTGTGTGTGTGTGTGTGTGTGCGTGTGCACATCACACCAGTGTTAGTGATTTTGCGGCTGTTTGGGTTTCTTCTTTTATTATGTCAAATATTAAACAAACAAACAAACAAACATTGTAAAGTGCCTAGAGCTCCGTCAGGAAATTATGTGCTATTTAAATACGCATTATTATTATTATTATTATTATTATTATTATTATTATTATATTATTATTATTATTATTATTATTATTATTATTATTATTGTGGACATATTAATTTCTTTGCTGACGTGCAATAACAAAAGTGGTCGAGCCAGTGGTCTGCCGCCTATGGTCTGTGGTAAACTTCAACGCCGACTTTTTGTCGCAGACTATGTAACCCATCTAACCCCCGGGACCCAGCAGCAGGAGATGGAATGATCACGATAGTTCAAGGGTAGTGCCAGGTGAGCCATGCTCATCTGGCACTACCCTTGAAATATCATGATCAATCCATCTCCTGCAACTGGTACATAGTCATTCAGTAACACTTGCAAACCCTTGGATTACGCCACAGACTTCAAATTTGTCCGTTGGATACCTTGGGGCAAGACTCTAGAATCCTATTGTGAATGGCCTCTCAATTGTCACGAATACAGAATAATAATATGATCAAGAAATGAACACAAATAAACCAAACTTTAAAGGCAAACGTCAGACACATGATGAGAAAACCTTTCTAAACAAACTGCTTTGGGTGATACCACTGACAGATCGGTTATCAGAAGAAGCCTGCAAATGTGTTAGTGCATTACTGTTTTGCAGTGTTCTCTTTCATACTCCGTTGTGACCCATTAGAGATAAGAGAATGAACATTTTTAGGACACCCATTCCATTCTCCTATCTCTCCATTGTGGACAGTGTGTTGGCATAGAATACACTGGGTGCAATGTCAGCCTTCACAGGAACACGTGCAAGGCTCTCTGGATAACCTGCTGCAGGTGTTGTTTCAATGTTTGTTTTTTGGCTCACGTGCGACAGTAATAGTAAGCCTACGTAATGGGCGATCTGGCGTGTGTCTGGCGTCTGTCGTCCGTGGTAAACTTTAACCATGGCATTTTCTCGTAGACTATTCAAACAGGGACTTCAAACTGGGCCTAAGGGTACTTTGTGGTCAAACCTTTCAAGGTCAAGGTCACAAGGGTCCAGAAAGTAGTCATTAATAACCATATTTTGACATAATTTTTCTCCTCAAATAATATTTTTAACTTCAAACCCAAACTTGGTATAGAGATGCCTGATAGTAGGACCTTCCTATGCATACTAATTTGTATGCATAGGAAGGTCCTACTATCAGGCATCTCTATACCAAGTTTGGGTTTGAAGTTAAAAATATTATTTGAGGAGAAAAATTATGTCAAAATATGGTTATTAATGACTACTTTCTGGACCCTTGTGACCTTGACCTTGAAAGGTTTGACCACAAAGTACCCTTAGGCCCAGTTTGAAGTCCCTGTTTGAATAGTCTACGAGAAAATGCCATGGTTAAAGTTTACCACGGACGACAGACGCCAGACACACGCCAGATCGCCCATTACGTAGGCTTACTATTACTGTCGCACGTGAGCCAAAAAACAAGCATTGAAACAACACCTGCAGCAGGTTATCCAGAGAGCAAAGGACAAACGGCTCAGGAGAAAAAACCGAGTTGCCGTAACTCAGAACCCTGACCAGACCTTCCCCTGCAGCCACTGCCGTCGAACCTGCCTGTCCCGGATTGGCCTCCGCAGCCACGAAAATGCCTGCAGACGACGTGGGCAAGCCCTATAGAATCTTCGTTCGCGAAGTCAAGCCAAGACCCTATGCATACTAATTTGTATGACCACTCGGAAAGTTTAAGGGTCACAAGAGGTCGGCAAATGTGTGGAAAATGCCAGATATTGATAGAATAGTAGTTTTTGTCAAAGATTTCACCTACTTTTTATTCACATTTTGCACAAAGCTAGCAGATGATCAGATCTTTCTATCCTATCTGATTTAGTGGTCTCCTCAAAAAGATCAAGGATTATGGGGGGGGGGGGGGGGGTCATGTTCAAGGGTCATGGGGATCCAGAAACATGTAAAAAATATAACAATAATTTAGAAAAAAAATTCTCAAATGCATGCTGTTTTCAACTTCAAACCTAAACATAGCATAGAGATACCTGATGATACGGCCTTCCTGTGCATGCTAATTTGGATGACCCCTCGGAAAGGTCAAGGGTCGTAGGAGGTCAGCAAGTGTGTAAAAATTGTATTTTTTTTTTTCAAAGTTGTTTGCAAACCTGTCAATCAAACTTGGCATGAAAGTAGCTGATGATAACACCTTACTACGCATGCTGATTTAGTGGTCCCTTGACAAAGTTCAAGGGTCACGGAGGGGGGATAAATGTGTGAAAAATGCATACATTTTGAGTTTTGAGAAATCTCGGATTTCACTGGTACAACAGCTAAACTTTTTATTATATTATGCTTAGACACATGAACACACACAGATTAAACTTACTTTGTGCATTGGTCATACACGTGAGCCATAAGGGCTTTGCCTTTCCTGTTTTCCTGTTCATTACAGGTGACAATTTTCATTCACAAACTCTTTTTCTGTTGTAAAAAAAAAGTTTTTTGTTTCTTGCAATGCGCTCATGGCAAGTTATTCCCAGCAAGCAGTCCACGGACCCAACACGACTAAACAACAAATAACAGCTTGCATGCGATTGTTACATCAGCCAGCCTTTGTTGTGGCAGGTCGCTACATGATCGGTCTGCGGAAAATTGATGGAAGGTGGAAATTTCTCAGCAACTCTCAGGCTGTGTCGTGGTTTGAGCCAACTTTTGCCAAACTCAAGAACGACAGCTCAGTGAATAACTGTGTCACATTTGATCGGGAGAGCTATCCCTCGGGACTGTCAGACTACTCCTGGCGTCAACACAGTTGTGAAGAAGAAGCCCTCTTTATCTGTGAAAAGGAAAACGGTGAGCTGTATTTAATCCATGTATACTGATGAGCTATAGAAACAGCATAATTTTAGAATTATCGTAATCACTATGAGCCCATATAAGTCGCATTTCTCCATCTATCTCTCTCTCTCTCTCTCTCTCTCTCTCTCTCTCTCTCTCTCTCTCTCTCTCTAGAGAGAGAGAGAGAGAGAGAGAGGAGAGAGAGAGAGAGAGAGAGAGAGATTTTGCTTGATATAATGCCGATAACGGGCAGATGTGATTACGAGACACGGCGAATCAAAATGTACCGAGTCGTGCCGCGACTCGGACATTTTGATTCGAGTCAAGTAATCACATCTGTTTGTTTATCGGCATTATATCAAAGAAAACTGTAGTTCACTATAATTGATGTACCCCGTCCAAAACAATATTATGCCCCGCGTCAGAAAAATTTAAGAAATATGTAAATATATTCAATTTTTTTCCTACTTAAATGTCGTAGATTCCTTCAAGGGATGTCAACAGACCCTCGACCCGTTCAACACTATAAAATTCACGTGGTGTGCAAATACTTAAGTTTTTCTAAAAATACACTATATTGAACTAACCTTAGATAACTAAAATAAACAAATAAACAGAAAAAAGTATAAAAATAACCTAAATCCATGAATCTACTCAATGAATCAATCGAAAATAATAGTAATAATAGTATTAACCCATTCAGCCCGACGGCCGTATTTCCCAAAGTTTGGAGGCGTCGTCTAATGACTATGCACCAGTTGCAGGAGATGGATCGACCAGGATAATTCAAGGGCGCCAAGCTAATCTGGCAATACCCTTTCAATTATTATAGTCGATCCATCGCCTGCTGTAGTGCGTCAGGGCTGAATGGGTTAGTGATAATACAATCATGAAGAAGAAGAATACTGTGATTAAATGCGCATTACTCGTGCATTCTGAGAATCAGCTCAAATCGCCACGAACAAAACGCACCTCGCACGCTTACGTGAAAAACACGCATTCACGTTGACGACAAACACAGTACATGACGAGCAAACGTCATTCACATGGTGCGAAGGGTCAGGTCAGCCATTGGAGATGCGGACATTTTAATCGCTTGGAGCATGACAAATTTACAAGATGGCCTGCAAAGTGTGGCCATGTTATTTGGACCCAAAACAAAGAAAATACGTAAAAATGTTGTATACTGATTTATTTTACACCTCTCAAACTATACGCTAATTTGGTTCGTTGTTGGGCCATTTTGCAGATCTAGGGTGTTGCGAAGTCTTTATTTATTTCCGAGATCTATTTTTGCACCTTTTCCGGAGCCACTTATCGCAACTTGTTAGAAGATGGCTTAATTCGTGCACTATCTACGGACTACCGGCTACGTTGTCGGCTAAGCTGTCGCACTGTCGGTGTGTGTGTGCAGTGATCACCAGTATTGTACACTGTCTCACTGTCGGTGTGTGTGCAGTGATCACCAGTATTTTACACTGTCGGTGTGTGTGCAGTGATCACCAGTATTGTACACTGTCGCGCTGTCGGTGTGTGTGCAGTGATCACCAGTATTGTACACTGTCTCACTGTCGGTGTGTGTGCAGTGATCACCAGTATTGTACACTGTCTCACTGTCGGTGTGTGTGCAGTGATCACCAGTATTGTACACTGTCTCACTGTCGGTGTGTGTGTGGAGTGATCACAAGTATTGTACACTGTCGTGCTGTCGGTGTGTGTGTGTGTGCAGTGATCACCAGTATTGTACACTGTCTCAATGTCAGTGTGTGCCGGTGCAGTGATCACCAGTATTGTACACTTAACCGGTGGCTGTGAGCACGAGGTGGTAGTTTTCATAATCACTGCATTAACCCATTCAGCCCGACGCACGTATTTCTCAAATTTTGGGAGGCGCCATCTAACGACTATGCACCAGTTGCAGGAGATGGATCGATTATGATAATTCAAGGGTAGTGCCAGATTAGCTTGGCGCCGACAGGCACTATCCTTGAACTATCATGTTCGATCCATCTCCTGCTGTAGTGCGTCATGGCTGAATGGGTTTATTATAACACGTGCTTTTATTTCAGCTTGCCCTCCTGCGTTCCCCTTGAGATTCAACACAAGCTGCTACGCGCTCAACACGTCACTGAATGTCACCTATGATGACGCCAAGGTCGGTTGCCTCTGTTCCCTTCATATTATTATCCTCACTACTGCCAGCAGACTCAAATTACATTTCCCCCGAAAAATAAGTGTAATTTGGTTTGCTAAGAGCCCCCGTTTTTTTCGCGAGGTCAGGGAACACAAAAGCACCGCATAAAATATGAGGGAATGCTGATTCAGAGTTTTTATCTTATCATTTCAAAACGGTTTACACGAACGCAAAATGCATGATAGTAGGGGATTGTTTTACTTCTTCTTTCGGCGTTTAGATGGACTAGTACTATATTTGTAAGAGTCGGTGCTAAAGGTTAATATTAGTTTGTTTAACTTTGCAGCAAGACTTTGGCTTTTGATAAGACTGAGACTGTCGCGAATGAACTTTACTGTGACATTCTACTCGAGGACTGAAATCCCCAAATTTTGAAGTTGCCCTCTGAAGGACTGCGTTACAATTGTAGAGACAGATCGAGCATGCTAGTTCAAGGGTGGTGCCAGAATAGCTTGGCGCCTATTGGCGCCAAACTATTCTGGCACCACCCTTGAACTGGCATGCTCAATCCATGTCTTGGTGTTGTGTGCCCGGGCTGAATGAGTTATTTCATCCCGTTTCGTTTATTTTAGCGACAGTCCCACTATGACCATCAGCCGTCATTTTGTCGCAGAACTAAACATCGAAGTGATCTTGTTTAACTTTCATATAAGAGTCATTTCGAGAGGAAGAGACACTTACCAAATGCGCAAAAGGCCATCGGGCCGACGTCGGCCCGATGACATTTGCGCTCTGGGTACTTGCGACTGTCAGTCGGAAATGATTGGCGCTGAGACCGCTTCACTCACACATGTAATGCACATGAGCGCAAGCGTTTGGATCACTTAGAACGTTCCCTCATAAACACCAAAAAGATGATTCAAGTTTCAAAGTATTTAATAAGCCCATTAAATAATAATAATAATAATAATAATAATAATAATAATAATAATAATAATTATTATTATTATTATTATTATATAATAATGAGATAATACCGGTTATTATATAGGCGCTTTTTCCAATCCTGCGAATGGGCTCAAAGCGCTACGAACTGAACCCAACACGCACGCTCAAGTGACACACACACACACACACACACACATTCATTCTGAAGACAAAAACCCAGTACAAGACAGACACAGGACATTCACATGGTGCGAAGGGTCAGCTCAGCTACTGAGGATTCGGAAATTTTGATCGCTTGTATTTGAAATTTATAAAGTGGCCTGAAACCGGTACCAAAGTGGACGGGGGTGGAAGATCCGGAGTAGCCGGAGAAAGAACCCCCGACGGTCCGCCCGAATTAACGGTGACACTTACTAGAGGAGAAAGATCCGACGCCAGAACCCAGTATCGAACCTCACACCATTAGCATTGGTGGCCGGCGCCTTAGCCACTGCGCCACGGACCACCCGTGACAATTTAATAAAAAATGAGAAATTAAACCATCTTGTCTCAACAGGAAAATAAAACAAACGCACAAATAGCATATATTGCGAAATCCGTTGCGCATCAGTATGCCCTGCGTCTGGAATACGTTACACTTTAGGACTCTTGAATAACGTCAACCTTCTTTTCGGGGGACACTCAGTGATAGTCCAGAACCAAACAACAATATTTAGCTAAAGTTCTCTAAGCCTTTGAAGTCTGCAAAGTACCGGTGGCGTTGAGGTGCCAGAAAACTCCACCACCTCGAAGGTGATTTCAAAGGACTGGACACCGTACAAGGTCTAAACAAATGTTGAACCCGCGACCTTTCGGACAGGGTCGAACTCTCTACCACCTGGACTGTCCAGTACCCACATGTCAGAATCGAGATAAATAATAATAATAATAATAATAATAATAATAATAATAATAATAATTATTATTATTATTATTATTATTATTATTATTATTATTATTATTATGAGATATTCGATCACTTTATCTAATTAATAAAACCAGTTCTAAGCGCTTATGAGCACATGCTGACGCATGTAATTAACCCATTCAGCCCTGACGCACTAAAGCAGGAGATGGGTCGACCTTGATAAGTCAAGGGTAGTGCCAGATTAGCGTGGCGCCTGTCGGCGCCTACGCTAATATAGCACTACCCTTGAATTATCATGGTCGACACATCTCCTGCAACTGGTGCATAGTCGTTAGATGAGGCCTCCAAAATTTGGGAAATACGTGCGTGGGGCTGAATGAGTTAAGAGGAAATGGAAGGGGGGAAAGGGGGGCGGGGGGGGGGGGGGTTGGGTGCACACTATACAGACATCTACATATATGACGCATTAGATGGGTGTTCAGTTTTCTCTCGAGTGTGTCCAGCATGTATCGTCTGTTGACAGACACATTGCCAGTCTCTTGGTGGTAAGCTTGCCGAGCCCAGAACGGATGAGGCAAATCGATTTCTGGAACTAGTTCTACTGACCAACGGAGGTTTGCACGTGTGTGTGTGTGTGTGTGTGTGCGTGTGTGTGTGTGTGTGTGTGTGTGTGTGTTTGTGTGTGTGTGTGTGTGTGTACGTGTGCGTGTGCGTGCGTACGTACCTGCGAGCGTGCATGCGTGTGTGTGTGTGTGCGTGCGTGTGTGTGTGTGTGTGGTGTGTATGTGTGTGTGTGTGTGTGTGCGTGTGTGTGTGTGTGTGTGTGTGTGTGTGTGTGTGTGTGTGTGTGTGTGTGTGTGTGTGTGTGTGTGTGTGTGTGTGCATAAAACCCACGAGAGTGAGATTCTAAGTATCACCTAAACACCGATGGATGAAAGCATTTCGTACCTTTTTCTTTGCATAAATTCGATGCGAGATGCTTTTTGGCACACGCCAAGTCACAACACACAGTGTGTCTTTGTCAACGATATTGACGTAATTCATATTGTGTCTGATCCTGACTGTTTTTTTTTATATTTTGTAATGTGACGCCAACATTGGATGCTAGACAAATGTTCCTAAATGATCAGGTTATCGCGCATTACATTTAACGCATAGTGCTAGTCGTCACTATGAAATGATTTCATTGCGTGTGAGCTGAAAGTACGTCATGTGCAATATCGCGTGTGCCCGTTCCATTTTGTTGCCCGGATTTTTTACAAGACAGTTTTGTGTACATGTGGCCGTTCACGCATCACGGCTGTATCACACATGTATAACACGCGTGTGATACACTTTTTCCATTAAAAAACGCAAAGAAGGTAATGTGCGAGAAAGCCTTCACATTGCCGATATGGTGTTGTATGTTTCATCACCATAACATAGCAGTATCACTTTAACCTATAACCTCTTACGCCTTAAAATCACGCCAGACCTTCGGAATGCACTGGTCGCAATACTTTCAGAGGGAACCTTGACAAAACTGTCACAATTTCAAATAGACACAACTCTCTTAGGTTTCACAGTTTGGCCATTTTGTTTTCGAATCTTTAACCCATTCAGCCCTGACGCACTACAGCAGGAGATGGGTCGAAAATGATAATTCAAGGGTAGTGCCAGAATAGCTTGGCGCCTGTTGGCGCGAAGCTAATTTGGCACTGCCCTTGAATTATCATGGTAGACACATCTCCTGCAACGGGTGCATAGTCATTACATGACACCTCCACAATTTGGGAAATCCGGCCGTCGGGCTGAATGAGTTAACGAGACTTTCGATCTAGTCTACGGTCCTGCCTAATAAATGCAAGGACGAAATCATGAAATCTGACAGGGTTGTACTTATTTGAAATCGTGGCCACTTAAGTGATTTTGAGTGGTATTCCGACTCTCGTTTCCTTCCAGAGAGCAAACGAATTTATATTGGAGCCACCAATACTGACGACGGCCGCGACAACGTCTGGCGCTGGGATAGCGGGACGCGTCCTTTCATTACCAATAAATACTGGGGCCTGATGGACACAGATTTTGATTATCGAAAGCATTGGTGCCTCCAGTTTTTTCTGCAGCGTGACGGCAATTACAGATGGGACTACGCGCTGTGTAACTCGACAGCTGCCGTACTGTGTGAAACGCCTATAGGTGGGTTCAAAGAAGTACCCAACGGAGAAAGAAACACGCTTAGAAAAGACGGGTACAACACAATTTATTAATATTTCGGGTAAATACCCTTTGTCAAAATAGACAAACAAACAAACAGAGATTAGCCGCTACTTATCTTCATTGGCAGAAGGAATGTGGCAACTGAAGGAGGTGACGTAAAATAAAAGAAAAGGAAGAACAAAAGTGCGGAAAGAGTAAAAATGACGTCAACGAAAAATCGTAAGAGAGAGACTCGGAAAGAACCTGAACACGAGAGACAAGAGTGTGTGCAAGCACGTGCAGGAGCGAGCAAAAGAAAAGGCGTGTAGGTTAGGCCAGAGAACGAGAGAGAGAGAGAGAGAGAGAGAGAGAGAGAGAGAGAGAGAGAGAGAGAGAGAGAGAGAGAGAGAGAGAGAGAGAGAGAGAGAGAGAGAGAGAGAGAGAGATGGAGAGAGAGAAAGAGAGAGAGAACGAACGGGGAGTACCCTTGGGCACGAAGTAGGCTGAGTGTCTAATACACAAAACCTGCTAAACATCAACTCGAAGGCAAACTTTATATCACCTTCAAGTTGAGGACTACCTCGGGAAAAAACGGGAGGACCCCGGGAAAAAACAAAACCAGCATTTAGCACGGTACACAACAAGTAATAAGTCATTAAAACAAAGCAAATAATCAAATTCAGTAAGAGAATATTGGTATAAGTGGAGAGTAGGTAGTTGTTAAACCGTCTTCAAGGGTAACTAACAAATAAGGGGGGGGGGGAAGAGAGAGAGAGAGAGAGAGAGAGAGAGAGAGAGAGAGAGAGAGAGAGAGAGAGAGAGAGAGAGAGGAGAGAGGGGGGGGCGGGGGGGGGGGGAGGGGGGAGGGGGGGGGGAAGGAGGAAGGAGGAAGGGGAAGAAGGGAAAAGGAAAAAGCGTAAAGAGAGAAATATGGCTAGAGAGAAGTGTTAAAGGGGGTAGGGGGGGAGAGAAAGAAAGAGAGAGAGAGAGAGAGAGAGAGAGAGAGAGAGAGAGAGAGAGAGAGAGAGAGAGAGAGAGAGAGAGAGAGAGAGAGAGAGAGAGAGAGAGAGAAAGAAGAAGGTGGGGGTTGGGGCGGAAAACAACCAGCTAGAGCCACCAGCCCCACTCAACAGGCACCCACCAGCCCACAGAAAAACACACAGGCACGCAACAAGACGACCACATACATCCCCAAGGGATGCACACGATCGCCCCGCCCCAAAACCGCGTATCACTCCGGGAACCAGAGACCGGGTGCCCGACATGGAAGGGCAAGGGATCCAACTAAACGTTCGGCCAGCGCTGAGAAAGTCCCCAAGGGAAATGTACATATCAAGCAGCGCCAACCTCACCTATCTGGTTAGTGAGTAGTAGTTGCCTTCGGGTTGGTGTTTAGCAGGTTTTGTGTATTAGACACTCAGCCTACTTCGTGCCCAAGGGTACTCCCTGTTTGTTCTCTCTCTCCATCTCTCTCCATCTCTCTCTCTCTCTCTCTCTCTCTCTCTCTCTCTCTCTCTCTCTCTCTCTCTCTCTCTCTCTCTCTCTCTCTCTCTCTCTCTCTCTCTCTCTCTCTCTCTCTCTCTCTCTCTCCATCTCTCTCCATCTCTCTCTCTCTCTCTCTCTCTCTCTCTCTCTCTCTCTCTCTCTCTCTCTCTCTCTCTCTCTCTCTCTCTCTCTCTCTCTCTCTCTCTCTCTCTCTCTCTCTCTCTCTCTCTCTCTCTCTCAATTGCTGGCAATTAGCAACGTTCACGTTGGTAGTCTTAGCGTAAGTGACCACTATCCGGTAATCTGCACGTGGCTGTCCAAGCTCCCAAAACTAAAAAAGCAAGGACATACATGCATAACATACAGATCATTTAAAAAGTTCAATGAAAATACCTTTCTGTCTGATCTAGCTTCTGCAGAATTTACCGAAGTGTACAATGAAACCGACCCAAATAAAGCACTAGATACGTGGTATCCCATCTTTCTCAGAGTGCTAGATAAACACGCGCCCTTGAGACAACAAAGAGTTAAATACGCCACTTTACCACCCTGGCTGACTGCGGATCTTATCGAGGCCATGGAGCACAGGGACAAGCTGAAAAGAGAGAAGCGCTTTACCGATTACAAGACAGAACGTAATCGAATAAAATCCATGGTTCTGAAGGCAAAGAAATTACTTTTCGATAAAGTTATTCACGAAAGTAAAGACTGTGCCACAATATGGCGTACGATAAATTTAGTTACTAGAGGCACGAATAAAAGCACAGCTCCTTTACTGCCGCATCTCACAGCAAACAGCTTCAACAGCCACTTCGTCTCCGTAGCAGAATCATTAATCCCGCCGGGAACTGAGTCGCATGACTATGTATGCCCGGACAACTTTGTCGATTTCTGCAAGCAGAGAACTGCCGGCACAAAACCTTTCATCATACCCACTATAGCGGTCCATGAAGTTGGTAAATTAATTACATCCTTGGAAAATAAAAAATCATCAGGACTGGATGAGATTAGTGCGAAAATGCTCAAGATATCCCTCCCATACATTGTAGAGAGTATCACTTATATCTACAACCTCTGTATTAATTTTAATTGTTTTCCAGACGCATTTAAAGACGCGAAAGTAATACCTCTACCTAAATCTAAAGATCTTAGTGAAATTAATAATTTTAGGCCCATATCACGTCTACCTGTTCTGTCCAAGCCCTTAGAACGGCATATTCACAAGCATCTATCTATATACCTGGAAAGCCGAAAATTAATCTATTCATTGCAGTCGGGCTTCAGATCAGTCGCTGATACGGATGATAGTCACCTGGTTATCTTCCATCAACTTACATGAGTCATGTTTCTAGATTTTCGTAAAGCCTTTGATCTAGTAAACCACGAAATACTGATCACGAAAGTGTCCATGTACACCAACAACTCGGCGTCGTTTCTCAAATCCTACCTCGAAGGTAGAAAACAAAAGGTATTACTAAATGGCTCATACTCGAATCAAGGCTTAGTGAAGCATGGCGTATCACAGGGCTCTATTCTTGGTCCCCTTTTATTCTGCTTGTTCATAAATGATCTTCCTCTTGCGATAAAAAATGAAAGCGTTACATGTGATATGTTTGCAGATGATGCTGCTGTACACACGCCAGATAAAGATATGTCAAACATCAATTCACGACTGCAAAACACACTGCAAGATATTGATGAATGGTGCAGTCATAATATTATGATTTTAAACCCGGTAAAAACGAAGAGCATGGTAATTAGCACCCGCCAAAAACACCAGCTTGGCTCTCTCTCACTCAGTCTGTCCCTCCAAGGCAAAACCATCAGCCAAGTTACTAACCATCGCCTGCTAGGAGTCACGGTGGACAACCAGCTTAGGTGGCAGCTACACATCAGTAACGTTTGTAAAATTGTCTCCAGAAATCTGTACATCTTAGCAAAACTTAAACACATTACTGATATGGAGACACGTCAACTGTTCTTCAATGCCCATATTAGATCGCATATAGACTATGCTTCTACTGTGTGGGATGGTTCGAGAGATGTCAATTTGAAAAGCTTGAACTCTCTACATCGGAGAGCTGCCAAACTAATACTCCCTGATCCCAGCTTAACTACTGACCAAACATTGGCAGCCTTAAAAATTCTGCCCCTGAAAGATCATCTAATTCACAATAAGGGAATGGTTATGTTCAAGGCATTAAACGATAAGCTACCCCGATATATCACATCGCTATTTACCGTCCAGTCATCAACATACTTCAGATCAAGAAAATCCCTTATTGTGCCGCGACCTAGAATTGATCTCTATAAAACGAGTTTGACGTTCTCTGGCTCTAGTCTTTGGAATGCCTTGCCTAGAAACGTCACGACATCAGCTACTTTCTCCTCGTTTAAAGTCAGTCTCAGCAAGTACTTATTTTTGTCAGCAGCATCCCCGTGACTGTGCACATATTGAAAAATACTATTTCTCATTAGATCATTAATTGCGTGTATCACAGGTTTCGATTGATGATTCATATTTATTCGGTACAGCTTGTATGTAGCCAGCTACTCATATGACTGACTAGCTTAAGCCGCGTAAGCGTGTGTGTGCAGGTGTGTGCGTGTGCGTTGTGCGTGTGTGCGTGTGCGTACGCGTATATTAGAGATGGAGAGTGGCGTGCTCAAATGTGCATGCGTTATGTACGCGTATTAGGTTGTGTGTATTCTTATTATATTATTTTAATTAAACCTCACAACATGTCATTATGCCCGACCAGTAAAGTTGATAATTCACTTCCCCCCTACATTATTTTTTTATTTATTTTTTTTTTATTTATTTTTGGCTTGTGCTGTGTCATGTTTTTTTTTTTCCTTCCTAGTAGTAGAAAAGAATTAGTACGATAGTAACTCTATAATCAGTAGATTAGCAACGGCAAGTTCGAAAAATGGTTGTTACTACCAAAACTTTTACCGTTGTCAAATAAAGGATCATTGTCATTGTCATTGTCTCTCCATCTCTCTCCCTCCATCTCTCTCCCTCCATCTCTCTCTCTCTCTCCATCTCTCTCTATCCATCTCTCTCTCTCTCTCTCTCTCTCTCTCTCTCTCTCTCTCTCTCTCTCTCTCTCTCTCTCTCTCTCTTTCTCTGGCCTAACCTACACGCCTTTTCTTTTGCTCGCTCCTGCACGTGCTTGCACACACTCTTGTCTCTCATGTTCAGGTTCTTTCCGAGTCTCTCTCTTACGATTTTTCGTTGACGTCATTTTTACTCTTTTCGCACTTTTGTTCTTCCTTTTCTTTTATTTTACGTCACCTCCTTCAGTTGCCACATTCCTTCTGCCAATGAAGATAAGTAGCGGCTAATCTCTCTGTTTGTTTGTTTGTCTAATTTGACAAAGGGTATTTACCCGAAATATTAATAAATTGTGTTGTACCCGTCTTTTCTAAGCGTGTTTCTTTCTCCGTTGGGTACTTCTTTGCATATTACACGCTTGGCAGTCACCTTTTTGGTCTGGATTGCTCATAGGTGGGTTCGTATACACTAACTCTAGAATAATTATGATGCAATGTTCTTATCTAATTATGATGCAATGTTCTTATCTAATTATGATGCAATGTTCTTATCTAATTATGCTGCGGAACAACAGAAATGCGACATTTTTGGAATCATCAGAAACAATAAAATTCTTTCGCTTCTTAGTAATTATGTAGTGTCGTCATTATGTCGTGTCGTCATTATGTAGTGTCGTTATTATTTTGTGGCGGTCATCAATACCATCTTCAGTAGCAGCAGCAATCCTTCCCTCTTTCAAAAGAGGAAGGTGGTGATGATAGTAAAGACGACCACCACCACCACCCCTCCTCTCTCTCTCTCTCTCTCTCTCTCTCTCTCTCTCTCTCTCTCTCTCTCTCTCTCTCTCTCTCTCTCTCTCTCTCTCTCTTTCTCTCCCCCGCCCCCCGCTCGCGGGCAACTGTTGCTGGTTTTGTGTTTGTCTGATTGCAGGGATGTGGATCGTTCTTTGTTTTACTCTTAAAACATCAGAACTATATGACTTCCGTTCGAGAGAACATAGACGTGATTCAGTTCTCGAAGTTTCAGAGTTAATTCTTGTACGATAAAATGAAACTGGTCTTGCTTCAAAATATAGAGACCGCCCCCCCCCCCCTCAACTCCCCTCCCCCCCCCCCCACCCCGCTCCCACCCGAGTTTGTATGAGATATGGAGAATTCATTACGCAGTGGTTAAAATATTTGGCACCTTAGAGGTAGATTATAGTGTAAACAGCAAACGGAATTTTGTTATTTAAGTCAAGAAAATGGCTAATGTAATTTCCGTTGATTTACCTATTCCTTCTAGTTCATCATAAATATGTCCTTTGATATCTGCCTACCGGTTTTTCATGAAGCTTTGACCACGTTGTCATCCATGACTAGTTTCTAACAACATGTAGGCGGACATTAATTTGGGGATTTTGCCCCTGGGGAGTTTGCACTATATAAACATAAATATTATTATATTATTATTATTAATATTTTTAATACTCCCTATCTATTATAATAATTGCGACCTATACTGAGCCACTAATATGTTCCAGTAGTGTGTGTGTGTGTGTGTGTGTGTGTGTGTGTGTGTGTGTGTGTGTGTGTGTGTGTTTAGACTTCAAAAGAACTAAATGTCTATCAGAATATTTTGAGTTCGGTTTAATTACTACTAATAACTATTTCGTTTCTTTGGATACATTTATAATAGTAATCAGCTGAAGAAACAATACGTGAAGCAAACAGTCTGCGTAGCGTGCTGGAGGTGTAGAATCCAGTCTTGATGCTACAGCTTTGTGGGGAGGAAATAAAAACCGCGGCCTGGTATAGTCAGTCAGAACCCTCCAACTGCCGAAAACAGTGAACAGCTATAGATCCTCATAAGCCCCAATGATCATGAGGCCCAACAGGAATATATACAAAGTGGTGTCAGTAAGAGACATAGATCCGTATGGACCCCGAACGGGGGCTCATAAGGATCTATGCCTCTGTCATTACTTTGTGTGTACGCATTCCTTTGACCACTCGGTGTGACTGGCTTTACCCATTCAGCACCGACACAGCACAGCAAGACATGAATCGAGCATGATAGTTCAAGGGTGGTGCCAGAATAGCTTGGCGCCCATAGGCGTGTCCAATAGTGTCCTATTGAACAACCGTTTATTACATTATTGCATTATAGAATCCTTAGTTAGTGTTCTATTGAACAACCTTTTATTACATTATTGCTTTACAGAATCCTTAGTTAGTGTCCTATTGAACAACCTATTATTACTTTATTGCAATATAGAATCCTTAGTTAGTGTAACGCACGCAAACTTGCCCACAGTCGTACGCACAGACTCTCGCACAACAGACGCATACACCGCCACTGACTCAGACGGGGGCATTCATGCGGTAAAACTCAACACACGGGCTCCCTTTCTAAAGTAACTTTTATACACTAAAAGGTTGAAAAACATTATCAATACTACATATATAGAAACATACCTGAATTCTAGGCTTCAGAGTCTTGGAATACGGGCTAGGTATCTCAAACACATCCGATTCCTCTGACAAGAAAGCCTGTATTAACGTATTTCTGCTGTGCAACGACAGCTTCCGCCTAGAACTCACTATAACAGTACTCACTAAAACTCCCGTGCTAACCATGACTTAAAGATTTCACGTGGACCTCGGCCTCACGGACTATCGGCACAAAACAAACCGTTAACAGAAACCGTACCGTATTTAACCTACTGTGTGAGCACTAAGTACGAGCATAGATCTTCATCACAGTTAGTGTCCTATTGAACAACCTTTTATTACACTATTGCATTACAGAATCCTTAGTTAGTGTCCTATTGAACAACCTTTTATTACATTAGTTAGTGTCCTGTACAGTATACTGCAGTGACCACTTCAGCACTAACAGGCTTCAATTATTTCAGTGTGTGGTGAAGACTATCTGGAAATACAAAACGAACGCTTCACTAATGCCGATGTTGGCGTCTCGAAATCATGTGAGTAGATAATGTGGACCTTTGTGTTGTAACAGACACAATTACACTTGTTTCTTGACACTCACTAGCAACATTTTCGCTGAAGGAAAGCTGCATCAGAAAAAAGAAAAGAAAAGATATAGGCAGAAGGCATTTTAGCTCTTTACCTCCCTCATCCCCGACACCACAACAAGACCAGGATCGGGCATGATAGTTCAAGGGTGGGGCCAGAATAGCTTGGCGCCTACTCTGGTACCACCCTTGAACTATCACACTCGGTCTGTCCGAAGCTCTGGAATTCTAATACAGTCCTTTTGAGAGTGCAACTTCAAAATGTGGTGATTTCGGCCCCTGGGTAGAAATTGTCAAACATTTAAAATATTCCGACACACCGTTTACACACCAGTAAGTTCAGTATGCAATTTAACGTTTCATTTTTCTTGTTTGTAGATACCTTTGATCAGAAGTGGGTAGTAACTTTCAAATCGGAGGAGGGCCACTATCCTAAAAGTGGTACGCGACCCAAAGTCGGCCGTGGTTTCCTTCTGAATTTCACAGTTATCACCGGTAAGTAGACATTATTTCACAGTTATCACCGGTAAGTAGACATTATTTTAAATCTATCCTTAGTACATAACCATTACTTCAGAGGTATCAATGGTAAGTAGACATTATTTTAAATCTATCCTTAGTACATAACCATTACTTCAGAGGTATCACCGGTAAGTAGACATTATTTTAAATCTATCCTTAGTACATAAACATTACTTCAGAGGTATCACCGGTAAGTAGACATTATTTTAAATCTATCCTTAGTACATAAACATTACTTCAGAGGTATCAATGGTAAGTAGACATTATTTTAAATATATCCTTAGTACATAAACATTACTTCAGAGGTATCACCGGTAAGTAGACATTATTTTAAATCTATCCATGGTACACATTATTTCACAATCATCAATGGTACGTGGCTATTATTTCATAGTTATCAATGGTAAGTAAACATTATTTCACATGTACCAGTGGTAAAGGTGACATTATTTCACTGTTATCAGTGGTAAACGGCAATTTTTTTTACAGCCATCCTTGTACAGTACACATTAAATGAATGCTTGAGTGGGCGTATGCATACATGGGAAATAAATAAATGGAACAAGGGTTGTTTGATGAATTGACATATGGATGAATAAATGGATATAAATAGTATGGATGAATGGGTTTTACGCTTTTTATCTTCTGTAAAATGTCCTCGTTTGTTTGTTGTTGTTGTGGTTGGGTTTTTTTTTTTGTTGTTGTTGTTGTTGTTTTTTTTTACTAATTTCTCAATTAATGCCGTTTTCTTGATTTGTTATCGCTATTGTGCTGCTCGCGCTTAATTAATTAATTAATTAATTAGATTATTAGTTAATTAATTTATTTCTTTATTTATGTTGCTGCTCGCGCTATTTATTTACGGATATTGTGGCTATCGGTAATTAATAAGCATATATGATTATTTCTCAAAATCATTATCTGTTATCCAGTAGAGGGACACATTTGCGGCCCATATTTCGAACCCCCGGTATGCCGTTGTTTTGTGTGTGTATGCGCGCGTGCGTGCGTACGTGTGTGTGTGTGTGTGCGTGTGTGTGTGTGTGTGTGTGTGTGTGTGTGTGTGTGTGTGTGTGTGTGTGTGTGTGTGTGTGCGCGCGCGCGTGTGTGCGTTCTCTAGCAAGGTTAGCGTAGCTAGACGTGACGTAATTTGTATCTTGTTACTTCATTGTCAGAGTTTGCCGCCTGCCCGCAGGTGACGTCGGGCAGATGCTACGGAACGCACTGCACCACGGTATTTTCAGTTCGATTGACAAAAAATATGAGTGCAAAGTGGTGTCATTAAGAGGCATAAATCCTTATGAGCCCCCGCACCTGCGGGGGCTCATGAGGATCAATTCCTCTTGCAGTTGGGTGGTGTTCCCTTTTTCTGGCCGTGAAATGGTTTTAAACGACACGTCTCAAGAAGGGCTGGGGAAAAAAATACACTCCCTTCTCTGTGTATTTCAGACTGCCCAGCAGACTTTCCGATGAAACATGAGAATCTGTGCTTCTACGCCAGCGCGGATGAAGTGACGTTTTCTCAAGCAAAGGTAGGGACTATCGTCATTCCTAACTGATCATCTGGACATGCGCACCGATCAACTAATTCGCGACTGGCCGCGAATGAGTTAAACTATGTTATGGTGATGATTCACGAGCCGAGATTTGCTTTAACCACACAAGAACTGTGCGAGAGAGAAAAAAAAAAAAAGAAAAAAAAAAAAGAAGAAAATAAAAGCAACCGGAAACCGCCTAAATAAGTAATAATACTAATATTAAAAGTAAGTCGAGGCCAGAGATGAAATCAACACTAACTAACGATTGGCAGCGCGTACGTCGCACGACCCCTGCTTAATTAATATCATGTCAGTTTCGGAGTTTGCCCAGTAGCCAAAACATCTTCGGGCCCATGACAGTCGCAGAAGCCGTACGTGGACCGACTGCAGCCGACGTGGGCCTGAGGACCTTTTGTTTGCTGGGTGGATTGTCTCGATAGAGCGTGTTTCATGGTAGTGGTAGTCGTAGTATGATGCAATCACACCAGACGCACGCACGTAGGGTTCTTGTAAAGAAACTTCACTCAGCTACAACTCGTCACACGTGGCGCAAGGTTGTAGACCACACTGGAGTAACAGTTCCACAGTTCGACGCTGGGGACGTTTCAGCTTTTTATCAGGTCATCTCAATTTTTTTGTGTTGAAAAATCGTATTAGTCGTATTAGTTCAGTTCGTCACCTGCTGACCGTGGAAGCCACTAAAACACTAGTTTGTGCATTTGTGCTGTCCAAGCTAGATTATTGTAACTCTTTGCTTTGTGGCTGCCCTCAGTATCTCATTGATCGCCTCCAAAAAAATTCAGAACAATGCAGCCCGGCTTGTTGTGAGAGTCCGTAAGACTGAGCATGTCACACCCATCTTGAAGTCCCTTCACTGGCTACCTGTGTCCTCACGTATTCAATACAAAGTTATTTCAATCTGTTTTAACTGCCTTTCAGGCACCAGCCCAGAATACTTGTCCTCTTTGCTGCATGTGTATACACCCTCTCGTGAGCTCCGCTCCTCTTCTGATAAACGGAAGTTGTGTGTACCTTCTGTCCAAACTAAAACATTTGGTCAGCGCACTTTTGTTTATCAAGCCCCAGTGTTATGGAATACACTTCCTCTTGAGGTCAGAAACAGTGAGTCTGTCTCTGAATTCAAGAGGTCGTTGAAAACTCACCTCTTCAAGCTTTACTTTGAATAGCTGCCAGTGTTTGATGCCTTAGTTGTAGTTCTGCAATCCTCCTTGTTTAGACTGAATGTTAATTAGAATATAAATTATTATGTATGTATTGTTGTTTAGTTTATTGTAAAAGTGGTGTGTTCGGGCATTGTGCTTTGTTTGTTATGTGCATATGTCATTGTATTTTTATTTTTGTGTACAGATGTAAAGCGCTTAGAGCTTTTGAGTAAGATTAAGCGCTATATAAATACTCATTATTATTATTATTATTATTATCTCACGCCAAAATGTCAATCGCTTATATTGACTGGCAGGAGGCATGCGACAAGAAGCAGGGAATTCTGGCTGAGCTTCACATGTAATTTCTCTTCTCAGGTAGCAAGAGTGTGACTGGAACCCTCTTAAACCCCACGGCCGCATTTCCAAACTTTTGGAGGCGTTGTCTAACGACTATGTGCCAGTTGTAAGAGATGGATTGATCATGACAATTCAAGGGTAGTGCTAGATGAGCTTGGCGCCGTCAGGCGCCAAGCTCATCTGGCACTACCTTGAATTATCATGATCAATCCATCTCCTGCTGCAGGGTCCCGGAACCAAATGGGTTAACGTATTGAAATGTCAATCGCTTATACTGACTGGCAGGAGGCTTGTAGCAGGAAGCAGGGAATTCTGGCGGAGCCCAGAACGCCAGCCGTGTTCCAATATCTGCTGGACTACAGCAATTATAAATGTAAGTTTTTTTATGCTATAATTACTTGCAAACCAGATAGGTGAGGCTAGCGCTGGTAGAATTGTACACATACCAAGCGGAATTACTCAGCGCTGGACATTCCCCTTGGTATGTGTATAATTATGTGGTGTCTGTTGTTATTAAGCTGTAAGGAAAATATACTCTTGTTACCAAACTGTTTCGTAATTAGGGCTTTTGTTCTTTTGCTCATTAATGTTTACACTGCGGATGAAATCGTTGTATTAGAAAGTAGGCTATTCCAGTGGTTCTCGTCGCCTCTCGGGTCCAATGAGAGAGTTTTAAAGGTGAGATGTCGGGCAAACGCTCTCGATCTTTAGCTTTGACATCAAACTCCCTAATCGCACTCTCGAGTCGACACAAACACCGGCAAAGCCCAGAGTTCGAAACAGCTCAGGCGGTTTAGCGTCGGAGCAGGAGAGCGAAGGGAATCGCCGGGTCGTGGGTTCGACAGGATGTCAAGATGTTGGTATTCCTAAATCCGCTGCCGACACGCAAAGAGTTAATGACAATGAGGAGGTGGACGATGCCGCTGCTGCTGCGGCTGATCGATGACGACGATGATGATGATAATGTTGAGGGTAGTGGTGTTGATTTGTGGCGGTGGTCAATGTGGAAGGTTTAATTAACCTCTTTGCTCCTACTGACGACCGCCAAAAAAGACGCGAACTTGTCCGTAGCATTCAACGTGGTAACCCTTTCAGTCCTGACGCACTACAGCAGGAGATGGATCGACCATGATAATTCAAGGACGGTGCCAGATTATCTTGGCACCGCCCTTGACCATGATAATTCAAGGACGGTGCCATATTATCTTGGCACCGACATGCGCCAAGCTAATCTGACACCGCCCTTGAATTATCATGGTCGATCCATTTCCTGCAACAGGTGCATAGTCGTTACTTGACGCCTCCAACATTTGGGAAATACTTGCTCCGGGCTGAATACGTGACTTACTGTCAATGATTGTTCCCGACAGTCTGGAACTTCACTATAGGCGTGCTGCGGAACGCGGCGAAGGGCGGGCAATTCGCCTACATCTCGGACAACAGCACCAACCTTCTTCAAAACACCTGGGCCGACAACAACACGGCCAGCCGTCAGCCCGGAGACTGTGTGCATTTTAGGGCCACTTTCACGGAGGAGCATCTGTGGCGCCCGTACAGCTGCTCCGACAAGAGTCACTACTTCTGCCAGTTGGCTCAGGACTCCATTTGTAGGTTGTGTGTGTGTGTGTGTGTGTGTGTGTGTGTGTGTGTGTGTGTGTGTGTGTGTGTGTGTGTGTGTGTGTGTGTGTGTGTGTGTGTGCATGTTCTGTGTTTATATGCTGACGAGCATAACAAATGCGACATTTTTATTTTAATCATCGGAAACACTAAATAATCAACAACAAAAAGATCGCATTTCTTTTGATCGACAGTATAGCATTGAGTGTCTAATTAGCAGAATAGGCGGTATGGTTGCCCAATATATACAATGGAAGGCTAAAGTATTCTTACGCATTTCAGAAAAAAAGTCAGCCACTTTGTGAAGTGTAACACTCAAAATGGAGTCCCAAAAATAAAACAACAGAACTTCATGAAGCAGGCACTTGTTTTGTCCCAGCTAGCATTCGTGAAAATGTCAAAAATATTTAAACATAAATAGTATTTATTATTGAAACACCGTATCAATCATATACATATAAATACACATAGACAATGGCAGGTTTGGAGTAGGTGAATTTTAGTTTCTTAACCCCCTTATGCACGCAGCACCAAATGCTCACCCTCTCAAACTTGTGGGTACATGTACAAGTGGATTACCTCTTACTGTTCCAGTTTGTCTGGAGCCATTTAAACTCGGGACTTTGCAGTGGATCGATATACGGTCCGTGGCGGGTTACCACTGTATTTGGCGAACAGAACTGAACAGTGTCAGCTTGGTGACCTTCCTCACTGACCCAAGTCTACCCAACAGCCCACCCACACTTGCGGACGGCCGCTGCAGAGACGTTTTGAGGCTGACACTCTCCCTTCCGGGCAACTGGTCGGAGGCCTCCGAGATGTACGATTTGTGTCAGGCGGGCAACAGTTTTCAGATAAAAAGTAAGTTACACACACACACACACACACACACACACACACACACACACACACACACACACACACACACACACACACACACACACACACACACGCACGCACACACACACACACACACACACACACACACACACACACACACACACACACACACACACACACACACACGGGCAAAAGAAATGCGACATTTTCGGAATGATCGGAAACACTTTAGTATATATATATACACAAACGTCTGCATTATCTTATTCAGCCCTGACGCAGTACAGCAGGGGATGGATCGACCATGATAATTCAAGGGTAGTGCAAGCTAATCTGGCACCGCCCTTAAATTATCGTGGTCGACCCACCTCCTGGAGTTGGTGCATAGTCGTTAGACGACGCCTCCAAAATTTGGGAAATACCTGCGTCGGGCTGAACGAGTTAAGGTTCCTGGTTTATTCCTATGTGTATACCTAAGTTCTACGCGCACCTATCATTGGTGCAGATTGGGAGAGACGACCTGCGTAAACAGTTGTCACACGTGCTTGTCCGAGTTTGTGTGTCGCGCTATGGCCTATATTTAACCTCTATAGATAGCAGGGATAACAAGAGAGATGAAAATGTGGGGCTCCTGAGAATCCTATTTAAAAATCTATAGATTTATTTGATCCTCTCCGTATTTAGACAAACGAATTCCACCAATTACCCCCAATGCCTCTATTAGAGAGAGGAATACTGAGAGAATTAAAGCTTCATTAACACAATGACTGAGTTAACCCCCTTAATTATATTTTTTTGACCATCCATATCCATGTCCCCAGCACAGAGTAAATACCATTGGAAGTTACCCCTAAATCATTATTATTTAAACAGCCACATTTTTATGAAAATCAAAAATAATACTTAAGGGGTTAACTCAGTCATTGTGTTAATAATACTTTAATTCTCTCAGTATTCCTCTCTCTAGTTACAACTAACTTTTAAGAACCTGCAGAGGTAACCTTTAAGTTACTTATCATAAGAACTTATAAGAACTTAATAATATAATAATAATAATGAGTATTTATATAGCGCTTAATCTTACTCAAAAGCTCTAAGCGCTTTACAATCTGTACACAAAAATAAAAATACAATGACATATGCACATAACAAACAAAGCACAATGCCCGAACACACCACTTTTACAATAAACTAAATAACAATACATACATAATAATTTATATTCTAATTAACATTCAGTCTAAACAAGGAGGATTGCAGAACTACAACTAAGGCATCAAACACTGGCAGTTATTCAAAGTAAAGCTTGAAGAGGTGAGTTTTCAACGACCTCTTGAAGTCAGAGACAGACTCACTGTTTCTGACCTCAAGAGGAAGTGTATTCCATAACACTGGGGCTTGATAAACAAAAGTGCGCTGACCAAATGATTTAGTTTGGACAGAAGGTACACACAACTTCCGTTTATCAGAAGAGGAGCGGAGCTCACGAGAGGGTGTATACACATGCAGCAAAGAGGACAAGTATTCTGGGCTGGTGCCTGAAAGGCAGTTAAAACAGATTGACATAACTTTGTATTGAATACGTGAGGACACAGGTAGCCAGTGAAGGGACTTCAAGATGGGTGTGACATGCTCAGTCTTACGGACTCTCACAACAAGCCGGGCTGCATTATTCTGAATTTTTTGGAGGCGATCAACGAGATACTGAGGGCAGCCACAAAGCAAAGAGTTACAATAATCTAGCTTGGACAGCACAAATCCACAAACTAGTGTTTTAGTGGCTTCCACGGTCAGCAGGTGACGAACTGAACTAATACGACGAAGTTCCAGATAAGCGGATCTACACACTGCACTGACATGCTGTGACATAGATAACTCGCTGTCAAGTGTAACACCCAGGTTTCTCACATTCGCAGAGAAGCCAATGAGTGTTTCATCCACAGACAATGATGACGGTAAAGGCAGGGACGAAGATAATCTTGGATTAGCTACCAACATTGCTTCAGTTTTGCCATCATTTAACATCAGTTTGTTGGTGGTCATCCATGATTTGACATGGTCAATGCACTGGCTTATACTTTGGACGGCATTCACAGCTCGCTCGACAGTATCACTTTTGTACATCTGCGTATCATCTGCAAATGCATGATGGGAAATGGAGCGACTACAAATCAGGTCGGACAGGGGCTGAACATACAGTAAGAACAATACAGGTCCTAGGACCGAGCCCTGGGGTACACCAAACCGAAGAGGTGATGGCTCAGAACGACAGCCGTCGACAGAAACAATCTGGGATCGTTCAGTCAGGTATGAACTAAACCATGCCAAGACTGTGCCTTCAATGCCAAATACAGATTGAAGACGGCACAGCAAAATTTCATGGTCAATAGTGTCGAACGCACTGGACAGGTCCAGCAAAGCAAGGACTGTGATCTTACGCTCGTCCAAAGCACAAAGCAGGTCATTGAATATCTTCAGCAAAGCTGTTTCAGTGCTACGATGGGGACGATATGCAGACTGGAATACACTGAACAGACTATTAGAGTTGACATGCTTTAAAGTTTGAACAAGGACAATTTTCTCAAGAATCTTTGATAGAAATGTAAGATTGGAAACTGGGCGATAGTTTTTCAGTACATTTGGGTCTAAAGATGGTTTCTTCAATAGGGGCTTTACAAGTGCAGTCTTGAAGCTTTCAGGAAAAATACCAGTGGAGAGAGAGTTGTTGATGACTTGTGTAATGGCAGGCAACACTTCATCCAGGCACTCGTACAACAAGGGAGTGGGTATGGGGTCTAACTCACAAGTTTTGGGGGCAGTGTTTGTGATCACTTTTCTGACCTCATCGTCTAGCACAGGTTCGAAGGCTGAGAGAGGTTCTCCACTAAAGCGATTTTCGGTGAACAAAACTGAAGTGGGCATGCGATCCAGAGAATCACGAATTTCGCGGACCTTATCAACGAAGTAATCTGCAAAAAGCTGAGGCAGCTGGCACGGGGGAAATGTAGTGGGAAGAGGTGATGGAGTCTTCTTCACCATAAGCTTATTGGTCACATTATACAATTCTTTGCTTGTTGTGCACTCACTGATCTTCCTGTTGTAAAACGAAGATTTTGCTCCATGAACAATCTCATTTACATGCTTCTTAGAACATGTGTATATCTGCTTGTGAACAGTCAACCTAGTTGAGCACCACATTCTCTCAGCTTGGCGCCGCATCTGCTTAGCCGAACGCAGCTCTTTGCTCACAAACCTATACCACGGGCTGATTCTATGAGCTGACTTTTTACGCTTTGAAGATGGTGCATGATTGTCTAAGACAGTGCGTAAACATGAATCAAACTCCTCGGCACTAGGACTAGGATGGTGAGACAGTGACTGAACGAGGTCAGCCTTGAAGGCTAGTCTGTCAATGGCACGAACATTGCGCACTATGGTAAGCATAGGCACTGGAGGTGGGACTATGGCCCTCAAATGACTGATCACACAGTAATGGTCTGAACATATTGCATCAGAAACCTGTGCTGAGCACAAGATATCATCGTCACATCTATGAAGGATCCAGTCAATAGTATGCCCTTGTCTATGAGTTGGTTTGTCGACAACTTGTGAAAGACTGAACATGTGTAAAATGTCCATGAGTGCAGAGGTGGTGTGGTGCTTCTGATTGTCAAAGTGGATGTTAAAGTCACCAAGGACTATCAGACTGCCAGCAAGAGAATTACAGTGATCGAGAAGATCATGAAATTGATCAACAAACATTGAATCAGTTAATTTGTTCTTGCGGTTTGGCGGAGGTCTGTAGAGGCACAGAAAATGAACAGTTTTCTGAGTTAAAGCTAGAGTAAATTGTACAAGCTCAAAAGACTCATGGGAGAAACTAAAAGACGTTGAGAATGATGCAAAAGGCTGCAGTGCTTCATGGAGGACGACTGCAATACCACCCCCACGAGAATCGCGGGGGAAGGATTTCACAGAGTATCCAGATGGGGCAAGATCAGCACATTTGGCCTCATCACCTGAGGCACGAAGCCAGGTCTCTGTTAAGAACAAAATGTCAACATGATGGTCGGTAACAAACTCGCACACTTCAGAGCGCTTCTTGGCACAACCAACTGAGCGCACGTTAAACAGTGCCAAGCACAGCTGACCTGGTACTTTGGTAGTGTCTTGAAGATGAACCTGAATAAGGTTAGATACATTACCAGTCTGGTGAGTATGGCTTGTGATTCTCTTGGAGCTGATGTAGACTGAGACGGGTTGTAATGTTTCTTGGGACAGGTGTGGTCGTTCAAGAAGTTGTGATGGTGATGATGACGGAGAGGTTTGAGGGGGTGGTGATGGTTGGAATGGGGCCCAATGAAGTGGAAGTGGGGGCTGCCACACGAATGATTGTGATGGTGGGGGCTGAAGTACCAGAGGTGGTAGCTGTGGGACACCGGGTGTAGGATGGCCCCACTGGGGTACTGATAATGCAGGCAGCAGGCATTGTGTTGGCGGAGGACCCACGGGCGCTGCAGGCATGTGATGACTTTGCTGCTGCCGTGATGGCGATGGTGAGGCCTGCGGCATGGGCGGTGGTAAATGTAGGGACAGCCGCGGCAGGGGAAGCGGCTTTGGGTGGAGTGGGGGAAACGACACTGGGGTAGGCCACTTGGCTGAAAAAGAGTGAGGCGACTGAAGCACTGAAAACATGTGCTGAGGTACAGATGAAAACACCGAGTACCCCTGGGGTGGACAGCAGGGCACCAAGTACCCCTGGGGTGGACAGCAGGGCACCGACAACAGGCACTGGGTTGAAGATGACAATCCCGAGTACCCCTGAGGTGAAGGGTGGGGCACTGAAGACAGGTGATGAAGTGGAGATGACATCACTGATTGTTCCTGGGGTGGCGGGTGGGACATCGAAGACGTGCTGGGGTGGCGCGCACATTACTGAGTGCTCCTGGGGTGAAGGGTGGAGCGCGGAAGACAGGCATGAGTGTAGATATGACAATACTGAGTGCCCCTGGGGTGGAGGGTGGGGCACTGAAGACAGGTGCTTGGGTGGAGATAACATCACTGGGTGCCCCTGGGGTGGAGGGTGGGGCACTGAAGACAGGTGCTCGGGTGGAGATAACGTCACTGGGTGCCCGTGCGGTGGAGAGTGTGGCACTGAAGACAGGCGCAGCAGTGAAGCAAAAGGAGGTGACCGAGTCACAGAAGGCAGCAGTGAAGACACCATACCGTGCCCCTTGGGAGGAGACAGGAATTTTGAAGACTGGCTGTTGGAAAGTGCTAAAAGTCCAGAGCGTTGGTGGCACAATTTGCCACCTCTGCAGCCACGTTTACGTCCAGGCTTGGCAAGAATCCCAAGTTCTGATAATACGTCATAAACACACCTTTGGAGTCTAAAGTTCTTTGCTTGGGAAATAAAAGTCCTTATCAGGGTGCTATAGGTATCCATCTATACAGTATCTGTGCAGTGTAAACTTGAATGCCAAAACTAGGCCAGGTCACAAACACTATTGTTATGCAGGGCAGTCTAACAGGCCACACTATTGTGTTGTCTGCACTGTTGACACTGACTACTGAGTACAGTTCATGAACTGCTGAAATGTCACTGAGACAGATTTCAACTGAAAAATGTATTTTCTTTTCCAATGAAATACTCCAAATGTTTTCACAAAAATGAAGAAAGAAATTACACCATGATGATCAGCTGCTGATAACAAACACGTTGATACCAAAATGATGCTTGCAATCCTCCGAGAACCAACAAAAATACACAAAATGTGCAGAGAGCAGTGCTTGATGCAGCCACTAGGTGCAGAACACAACTCACAATTATCATAAGAACTTATTAATTACTTACTGTAAGTTCTTATAAGTTCTTACAACAACTTGACTTAAGTCACAACATACTCGGTCAGATTTGTCAAGATACAAGGACAATAAAAAAACTTTTTTTTCTCAGTAGTACTCTGGGGGTGGTGCAGATGGGGCTAAATAATCAGGCACAAGTGGTGTAAGTGGCATGGCATTTTTCTGTGAAGTGTATGACATTATTAAAGGATTACCAAATCTGATTTTTATTTGTTTAAAAGATTGTGTAGTTTTTCTGTGGTTTCCTGAACACCGATCTGTTTCCCCATCTCTAAAAAACTGGCTTTTAGCTCTTCAACATTCACAGGAGATTGACTACGCATCTTATTCTGTATTTCAGACTTCTGTTTCTTGTAATTATTTAAATCATCCTGGACCCGCTTAAATTTTTCGTCATCAATACAATTATCATTTAATGCCTTACTGATAATAAGTTTCATACTGCTCAGCTTCGCACCAGCCAGCGTACTCAATGCTTCATGTTTCTGTAATTTTGTGTGAAACCTTTTGTTCAAGGCCTCCAAACCAAAGCAAGTCAGGCATGTAGCAACGCTAACACCCTCAACTGCTATTCCAGGCAAACTTCCAATTCCCGTGGCAAACAGAGCAATACCCCCCACAGAACATGAAGCTGAAACTTCACCAATAGCCATAGAAGTGTTTTGAACAGAAATAAATACTGACTTATACCTCCTTTTGCACCGTGAGTACTTAGCCTCTTCACTTTCCAAATATTTCAAAGCTTCTGTAATATTATTTAATCTGAATGCATCTGCCTGTAATGTTTTATCTGAAGCAATTGGCACAGCTGTCACCTGTGGATCAGGCGCAAGCGTTGTTTTAGTCATTACATTTGTTTCAGTCGGCTCAAGCGTCAGTAGTTGCGGATAGAAGTTTACCATTTTTTTATTGACAAATATTTTTTTTTAAATTTAATCAGCAATTACATTTTGCAACTCTTCAAAAGTATACAATTTGTTAGCATAATAAAATGCAACAAGATCAATGTGTTCAAGGTTTATGTAAGTTAGACGAACAAAAGTTGTTTTGTCAACCACCACCTTGACAGCTGGAACACTGCTCGAAACATTAATAACATCATTATTTTTTGTAATGGCAATAAAGACCTTTGATGATTCTGTTACTGTTTCATTCCATGTAAGTTTAATTCCTTGTGCAATTTGAGCCTCTTTAGCAGTAGTTACTAATCTCATGATAATTTCAAATACTATTGTCGCTTCTCTTGCGATGGAAAAGTTTATTGGTGCAAACACGACCTTCGCATCAGACCTATCCTTCCTATGTGTAAGAAGATATCTCCGTCTCTCATAATTTTCAACTTTCAGTTTTTCTCTGCTATTGTCGTCTGGGGCAAAGCTTGGAACAAGACTTACAATAAGCGGCCCCGAGTTAACAACCTTCCTAAACACTAAGGCGCCTTCATCATCAGTGCATACATACGGACTAATAAATTCAATCTTTATGTCCCAGTCAATTGTTGGAGGTGGTGCAGGCACAGGTGAAACAACCCACTTACTACCTACATGTATTAAGTTGTAGGGCACATTATTTACAGGTGGAGTAGGTACAGTAACATCACGAAGCTGACCAAGTTTAGGAATCTGTTTTTCACCGTCTTTCATGTCGACAATTACTTTCCTCTTGTACATGCCATTTGAATCAAGTTCAAAACCATATATTTCTCCAACATCCCCCTCCTTCTCAAAATCCTGTACATCAGCCAAATCTTTCAACTCTGTTACTGGACATGCAACTGGTATGATTGTTCGCTTTGGACCAAGACCACTCATTTTTATAAACAAAAATAAAATTATTTAACTTCTAACACTACACTAAAATCATGCATAAGAACTGGATTGTCATCCTGATTAGTTACAGATATACTCAGTGACTCAAAGAAACTAGAACCTAATTTCTTAAACTGCAAATTAGGAAATCTAACAACTACACTTTCACAATACGGAGCAGTTCCAGTACGTAAGCATCTCAACAAAGTTGAAGGCTTTCCATTGTGAACATTCTCAGATGTGTTTAGTTCTTTCAAATAAACATTTAGCACTGTGTGTACTGACAAATTGACAGGACGTTTTCCAGTTATTTTAAGTTTTTTTGTCTTCATTGTTATAATACCAAACATAGCTTCATCTAAATCATCTGTTCTATACCAATCTTCCTCAATATAAAATCCATGTAAATATGCAAATCTGTCTGAAATAATTAACCAATTTTGTGTCGGAAATTCTAATGTAACAAGTAGGTTAGCTGGATTTAAAGTTGCTTTAATTTTTAAATTACTTTGAAACCATTCAGGTATAGTACAAAAGTCATAATAACCAGGTGGTATAGCTTCAGTCTTACCATCTAAATTTACTTTATTATATATATCATCTTCTACATTAAACCATTTTACTGTATAGAACAATTCATGGATAGCTACAGACTTGATACCATCCCAATTATCAATCCCATTAGTTAACCACACTGGTTTGCTTGTGTCAAGATTTGTTAAGGTAATAAACATTTTTATTATCTCATATAAAAAAGGATGGAATTTAAATCACCAACCATTACCACTACAAACGCATTTCAATTTAATGTGGATGCCAAATATAATGTTGCACCTACTTATGAACAGAAAATAATACAACTAAACCAGCTTGACATAGCTGTAAGCGAACAAGATCTATTCCAAGTCAAAGTACCAAATCCCTTTGACCATTACCTAAACCCTCCAATAACAGATGACTCAACTGCAAGAAAGTGGTCTTCAAGTCCACTACAGATGTTTCAAAACCAACTCAACTTTGCAATACTATGTTCAACTACAGGCTGTGGTGTTTCATTTACAGACCACTTGAATCACTCAAACAAACTGATTAGGTCTGTCTATCATTTTCATGTTTATTACCAGCTTAGACGTATACTGTCAGAACTGCATACACCATTACCCACTGAATCCAGTTTCAACAGGTTTAATAACCCTATGGATATGAAAGCGTTTGAACGCATTTGTAATGAATTTAACATAAGCCCCCGGTATGACTTTACACAAAAACTTGATGATCACAATGGTATGGGTACATTGTATTACGCTATGAGTCACAGACAATACCCTCAAGATTACTACCCTGGGTACACTTCATTCTCATCAAAATCACAAGTCTGGTTAGGATCAATAGAGCAGAAGCAGACTAATGCGTGGACCACATTTATTTTAGATAAATCTGACGGGTTTACTCAAGCAGGAGTCGAGCGCGTCAATGAGTCTATCAGAACATATGTCTGGTGTTTACTAGGAGCACAATCACTAACAAAATCAAACATTTTGAATGGAAGTGGTAAATTTGAAGCACAAAAACAGTTTCTTGCAAATCTTGAAGATTCAATCAACTCAACAGTTGATCTCCCATCTAGCATACAACGCTACCAAGACGTACTCAGATATGCCAGATCAAAAGTTGACTTTGTAGTTGGCATCGGGTTATACATGTTACCATCTGATCTTCAAATCCAAATGGGAACAATAACAAATTATAATAATGAAATAATTGTTGCAGGTCGTGATCAAAAACTCGGTCTCAATCAATCTGTAAACTTAGGGGCCACAACCACACATGTACAGTCAATAAAATCATTACAGACGGTAACACCCCCGACCCCGGCCCTGGCCCCAACACCGGCACTCATACAAGCGGTAACCCCTACACCAACCCCTGACACTCATGAGTCAGAGAGAACTGCATTGGTAATAGGCCTCACTGGATTAGGAGTATTACTTCTTTATCTGTTTCATTAAATAACCTACCATCAACCCTCCTACTGTCACCAAAAATACCCACACATGCTCTGCCATAAACCCTACTGCCTTTGCTGCTGTACTAATCAACCAACTGACAACAGAGCCTATAATGCCAGGCAAAGCGTCCATTGCTTTTACAGCCAATTTTTTAAGCAAGTCTGATATGTGAGACAACTGTTTCTTTACCCATGACTGTAAATCTTTTGGGTCTGTGGGGGCTGGTGGAGGTGCCGGGGCTGGCGGTGTTGGACTACCACCAGGTCCACCAGCACCGGAGACAGCTAACACAACAGTACTGATAATAAATCCCAGAGCTGTAATTAAACTAGCAATTGTGATACCCTGCTCTCTGAAAAGTGTTTTTAGTCTCTCAGCCAGAGTAGTGTCTTCGTGAAGTATTTTCTGAATAATGAAAAGAAAAGGGGAGACTGCCAGTGCTAATATTTTAGGAAGGTTACAAAGTAAAGTAGGTTATAGCACTGTCAGGGGAGAGAAATGTGCATGATCGACCAGTGATCATAGATCTACTGTGGCCAAAGCACAAAAAAAAAGATAGGAAAGAGAGGGGGCGCTAAGAAAGTGACTGAAAGCAATGCATATGGAAGCCCCCCCGGGGCACATTTCTCTCCCCTGACAGTGCTATAACCTACTTTACTTTGTAACCTATTTTCTGAATAGTTTCTCTAATTCTGTTGACCTGTGATTTTAGTTTTTGTCTTCCAATACTAATTGTTTCTAACCTTCCTGATCTTTCTATCTGCAAATCATTTAATCTGTGTTGTATTCTTTCTTTTATTTCTGTGTCAAGATTCCCATTGTCTGCGGTAGCCAGTTTCTCTTTTTCACGTTCTATGTGTTTATCAAGCTCACCTAGTTTGGCAACATTATTAACCATCTCACCTCTTATCGTCTGCAATGATTTATCCAAGCCCATAATCTCTCTCATTGACAAAGGTGGGTCGTCTATTGTTTTCATAGCGTCATTTATTTGTCCTTCAGTAAATAAGGTTTCTTGTATCACTGTGTTTGCTATTTCTGGTAGGCTTGTTACTGGTGCCATTTCAATTTGTTGCCCTGTTGGCAACTTTGTTTGCGTGTCGTGAAGAACACTAACCAGTCTTGGCGTGACAGGAGACCCACCAATTCCAAGTTGATGCAAGGCACCAACACCACCTTCATTTTTGATTGTACTTAAAGCCCTAAACCTACTAGGGTCTTTTTTGTTAGTCAATAGTACTTTTCCTTTGTCAACAGTATTTAAATATAAATGACCCTTGACATCAAGTTCAAACTGATTAGGGTCTACGTTGTCTGGGCGGCCACCAACATGATCATAAAATGAGTTCACTTTGGTTTCTAAAAGTTCATGACGTAAACTGTAAATATTTCTTGTACCAGTTATATCTGTCATATCTGCCATATCTGTTGCATTACCAAAATCATGCATGCTATCCATTTCAAAATCTTCATGATTAAATCCTCCCGTTGCCATTGTTTTATTAATTTATTTTTTTTTTTTTTTTTGTGCATAATAAAAATGACACAGTCTTCTGGATCAAAGTTAGACCCATACAGAAAACTACGTGAGCCTCTGGGTGTTAATGGCATTCGTCAAACAATCGTCATCACGAACAATCCAAGTACCATAGACCAGAACCAAACACTTACAGTCAAGTTTCCAAACCTAGGTCCCAGTGACGTTATTGTTCCTGGCACTGCACGCCTAGCATTTAATATTGAACTATCATCAGATGCAGACGTAAACAGAACACTAGTTAACAATCTTGGCAGAGCAATTGTTAGAACTATTAAAGTAAAACTTGAAGGACAGGAAGTGTTTAGTCTTGACGACTCAGATGTGTTCTACTGTTACAAAGACCTTTGGCTCACAAGAGAAAAACGAGAGGACCGTATTTATCAAGGCATACAGCCAGATAATGTTGGTAAACTTCGAATCAATGCTGGAGACAAAACAACTACTGGGGTACCAAAGGAAGTTATTATAGCTGAAACATATGGAACTAGATTTTACTTTCCACTCGAGTTTGAAATCCTCACAGCACTTTTGCCTTATTATCAAGGGGCACTGAATGACCGTCTGAGTTTTGAACTAACCTTCAATGACTACTCCAAAGTTATTAAATTATCTGCCACAGATGCAACATACAAGATCTCTAACATTTCCTTGGAATATGAAATTGTCACACACACTGATCTAGCCAGACTCATTCAAAATCAGTATCAGTCAAGACTGCCAATTTATTATGACAGGGTGATTAGACATAGTTTAATGCAAAAAGACAAGAGCGACCCAAAGTGGAACATAAACTTGAACACACCAGCTAGGTCACTGAAAGGTATTCTTATGTTGTTTGTTGAACCAGCAGATCCATATAAACGGGATTCAGAAAAATTCTACAATCCTAAGATTACACATTTGTCCTGCACAATTGAAGGCCGCCCTAATCAAGTGTATGCATCTGGAATGTTACCTTATCAACACTACGATGAGATCACAAAGTATTTTGCGGGTGGAAGGATTAGAGATAAACCTGCAAACATTGCGTGCAAAGATCTACATCTGTATGATGTTAGGATCGGACAATACCTGACAAACAAATATGCACTTTGGTTAGATCATCGTAGTACAGATGACGATTATCTTCATGGGTCAGGACGAACTGTCGAGAACGGTAGTGATGGAATAACAATTCAGATACAAAAGAAGGTTGAAAAAGCCAAAGCCATAAACATATATTTGTACCTGATATATGATGCACAACTCAATATTGCAGAAAGCAGACTGAGTGGACACATATATTAAAATTATATTGTGTATTAAAATGAACCGGAGCTTGATGACACTCGATCCACACTGTGGCTTATTTGTTGGTGCCACAGGGTGTGGAAAGACTCAATTCGTACTTGACTTATTACAAACAAGATACATCCACCATTTTGAAAACATTGTAATATTTTGTCCTACAATCAAACACAACAAAGCTTATCACAACCGTTTATTCATTTGGACTGACAGCAACATATACTTAGTTGACCCTGAGAAAAAAATGAATGACTACCTACAATATTTTTACAAGCAATTTGAAGGACAGTCAACATTGTTTATTGTTGATGACTGTTCTGCAGAGAAAGACATTGTCAAAAAGAGAAACACTCTATCAGAACTTGCCTTCAGTGGCAGACATGCAAACATCAGTGTATGGATTCTCACTCAGAAATATAATGCTGTACTGAAAGATTTTCGAGAACAGTTAAAGTTTATCTGTTTGTTTTACTGTAAGGACCGTGACAGCTTTGAAGACTGTCTCAGAGAAAACGATGTCATCCTAAATAAGCATGAACGGGATGATGTAAAAAATAAACTGAAATCAACTAAGCATCTAAAGCTTATTTTAAAGACAGATCAGCCCACAGGGTATGGGCTAGTAAATTGATGTAAATTAATTTATACATTTGTTTGTCCAATAAAAATGACAGACGGACAAATCATACAGGTGATTGATCTCACACACCTTTTCAAAGATGATATGTACTTTACTGACTTAATATCACCCAAACAGACTAACATAAGTCTTTCAGCACCATCAGAAATATATGCTACATATAGTGTGACTTTGGATTATGTCGATGAGCATCCAGATGTGGAGTACATGACAGTTGATTTAAAGACACCTACTTTTAAAGTTAATGATACCAACTATGGTTGGATAGGGGAAATTTGTTATAGCATATTTAAGCAACTACGCAAACTAAATGTTTATATTGACAGTGTTACAGTTAATAAAGTGGTATTACACAAGGTGAGCCAGCAGAGTTAACGTTAATATTTTTTATATTATAATAAAATGAACCAAGATGAATTACTTCTATTGAATGATATCAATGCGGTAGAGAACAAAGACTTAGACTCTAAGAAACAGCGTCTTTTGTCTGTGATTGTCTCAGGCAAGTCAAAGACTGATCTCGGGAAACAATACATGACAGAGGATATTGAATCTCTCACCGCTGATGAGCTAATCAAGCTTTATTCTAAATATGAAAACCACATTGCTTCACTAATGACACGTGATTTAAGTCGATCTCTAGTATGCCTATACACAAAAGCAGTGAGTCACTTTCTACCTGTGGATAGTGACAGCCTATCACATGACCTTGAAAGCAATCCTATTGTTTCAAGTTCAATTGGTAAATTAGCATGTATCATGTTTTACAAGTTTGGAAATTACCTTGCACCTGTGGTAACCTTACTTGTTACTGGGAGTCATATTGATTTTTCAAAAATAAATTTTACTGCAGAAGAAAATGGACGAAACCCAGATGACTCCGCAACCGAACCCCAGTCCAGTTTTGACACAGGTTCAAACTGTGACTAAGGCTAAAAGTCCAGGCCGCATTGAGGCAGGAAAAAGATTAGCTGAATGGAACAAACAAACAAAAATTACAGCTTCAAACACAAAGAGAAAAGACTCATGTGACTGACCAGGCGTCAACACCTTCAGGGCCAGTGTCACTACCGTCAGGACCAACACCCCCTCATCAAAGTGAGAGACAAACAACTAAGTCTGACCCTGAAACAACAAAATATATAGTTGCCGGATTTGTTGTCGGATTTGGTTACGTAGGTTACCAATTATACAAAAAATATAAACCACAGACTCGTACAGTGACCCAAAAATCAGACACTCCAAAAACAAAACCAGAAGTCGCCACATTACCAGTAACACCCAAAGCCGTTGACCCATTTTATATGCAGTAAATAAAAATATTATTTTAATTTTTATTGCCTTAGAAAATGAGCGACACAAAGAACTTGATGAACCTTGTCTATCACTCTGCCGTAATTAGTGGATTAGCAGTAGCTTATTCTATGCTGGGGAAAAGTCTACTCAAAATGAAATCAGCAGACTTGAGTAGACTCGATTTCGAAGACAGTGCTAAGCTAATTGTAGTTGTAACTGCGTCGATTGTGACAAAAGACTTTCTTGTCAAGCAGGGAATTATTCCCGAAAATGTTTCTATGTAAATAAAAATATGGCGACGATAGCTATTATGATTGGTGGGGCAGTTGTTAATGCTCTGGCATTCAGTGGCTCAAACTACCTCTTTTCAAAAATGGGTAGAGAAGAATCAGCAGAAGAAATGAAACGTCACAATGAGGCAACAGAGAAACTCGCTCAAGCTCAACAAGAATATGAAAAGAATAGAATTGAAAAACTTGATTTCATCAATGAAAAACTCAGGCTTGAAGGTCACGCACAGCATACGTTTTCAAATACAGACGAAGCAATCAGGGAATATTTTCTTGTCATGGGTGAAGACATGTCTATCCCAAAACCAAAACTAAGTGACTACTATCAACCAAGCCCAGAACAAAGAAACGGGGAGATAATCTTTGTTCTAGTGCGAATGATATTTGTTTATTTTACTGGAGTTTTCATTGCTAGAAAAAAATGGCAGCCGAAAATAAACTATCAAAAATGTATTACTCTCCATCAGGCTATTGGAAAGGGCAAACAGCTATTCAGAATTTACATGCCACTGTGGGCGGAGATATAACACTCAATCAAGTCAAACAATGGTTACAGAGACAAGCAATTTGGCAGATATATCTCCCTGCTCCAAGAAAGATAACAAGGCCTCATTTTGAGAACACATCACCTAATGACACGCACCAAATGGACCTCCTGTTCCTACCACATGACACAATAAGAAAGAAACGATACAAGTACGCACTGACTGTTGTTGACATAGCTTCAAGGTACAAAGACGCTGAACCCATATCTGACAAAACAGCCAGTACAGTTGTGAATGCTTTATCAAGTATCTATAAAAGAGGCCCCTTAAGATACCCCAGACTAGTTCAAGTTGATGATGGATCTGAATTTAAGGGCGCAGTTAATCAGTTATTTGCTAAGCATGGTGTACTGGTCAGACGAGGCATTCCAGGTGTACACAGATCACAGGCAATTGTAGAGAACTTTAACAAACAGTTGTCAGAGAGACTTTTCAGTTACCAGTATTCTAAGGAACTCATGCATGACACCCGTAACACGGAGTGGGTAAAGAGATTACCACATGTGATAAAAGCAATGAACAATGAAGGACACCCAAAACCTGCTGATGCTATTAAATTGAAAACAATTACAGAGCCAAAAACAGCCCCAACCCCACCTCCCGACACAAGTTTATTTACTAAACAGGTGAGATATTTATATCAACCAGGTGAAGCTGAAAATGACATAAAGCGCAGGGCGACAGACCCCATCTGGTCCACATCCGTTCATAATATAAAAAAAAAAAAATCCCGGTCCTGACAGTCCTGGCGCAACAATATATTACCTGTTCAACCCTGCACCCCAGAGGGCATTTGTCAGAGAAAAATTACAGATTATTCCCCCAGACACCATTACTCATTTCAGTAACTAAGTCATCAATTAATTCATCAACCAGTTCATCAGCTATGTCTTCAGATAACTTGAGTCTGTAATGACCAGGAGCATAAGCTTTTTCCTTACTGTGAAACACTCTTTTCCTGTCCCCAACTGCCAGTGACTTCTTATGTGTTTGGATCATTTCAAGATTATGTTTGTTTGATCTCAGTGACTTGTTTGGATAATCAGGCATTAATGCACCATCTAACACTTGCTTGTAATGTTCATGACGAATGTCTTTATTTTTTATTGCTGTTTTTTTAGTTCCTTTGGCTTTCGACTGACTACCTTTCTGGTGCAGTATTGAATACATTTTTGACCTCAGTCCAACGTACTCAACTATTGGCACACCATTTAGTTCATCTTTAAACTTACCAGGCACTTTTTTGTTTTGTGTGCTGTACAGTGGATGGTCTTTAGGATAGTCAGACGTGTCATACATGTGTAACTCTGTTTTCATGTCTTCATAAAAGTCTTCAGTACACACATCAATGATCATAGAGTCAGTGTCAGTGTATAACAGACGACACTCAGGATACTTCGGTTTAAAGTAATCATAATAAAATTCAAGCATCAACAGTTTTGACAACTCAAGAATTGCCATACCAATGAATACTGGCTTGTCCAATTTAACAATCTTTTTTTTAAGTGACACAGCATACAATGATGAATGAAATTCTATATACCCTGTGTACTGAGGCTTGCCTGTAAGTTTAATTGCACCCAATTCAGTTGTGACCAGTCTCACATCTTTTCTGTGATGAGGATTTTCCATTGTCTTGCCAAAACAGGCATTGTTCATAAGCTTAAAGAAGTCTTTGTCAAATGCAGTGTTGCCGTCTCTGGCACGAAGGGTTGTGTTCTTCATTATGTAATCTTTCATGAAAGCACTCTGATCAAATTGAATTCCTCTGTGAACTTTCTTTAGTACTGACCCATGTGTGATGTAAAACTGCAACAAGCGGTAGTGGCAAACGTAATTGAATTTGTCATTCAGATTTAGTGTCTTCTTTTTTTCCCATCATACTCATTTTCTCAACTGCTAATGGATAATCATTATGGTAATCATGTAGATGATGTGGGTACTCCAGGTCGACTTCAAAGATCCAACCCTTCGCGTGGTTTCGGTCAAGATTCATAATATTGTTTGTTAACCCTGTTACATCATACTGTGACAAATCATACAGACAAATGTTTTTCAAGGGCAATAATTCACACATTGCGAACCCATACAAGTTACATGCATCCAAGTACATAATGAATGAGCTTGACCTTGAGGGGTCAAAGTTGTCCAGATATTTGTTGTTGGCTCTGGCGTAATTGTTCGCTGCAATACTAATCCCTCCCCTCAATCCGCGTTCCACCATTTCACCCATCGTACGATCAGACAACAGGTATATAAATATCTTACTGGATTTCAAAAATGCATCCCATGTCATGCCAGGACTAGTTATGTAACAAGCAGGGTCAAGCTTGTAGTGCAACAAACCCTTTTCACGGTAACTTTCAAATACGTCTGCTAGCAAACAAACGTCAGCTTTTAAGTACTGGTCATGGTAGTCACCAATTGTCTGACACCATAATTTATCCCATGCATCAAGTGCGTGTTGATATTCAGAGTCAGAAATACCTTTGCCAGTTAGTGTAGAATAAAATTTCTCTTTTGGTGGCAGTCTCCTTTCCTCAAACACAACCCAGTGATCAATGTACTCATACGGATAGACACCTTTCTTAATCAAGTCTGGTTCAAAATATTTACTTGTTATTGGATACTCAGTCAGTCCTTCTGCCAAACTAGCAAGACCTAAAGACAAATGTTGCATGGAGTCATAAAATGCTAATTTGTCTAACCTAAAAGTCAAGTACTTCTCAGTTGTCTGCGCAATACAACTTATGTTTTTGTACGACTCATCTACAGCCTGCATGATGATGTGTGAATCATATCCCTTCAGATTGTGAAAAAAGATTGGTAACTTGTATGTCTTAGGATCTATTTTTAATAATAAGTTACAATTGCTATGTGAAGCACCTCTGTAACGCCCAGTTATGTGATCGTGGTCACAAACTTTATCACCCCCTAAAGGTTGTTCACAAATCCAACACGTCACAGCTGTATCAAATTTTAGTTTGTCTTCTTCTGTTATCACCAGAGGCATCTGACATGTTGTGAGATATTGTACTACCTGACTATACAGATGTCTCATTTCTGTTAAAAACAGACAAGCTGCATTTTCACCTCTGTAGATAACAGGCTCTGAATGAAGACCGTCTGACCTAACAAGAATGTATCCAAAAGAACACACCACTTGGTCACTTAGTTTTATAGTCTTTGGTAATGATTCTGGAACAGGACCTTCATATTGAACAACTAATGATTCAAAATCTGCATACACTACAAACGGCAGCTTTTGTTGATTCCCATAGTTCTTAAAATACACTTGACTACCAGGATCTGGATACTTAAGTACTGTTTGTATGTCATCAGCTGACCTGCAGTGTAAAATGTGATTATGTGCTATTTTAATAGAAGAGAATCTCTGTAAACATCTCTTGCACACTTCCTGTTTCCCATTGTGTTTCGTTGTATGTGCATGAATTAGACGTGACATATTCCTGATAATTGTGTAGTGAAAGTTATTGTCATCTCCGATTAGCAACATGTCAACATGTTTATCTTCTGACTGACCGTAGGTTGGAGCAATTGGGGACACTCTAATTGGCTGTAACTTATTCTCAGATTCATTATCCCACACAAACACATTCACAGATATACCAGGATTTAATTTTTCAAACAAGTCTATGTCTTCTATTTTAACAGGGAACTCAATGCCACTAAAGTTGAGTTCATTTACAAATTTGATGTAGTTAGATACGCGATCAGGTCTTGACCTCACAAAGTGTAGTTTAGCAAGCACACACCACATGAAACAGAAATTGTCTTTGTTCTGTATGTTAACAACAGCCTTTTTGTTTGCTACTTCTGTTGGCAGTGGCAACCATGCTTTACCTAATATAGGATGATACCTAGACTGCTTTAGTTGCAGTTCATGTACATGACCTTCGTGCCAACCAGACCCCTTCATTTTTGCACTGTCAATCGCCTGGAGGAAGTCTGGTAATAGTCTGTCTCTAAACACGTTCTCTAATTCCCTTCTTGTGTTAACAGTGTGTTGATTGTTGATATATACGATACAATTAATTCACCGTCCAATCTAGTGAATTCGATTTTCGCAACAATCTGAATCTTAACACTGCCTGTGATAAGATTTTGTTGTATGACAGAAAAAGAGTTTTCTATTGATTCATAAACATTATTAGTATTGGATATGGGTAAGTGTGTTGTGTGAAACACGTTTCTTAAACTAGATGAGCCAGGGTTTGATGGGCCAGGGCTTTGTGTATTGTCCGTCATTTTTATTTGTCCATCAAAATAATAAATGAAAAATATTATTGCTACCACAGTAAACATTTTACCTATTTTCTGCACATGGGACATAATCACTTTAAAAAGTCATCCAGTCAACCACTAAACAGGAAGTTGTCTCCCATAGACTTATATGCTCACCCACAGATTTTAAGAATCATTTTTACCCTCTGACTGGTGTGTGTGTGTGTGTGTGTGTGTGTGTGGTTGTAATAATAAATCCAAAGAAATATGAAACAAAAAATAAATAAATAATAAAAAATATATCTTTCTTTTTCTAAAAATAAATCTATGAGAAAAAAAAATATTTTTTTTTTATTTTTTAATAAAAGGGCTGCTTTGGTGACATTCCACCTGCTTTCACAGGAATCGATGTAACCCGGGTTAAGCTGCGCTATTAACCCCCTATGGAGGGGGTTAACCCGGTGGGTAACGCATTCACCTTTTCCTGTGAAAGCCCTGTAGTGTTGAGAATGTCAACTGGACGCAATCGGGAAACTATCCCCAGCACAGTTTGATCAAGACTAGCCCCACTAAACCAGAAGTATCCTCACGGCCACAAGCAGTCCCAAAGAAAACTTTGTTGTTTATGTATTTATGTTTGTCTGTTGACTGAAATCCTGAAAAAGCAGTGCTCATGAGAATCTAACCAAGATAAAATATCGAGAAATTAAACCTACAAAGAAAGAGACTCATGAGAATCTAAGTCTTTTGTAAAAATAATCTCTGGTTTTTACCTCCTCAAATGGAGGAAGTCAGATGTGTCAGAGTCATGTGATTCTTGTACAGTAACGGCGCAGAGAGGGCTGAATGAATGAACAGTACACTTCGCTAACAAGCCCAAACAGGGTCAGACCTGTATAAACAGTACCAGGAAGTAATAATATTGCACTGAGTGGTGAGTGGTGTACAAACCTTGTGTTTTGCGTCGGGTGTATGTTTTGGTGTTTTGTGTGTGTGCGTGCATGTGCGTGTGTGCGTGTGTGCGTGCGCGTGTGTGTCAGTGCGTGTGTGTGTGTGTGTTACCTACCTACCTCTAACAAAACCTGTTTGACTTAAATAGCATGTTTTCAAAGTGACAGTTGACACTCATGGCACTGGAATTGAAATGGTTGGCTAGTGTCAATATACCTGGCTGGGAGCTGAGAGCAAATAACACTCTAAGCCGGTAAACAAAACCTGTTCGCCCAGACAGGGGTTGGGGGAGGGGGTAATGGGTAGTGTGTACAAAACTTGCCTGTGTAAGCGACACACAACTCCGTCAGTGTTTCATGTATTGTGTGTGTGTGTGTGTGTGTGTGTGTGTGTGTGTGTGTGAGAGAGAGAGAGAGTTTGTGTGTGTGTGTGTGTGTGTGTGTGTGTGTGTGTGTGTGTGTGTGCACAGTGAATAAGAATGGAATGTGTCCCCTGCTATTGAAAAAGCGAGCGCGAAAGATAATACGAAAAGCAAACAAACACTGACACTACCCGGCAGCAGATCATGCTCGGCTTATGATAAAATTGTACTGACATGAGTATCTGTAAGTGCGTGTGTGCGTGTGTGTGTGTGTGTGTGTGTGTGTGTGTGTGTGTGTGTTTGTTTGTTTGTTTGTTTGTTTGTTTGTTTGTGTGTGCATATGTTTGTTTGTTTGTTTGTTTGTTTGTGTGTGTGTGTGTGTGTGTGTGCATATGTTTGTTTCTTATCCAACTGTTTATAGTGAAGAGTATGAACACCGTTTTGATTTTCGGGTACCAGTCATGTAGCTTTCAAAAGCCGGCTTATTCATAAACTGAAGTGACACCTCTCACAGTTGAATAGCTACGCGTGGTAAAAGCAAACACAGGTGGCTTGCAAAGGACATGTGAATAACTTACTCGCTGAGATCCCCCTTCATGAATAGCGAGATAGGGGTAGTGTATATTGAAAAACTATTAGATAGGTGTTGTGAATACACACTTCAGCATGGCGCATAACGATCTAGCAGCTATGAATAACGATATAGGGTTGGTGCATATCCATCTATTTATGAATACATTGTAAGTGCTATGAATATTTTATTCTGGTCTAGACTGCTGGTGACGGGCTGTGTTTACGTACATAGTAACATTGCGACATAGGTCATATGAGCTAATTAAGAGAGAGAGGAATACTGAGAGAATTAAAGTATTATTAACACAATGGCTGAGTTAACCCCATAAGTATTATTTTTGATTTTCATAAAAATGTGGCTGTTTAAATAATAATGATTTAGGGGTAACTTCCAATGGTATTTACTCTGTGCTGGGGACATGGATATGGATGGTCAAAAAAATATAATTAAGGGGGTTAACTCAGTCATTGTGTTAATGAAGCTTTAATTCTCTCCGTATTCCTCTCTCTTCTATTACCTAGCCGTACTAGTTCTACCCCAGAAATCATTCAAGCAACGATTTTTTATCAGCTGCCAACCCACGATTATTAAGCCAGATCCCCCACCACACCTAAATAATTAATGCTGCCATTGACTTCTTTAAACAAAATTATTATATTACGTTTTAAAATGAACCAAGATGAATTGCTACTTTTAAACGATATCTGTGCTGTAGAAAACAAAGATTTAGACTCTAAAAAACAATGCCTTCTCTCTGTTGTTGTTTCTGGAAAATTTAAAGCTTTTCTTGGTAAACAATATATGACAGAAGACATAGAATCTCTCACCACTGATGAGCTAATCAAAATACATTCAAAATATGAAAATCACATTAGTTCACTAATGATTTGAGTCGATCTCTTGTCTGCCTATACACAAAAGCTGTGAGTCACTTCCTACCTGTTGATAGTGACAGCCTTTCACATGATTTAGAAAGCAACCCCATAGTTTCAAGTTCAATCGGCAAATTAGCATGCCTTATATTTTACAAGTTTGGGAATTACCTTGCACCTGTGGTAACCTTACTTGTTACTAGTAGTCATATTGATTTTTCTAAAATAAATTTTAAATTAGAAGAAAATGGACGAGACCCAGACGACTCCACATCAGAGTCCTGTCTTGACACAAGTTCAAATGGTGACTAAGGTTGAAAGTCCAGGTCGAATAGAGGCTGGGAAAAGATTAGCTGAATATAATAGACAAAAAAAATTACAGCTTCAGACATTAACACAAAAGACTGACACACCATCAACAGCACCAGTGTCACTACCGTCACACCCCCAACAAAGTGAGAGACAAACAACTGAGTCTAAACCTGAAACAACAAAATATATAGTTGCTGGATTTGTTGTCGGATTTGGTTACGTATGTTACCAATTATACAAACAATACAAACCACAGACTCAAACAGTGTCCAAAAAAATCAGACACTCCAAAAACAAAAGAAGTAGTCACCACATTACCAGCAACACCCAAAGCTGTGGACCCATTTTACATGCAGTAAATAAATTTATTATTTTAATTTTTGTAGCATAAGAAAATGAGCGACACAAAGAACATAATGAACCTTGTCTATCACTCTGCCGTAATAAGCGGGCTAACAGTTGCTTATTCTATGCTGGGGAAAAGTCTTCTCAAAATGAAATCAGCAGACTTGAGTAGATTAGACTTCGAAGACAGTGCTAAGCTAATAGCTGTTGTCACAGCATCGATTGCCACAAAAGACCTTCTCGTCAAGCAAGGAATTATTTCAGAAAATGTTTCTATGTAAATAAAAAATATGGCAACTATAGCTATTATGATTGGTGGGGCCGTTGTTAACGCACTTGCATTTAGTGGATCAAACTATCTCTTTTTAAAAATGGGTAGAGAGGAATCAGCAGAAGAAATGAAGCATCACAATGAGGCATCTGAAAAACTGGCACAAGCTCAGCAGGATTACGAGAAGCAAAGAATTGAAAAACTTGATTTTATCAATGAAAAACTCAGGCTTGAAGGTCATGCACAGCATACATTTTCAAACATCGATGATGCAATCAAAGAATATTCTCTTGTTACTGGCGAAGACATGACCATCCCACAACCAAAACTTAGCGACTACTATCAACCAAGCCCAGAACAAAAACAATGGAGAAATATTATTTGTTCTAGTAGGAATGACATTTGTTTATTTTACAGGAGTTTTTATTGCTAGAAGAAACGACAGACGTCGGAGCTAAACTATCAAAAATATATTACTCCCCTATTGGCTACTGGAAAGGGAAAACTGCAATAGAAAAATTACATGCTGCTGTGGGTGGAGATATTACACTCGAACAAATAAAACAATGGCTCAAAAAACAGGCAATTTGGCAAATATATTTACCTGCTCCAAAAAAAATAACAAGACCTCATTTTGTAAACACTATCCCTAATGACACCCATCAAATGGATCTTCTGTTCTTGCCACATGATACAATAAGAAAGAATCGATACAAGTATGCATTAACTGTTGTCGACATAGCTTCAAGGTACAAGGATGCCGAACCCATAACTGACAAGAATGCTACCACAGTGGCCACTGCGTTAACAAAAATATATAGTCGAGGACCTTTAAAATATCCCAGGCTTGTTCAAGTCGATGACGGAAGTGAATTTCAAGGCGCTGTTAATCAGTAATTTGCAAAGCATGGAGTGCTAGTGCGGCGAGGCATACCAGGCATGCACAGATCACAGGCAATTGTTGAAAACTTTAACAAACAATTATCGGAGAGACTTTTCAGCTATCAGTATTCTAAGGAACTCATGCATGACGCACGTAACACTGAGTGGGTTAAGAGATTACCGTCTGTGATAAAAGCAATGAATAATGAAGGTCACCCTAAACCTGCGGATGCTATTAAATTGAAAACATTGCCATCAGGGTCAGAAATAAAAACAACACCTCCAGACACAAGCTTGTTTACAAAACAGGTAAGATATTTATATCAACCTGGTGAGGCCGAGAATGACGTCAGGTGCAGGGCAACTGATCCAATTTGGTCTACATCTGTCCACAATATAAATAAAAATAGTCCCTGGCGCTAACACAACAATTTATTATCTATATGAGCCTGCCCCACAAAGGGCATTTGTCAGAGAAGAATTACAGATTATTTCTCCAGACACTGTTACACATTTTTAATCATTTCATCAACTAATTCATCGATTAGTTCATCAAGCAGTTCATCAGCTATTTCTTCAGATAACTTAAGTGCATAATGCCCAGGTGCATAATCCTTTTCCTTAGTGTGAAACACTCGTTTTGTGTCCCCTACTGCTAGAGACGTTTTGTGTGTTTGGATCATTTCAATATTGTGTCTATTTGATCTCAGTGTCTTGTTTGGATAATCAGGCATTAGTTCTCCATCTAATACTTGCTTGTAATGTTCATGTCGAATGTCTTTATTTTTTATCGCTGTTTTCTTGATACTTTTGGCTTTGGACTGACTGCCTTTTTGGTGTAAAATAGAATACATTTTTTATCTCAGTCCAACATACTCAACTATAGGCACACCATTCAGTTCATCTTTAAACTTACCAGGCACTTCTTTTTGTTTTGTGTGCTGTACAGCGGGTGATCCTTAGGGTAATCAGACGTGTCATACATATGCAGTTCTGTTTTCATGTCTTCATAAAAGTCTTCAGTAGGCACATCAATGATCATAGAGTCAGTGTCAGTGTATAGCAGACGACACTCAAGATACTTTGGTCTGAAGTAATCATAATAAAATTCAAGCATCAGCAATTTTGATAACTCAATAATTGCCATACCAATGAATACTGGCTTGTCTAGTTTAACAATCTTTTTTTTTGAGTGAAACTGCATACAATGATGGATGAAACTCTTTATACCCTGTGTACTGTGGCTTGCCTGTAAGCTTAATTGCACCTGATTCAGTTGTGCCCAGTCTCACATCTTTGTGGTGATGAGGATTTTCCATCGTCTTACCAAAACAAGCAGTGTTCATAAGCTTAAAGAAGTCTTTGTCAAATGCAGTGTTGCCATCTCTGGCACGAAGAGTTGTGTTTTTCATTATGTAATCTTTCATAAAAGCACTTTGGTCAAATTGAATGCCTCTGTGAACTTTTTTTAGTACTAACCCATGTCTGATGTAAAATTGCAGCAATCGATAGTGACATACGTAATTGAATTTGTCATTCAAATTTGGCACAAGTTTAGTGTCTTCTTTTTTCCCCGTCATACTCATTTTCTCAACTGCTAATGGATAAGCATTGTGGTAATAATGTAGGTGGTGTGGGTACTCCAGGTCAACTTCAAAGATCCAACCCTTTGCATCATTCCAGTCATGAGTCATAATAGTGTTTGTTAACTCTGTTATGTCATACTGTGACAAATCATACAGACAAAAGTTTTTCAAGAGCAATAATTCACACATCGCAAATCCGTAAAGGTTATTAGCGTCCAAGTACGTAATGAATGACCTTGACCTCGAGGGGTTAAAGTCATCAAGATATTTGTTGTTGGCTTTGGCATAGTTGTTTGCAGCTATAATTATGCCTCCTCTCAAACCATGTTCCACCATTTCACCCATCGTACGGTCAGACAACAGGTCTATAAATATCTTGCTGGATTTCAAAAATGCATCCCATGTCATGCCAGGACTAGTTATGTAGCAAGCTGGGTCAAGACTGTAGTGTAACAAACCCTTTTCACGATAACTTTCAAATACGTCTGCTAGCAAACATCAGCTTTTAAGTACTGGTCATGGTAGTCACCAATCGTTTCACACCCTAGTTTATCCCATGCATCGAGGGCATGCTTGTAATCAGAGTCAGAAATACCTTTGCCAATTAGTGTAGAATAAAATGCCTCTTTGGAGGTAGTCTCCTTTCCTCAAACACAAACCAGTGATCAATGTACTCGTACGGATACACACCTTTCTTAATTAAGTCTGGCTCAAAATATTTACTTGTTATTGGATATTCACTCAGACCTTCTGCCAGACTAGCAAGCCCTAAAGACAAATGTTGCATAGAGTCATAAAATGCTAATTTATCCAACCTAAAAGTCAAGTATTTCTCAGTTGTCTGGGCAATGCAACTATTTTTTTTTTTTTTTTTTTTTTTTTTGTAAGACTCTTCCACAGCCTGCATGATAATATGTGAATCATACCCCTTGAGATTGTGGAAAAAAGATAGGCAACTTATATGCCTTGGGATCAATTTTTAGTTTCAAGTTACAATCACCATGTGCAACACCTCTGTACCGTCCAGTTATGTGATCATGGTCATGAACTATATCACCACCCAGAGGATGTTCACAAATCCATCACGTCACAGCTGTATCAAAATTCAGTTTGTCTTTTTCTGACATCACCAAAGGCACCTGATATGTTGTGAGATAATGTACTACCTTACTATACAGTTGTCTCATTTCTGTTAAAAACAGACATGCTGCATTTTCTCCCCTATAGATAACAGGTTCTGAATTCAAACCATCTGACCTAACAAGAATGTATCCGAAAGAACACACCACTTGGTCACTCAACTTTATTGTCTTTGGTAATGATTCTGGAACAGGACCCTCATATGGTACAACCAGTGATTCAAAATCAGCATACACTACAAACGGCAGCTTTTGCTGATTTCCATAGTTTTTAAAATAAACCTTACTACCAGGATCTGGATACCTAAGTACTGTTTGAATGTCATCAGGTGACCTACAATGTTCAACATGTTTGTGTGCTACTTCAATAGAAGAAAACCTCTGTAAACACATTTTACAAAATTCCTGTTTACACTTGTGTTTTGTTGTATGCCCATGAATTAGACGTGACATACTCCTAATAATTGTGTAGTGAAAGTTATCAACGGAACTTATTAATAAAAGGTCAACATGCTTATCTTCTGGTTGACCATAGGTGGGGGCAAGTGGTGATACTCTAATTGGTTCTAATTTGTTCTCAGACTCATTATCCCACACAAACACATTTACAGATATAAAAGGATTTAGTTTTTCAAACAAGTCTATGTCCTCTACCTTAACAGGAAAATCTATACCACTGAAGTTGAGTTCATTTTCAAATTTGGTATAGTTAGATACACATTCAGGTTTTGTTTTTACAAAATGCAGTTTAGCAAGCACACACCACATAAAACATAAATTATCATTGTTCTGAATATTGACTACAGCCTTTTTGTTTGCAACCTCAGTTGGTAGAGGCAGCCATGATTTGCCTAAAATAGGATGGTATCTTGACTGCTTCAGTTGCAGTTCATGTACACGACCTTCACGCCAACCAGACCCCTGCATTTTTGCTCTGTCAATTGCTTCTAGGAAGTCAGGCAACAGTCTTTCTCTAAACACTTTTTCCAATTCCCTTCTTGAATTAACTGTGTGTTGTCTTGTCGATATATTTGAAACAATCACTTCACCATCTAGCCTAATAAATTTTATTTTCGCAACAATCTGAATCTTTACACTACCGGAAAGAAGAGTATCTTGTATAACAGAAAAAGATCTTTCTATCAATTCATAGACACTGTAAGTGTTGGATATAGGCAAGTCTGTTGTGTGAAACATGTTTCTTAAGCTTTGGGCATTGTCCGTCATTTTTATTTGTCCGACAAAATAATAAATAGAAAAATTACACCTTGTGTAATGCCACTTTATTGACTGTAACACCTACAATAAACAAATTCAGTTCAAATAGTTGTCTGAATATTTGTTCACACACTGTCTCAAACCACTGATCATCAACTTCAAAGGTATGTGTCTTAAAATCAACAGGCATGTACTCTACAAATGGTAACTCCTCAAATATTTCTAAAGTCATATTATATGACACGTATATAATTGATGGTGATGATATTGGCATTATGTCTGGTTGTTTGAAATCTGTTCTTAACTGATCAAAGTGTTGGATATATCTGAAGCACTCTGTAACGTCAATCATTTTTATTTGACCGACAAAATAATAAAAAAATATTACTGCTTGCGCTGTAGGTGTAATACCACTTTATTTACTGTAACTTCTTCAATATAATCATGTAGTTTACATAGTTGTCTGAATATGTGTTCACACAGTGCCTCAAACCAGTCACAGTTTGCATCATTAACTCTAAAGGTATGTGTCCTAAGATCAACAGTCTCGTACTCATAACATGGAAAACATTCAGAATACCCCAAAGTCACATTATATACCATGCTTATCAGTGTTGGTGTTGAGAGTTTTATACCGAGCTCAAATAGCTTTTTAACATGCGTTTTAAAGTCATAAATGCACTTAACATCTTTGAAGCAGTCTGTGATATCAATGGTTTGTCTGTCTGTCATTTTTTAAAGACAAACCATAAGGCTAAATTAATTCACTAACCCATACCCTGTAGGCTGATCTGTCTTTAAGATAAGCTTTAGATGCTTAGTTGATTTCAGTTTGTTTTTTACATCATCTCGTTCATGTTTATTTGGGATGACATCGTTTTCTCTGAGACAGTCTTCAAAGCTGTCACGATCTTTACAGTAAAACAAACAGATAAACTTTAACTGCTCATGAAAATCTTTCAGTACAGCATTATATTTCTGAGTGAGAATCCATACACTGACATTTGTATGTCTGCCACTAAAGGCAAGTTCTGCTAAAGTGTTTCTTTTTTTGACAATGTCTTTCTCTGCAGAACAGTCATCAACAATAAACAACGTTGGCTGTCCTTCAAATTGCTTGTAATAATATTGTAGGTAGTCATTCATTTTTTTCTCAGGGTTGACTAAGTAAATGTTGTCATCATTCCAAATGAATGAACGGTTGTGATAAGCTTTGTTGTGTTTGATTGTTGGACAAAATGTCATAATGTTTTTGAAATGATAGATGTATCTTGTTTGTAAGAGATTAACAACAAATTCAGTTTTCCCACAGCCTGTGGCACCACAAAACAAACCACAGTGTGGGTCAAGTGACATCAAGTTCATTTTAAAACACAATATAATTAATATATGTGTCCACTTAGTCCGCTTTCTGCAATATTGAGTTGTGCATCATAAATCAGATACAAATATATATTTATTGCTCCAGCGGTTTCAGTCTTTTTTTGTTTTTGGATTGTAATTCCGTCACTGCCATTTTCAACAGTACGACCTGACCCATGTAGGTAGTCTCGTCTGTACTTCTCAGATCTAGCCAAAGTGCATACTTGTCTGTCAGGTATTGAGCAATTCTTACGTCATACAGATGCAGATCTTTACATGCCATGTTTGCTGGTTTTTCTCTAAGTCTTCCGCCTGCAAAATATTTTGTGATCTCGTCATAGTGCTGGTAAGGTAGCATACCCGAAGCATACACTTGATTAGGACGCCCTTCAATAGTACAAGACAAATGAGTAATCTTTGGATTGTAAAATTTTTCTGAATTCCTTTGGTATGCACTTCCCGGTTCAACAAACAACATAAGAATGCCTTTCAGTGACCTAGCAGGTGTGTTCAAGTTGATGTTCCACATTGGGTTGATTTTGTCTTTATCAATCAAACTGTGTCTTATAACACGATCATAATAAATCGGCAGTCTTGACTGGTACTGTTTTTGAATGAGGGTAGCTAGATGAGCATGTGTGACAATTTCATATTTCAAGGAAATGTTAGAGATCTTGTATGATGCATTGAGATCCGTTGATTTAATAACTTTTGAGTAGTCATTGAAGATTAGTTCAAAACTCAGACGGTCATTTAGTGCTCCTTGATAATAAGGCAAATGCGCTGTTAGGATTTCAAATTCAAGTGGAATGCAAATTCTATTTCCATATGTTTCTGCCACAATAACGTCCTTGACTACTGTCGTTGATTTATCTGTTGCATTGATTCTGAGTTTGGCAACATTACCAGACTGTATACCTTGATAAATACGGTCTTCTCGTTCTTCACTTGTGAGCCACAGATCTTTGAAACAGTAGAATACACCAGCATCGTCAAGACTAAACACTTCCTATCCTTCAAGTTTAACTTTAATAGTCTTAATAATTGCTCTACCAAGGTTGCCAACTAGTGTTCTTTCGTCATCTGTGTCTGATGAAAGTTTAATATTAAAAGCAAGGCGAGCAGTACCAGGAACAATAACATCATTGGGGCCTAGGTTAGGAAACTTTACAGTAAGAGTTTGGTTCTGGTCTATGGTGCTAGGATTGTTTGTGATAACAATTGATTGCCTAATGCCCTTAATACCAAGAGGCTCACGTAGTTTTCTGTATGGGTTTAACTTCAATCCGTAGGACTGTGTCATTTTATTATGCAAAAATCAAAAAAATTAATTAATAAAAACAATGGCAGCAGGAGGATTTGGTCATGAAGATTTTTAAATGGATGTCATGAATGACTATGATACTGGTGCAACAGATATGACAGATATGACTGGTACAAGGAATGCTTTCAGTTTACGCCACAAACTTTTAGAAGGCAAAGTGAACTCATTTTATGATCATGTTGGTGACCACCCAGACAACATAGATCCTAATCAGTGTGAACTTGACGGCAAGGGCCATTTATATTTAAATACTGTTGACAGAGGAAAAGTACAATTGACTAACAAAAGAGACCCTGGTAAGTTTAGAGCTTTAAGTACAATCAAGGGTTAAGGTGGTGTTGGCGCCTTGCGTCAACTTGGTATTGGAGATAAAAAGTTGCCACCTAGACTTGCTAGTACCCTTCATGATGTACAAATAAGGTTGCCAACTGGACAAGAAATTGAAATGACTGAAGTAACAAGACTGCCAGAATTAGCAAACACAGTAATACAAGAAACTTCATGTACAGAAGGGCAAATAAATGAGGCAATAAATACAATGGGTGATTCTCCTTTGACAATGCGGGAGTTAGCAGGGTTGGATAAAACACTGCGGTCAATAAGAGGTGAGCTTGTAAATAATGTAGCCAAACTAGGCGAGCTTGATAATCACATTGAAAGAGAAAAAGAAAAACTGGCTACCGCAGATAATGGGAATCTTGACACAGAAATGAAAGAAAGAATACAAAACAGATTAAATGATTTGCAGATTGAAAGATCAGCACGACTAGAAGTGATTGAAACAGGAAAAGAAAAACTGAAAACACAGGTCAACAGGGTTAGAGAAACTATTCAGAAAATACTTCATGAAGACACAACTTTGGCTGATAGATTAAAAACACTTTTCAGAGAGCAGGGTATCACTATTGCAAGTTTAATTACTGCTCTTGGATTTATTATTAGTACTGTAGTGTTAGCTGTAATGGGTGGTGGTAGTCCAGCCCCACCTGCACCTCCAGTTCCATCAGACCCAAAAGATTTACAGTCGTGGGTAAAAAAAAAACAGCTGTCTCATATATCAGACTTGCTTCAGAAATTGGCTGTAAAAGCAATGGATGCTTTGCCTGGCATAATAGGGAGTGTTGTCAGTTGGCTGATAAGTACAGCAGCAAAGGTAGTAGGGTGTATGGCAGAGCATGTATGGGTCTTTTTGGTGACAGTAGGAGGGTTAATTATAGGATTTTTAATGAAACAGGTAAAGAAGTAATATTCCTAATCCAGTAAGGCCTATTACCAGTGCAGTTCTCTCCGACTCATGTTTGTTTGGTGCTGGTGTTACTGGCTGTGCTGGTGCCAGTGCAGGTGTCGGTGCCGATGCTGTTACTGGCGTTACTGTCTGTACAGGTGATGATGATGTTACTGGCGTTATTAATGGTTTTAATGGTTGTAGGTGTGTGGTTGTTGTTGGGCTCAAGTTTACAGATTGATTGAGGCCTAATTTCTGATCACTCCCTGCAACAATTATTTCATTATTATAATTTGTTATTGTACCCATTTGGAGTTGAAGGTCAGATGGTAACATGTATAGGCCGATGCTAACTACAAAGTCAACTTTCGATCTAGCATATCTGAGAACGTCTTGGTAGTGTTGTATGCTTGATGGGAGATCAACAACTGAGTTAATTGAATCTTCCAGGTTTGCAAGAAATTGTTTTTGTGCTTCAAATTTTCCACTACCGTTTAAAATATTCGATTTTGTTTGAGCTTGTGCTCCTAGTATACACCATACATATGTTCTGATAGACTCATTAATGCGTTCAACTCCTGCTTGAGTAAACCCGTCACTCCTGTCTAAGACAAATGTGGTCCAGGCATTAGACTGTTTCTGTTCAATTGAGCCTAACCACACTTCATATTTTGATGAGAATGAAGAGTAGGGAGGCCAGTAATCTTGAGGGTATTGTCTGTGACTCATAGCATAATACAATGTACCCATGCCTTTGTGATCATCAAGTTTTTGTGTAAAGTCATACTTTGTTCTGATGTTAAATTCATTACAGATGCGTTCAAATGCTTTCAAATCCATGAGGTTGTTATACCTGTTGAAACTAGATTCAGTTGGTAGTGGTGTATGGAGTTCTGACAGTATTCGTCTTAACTGGTAATACGTGAGGAAACGATAGACAGACTTAATCAGTTTTTTGGGTGATTCAAATGGTCTGTAAAAGAAACGCCACAGCCAGTAGTTGAGCATAGTATAGCAAAGTTAAGCTGGTTTTGAAACATCTGTAGTGGGCTTGAGGACCACTTTCCTGCAGTTGCATCATCTGTAATTGGAGGGTTTAGGTAATGATCATACGGATTCGGCACTTTCACTTGAAATAAATCTCCTTCGGACAAAGCTATATCGAGCTGATTTAGTTGAATTATTTTCTGGTCATAAGTTGGCGTGACATTGTACTTGGCATCCACGTTAAATTGAAATGCATTTACAGTGGCAATTGTTGATGATTTAAATTTCATTGTGCTTTTTTATGTGATAATAAAAAATGTTTATAACCTTATAATCAAATCTTGACACAAGCAAACCAGTGTGGTTAACTAATGGAATTGATAATCGAGATGGTAGCAAGGCTGTAGCTATCCACGAAATGTTCTACACTGTAAAGTGGTTTAATGTAACAGATGATAAAAATTATTCTGTAAGTGTAACTCTCGATGGTATTGAGAAGGGCGATATTTTACGAGCTGGGTATTATGACTTTTGTACTTTAGCTGAAGGGCTTCAAAATGAATTTAAAATTAAGGCAACTTTAAACCCAGCTAATTTACTTGTTACAATTGAATTTCCAAAAAGTGGTCAGTTTTCTTTATCAATTAGTCTTTTATTATTACTTGGATTTTTAGGTAAAAAAAATAATACATCCCGATGAAGATTGGACATCGTCAGTCGGGCGTCTACTTTCACCAAAAAAAAACAAACAAGAATAACTGGCAGATATCCTGTTCAGTTGTCAGTACACACAGTGCTAAATGTTCATTTGAAAGAATTAAGCACTACTGATAATCTTCACAAAGGAAAGCCTTTGACTTTGATGAAATGTGTGTCGACTGGAACTGCTCCTTATTGTGAAAATGTACTTGTTAGATTTCCTAATTCTCAGTTTAAAAAATTGGGCTCCAGTTTCTTTGAATCATTGTGCTTATATGTAACTAATCAGGATGACAAACCAGTTGTGATGCATGATTTTTATGTTGTGTTGGAAGTTAAATAAATTTTATTTTTGCAAAATAAAAAATGAGCGGTCTTGGTCCAAAGCCGAGAATTATTCCAGTTGCATGTCCGTCAATAGAGTTGAAAGATTTAGCTGACGTGCAAGATTTTGATAAAGAAGGTGAGGTAGGAGAGGTGTATGGCCTTGAACTTGTTTCCGTTGGATTGTACAAACGAAAGGCAATTGAAGATGTAAAAGATGGCGTGTTTCCTAAACTTAGTCAACTTCGTGATGTTACTGTTCCTACTCCTGTAAGTAATGTGCTCTACAGCTTAAAACATGTGGGTAATAAGTGGGTAATTATTCCTTCCCCTGTTCCACTTGAACCTATCCCAATTGTATGGGATGTTAAGTTTGTATTTATTAGTCCTTATGTTTATTTTACTGATATAAGTACCTTAGTATTTAGAAAAGTTGTTAACTCTGAGCCAATGCTTGTAAGTCTTGTGCCAAGCTATTTCACAGAAACCAATAGAAGAGAAAAACTAAAACTTCAAGAGTATGGAAAACGAAGATATCTTCTTACAAAAAGAAATGGTAGGACAGATACTACTATTGTGTTTGTACCATCAAACTTTACCATAGATAGAGAAGTGACAATAGTTTTTGAAATTATCATGAGGTCTGTACATACTGCGAAAGAAGCAGATATCACACAGGGAATCAAACTTACATGGGATAGCTTAGTAGCAGAGTCAACAAAGGTTGTTATTGCTATTAGAAAAAGCAACACAGATTTTGAAGTTTCCAGTAGTGTCCCTGCTGTTAAGGTAGTAATCGATAAAACAATTTTTGTTCTTCTAAGTTTCATAAACCTATAACACATAGATCTTGTTTCATTTTATTATGCTAGCAAATTGTATACCTTTGAAGAGTTGCAAAATAAATTAGAAGATTAAATTTAAAAAATATTTGCTGCAAAAAATGCCACCACTGTATCCGCAAATACCGCCTGAGCTGCTTGATCCTATTGTTCCAGATAGATCATTACAGGCAGACTCATTCCATTTAATGAATATTACAGAAGCGTTGAAGTATTTGGAAGAAGAACAAGCAAAATACTCCTGGTGCAAACGACGTTACAAAACAGTTTTCAATTCTGTACACAACACTTCAATGGCCGTGGTTGTGGTTTCAGCCGGATTATCTGTAGGAGGTATAGCTCTGTTTGCAACGGGAGTGGGAAGTGTCATAGGAATTGCTATTGAAGGTGTTGTCCTTGCCACAAGCCTGGCATGCTTTGGTATGGAGGCCCTTAACAAAAGATTTCATATGAAGTTGCAGAAGCATGAAGCATTGAGTACGCTTGCTGGAGCTAAGCTGAGCAGTATGAAACTTATTATCAGTAAAAAAAAGTCCAGGATGATTTGGCCAATTACAAACAACAAAAGTCTGAAATACAGAATAAGATGCGTAGTCAACCCGCAAATATTGAAGAACTAAAGAAATCTTTTTTAGAGGAAGGGAAAAAGATAGGGTGGAAGAAACTGTGAAAAAAGTTCAAGGACTTATAAGCAATTGACGATAGGTTTTGGTAATCCATTAATTTTGTCATACTCTTCACAAAGAGATGCCATGCCTTTCGCACCTGCCCATTTGACGCCATCTGCCCCATCACCAGACTATTATTGAGAAAAAAAGTTTTTCTATTGTCCTTGTAACTTGGGGAAAATGTCTGAGTAAGTTGTTGTCTTGGGTCAATAACTTACAAGTTCTTATGTTTAGGTTCTTATAAGTTTTTATTTCAAGTCACTTATAAGAATTTGTGACAAGTAACTTGCAAGTACATGATAAGGTAACCTATAAGTTATGTGTCAGTTGAACGTAACTTATAGGTTACCTTATCATGTACTTGTAATTTACTATTTTCCCAGCGTGTGGGTAAATTGTTTTAAAAATAAAGCAATAATTATTTTCTCAAAATACAATATGATTTAAGTTGAGGTATGGTTTTGATGATTAAAAAACATGTTTTAGGCATAAATTCAGTATAAAAAAATTGAGATGCTTTAGAAGTCCCATTCTGCCTATCTCTGATATTCCTGTCCCTACTTGAATCTTGTAATGGTGTTTATTTCACTATACGCCTATTGAAAGTGAACACCTAACTGGTATTAAAAAGCGGTCATGTGTTACACTAAATTACACTGTTCCCTTACCTGGGTACACAAATGCTTTTAAAAGGCCCTGGATAATGCTGGAGTTGATTTGGAAATGTCAGGGCTTTCAAAGGTTAGTGTAACAGATTTCACACTATATGAGAAAGAAAGATCTCAAACTATGAAAAATAGAGTACTAACCTGTGAGCCATTTCAACCTGTTAGGTCTCATCAGAATACCTAGAAGGTATTTATGGCTCCCCCTCGTGAGGTATGCCAAAAACGTGTAGAAAAAAACACTGCCACATTTAGCCACTTTTTTCTTCTTTAAGGAGACCTTTTAGCCTCTGTATATCAGCAACAGCAGCGTCAAAAGGTGATTGTTGCTCTCGTAGCTTTTCAACCATAAGTTTAATTCTCTTTTTTGTCTTTTTCATGTTTTGAAAACATGTTTCCTTTCTATTTTTGGCTCTTGCTAAGTCTATGCGTAGGCGACTTTTAGCAAGAGTCTCGTCTTTTGTCAGCTCGTCTAAAAAAGCTTGAGTGTAAGTTCGTTTTGAGCTTTCACTAATCTCCATTTCCTCAACAGATTCGTTTTGGTTGCTCGCCATTTATGCCTGGTTATCGTTTGGCCCTGCTTACTGTCCTACTGGCACCCAAATAATCCGAAAAGAAATGATTATTGGTTGTGGGTTTACTTTTATACCTGCGGTATTGCAAACGATTGCATAAGCAAACACGTCATTTGGAACTTTTTAGACTGTGAGTCGACTTTATACCTCTATAGGTGACCTGTTCCAACAAAAGGGACCATAAGTCGGAAATTTTGAGTTGAGATATTTAAACCATTACAATCTACTATTAATACAAATTAATTTGATGCACAATCTATTGTTGTAGATCTGTTATTAAGCGAGAAACATGCATTTAAAGTTGATCACTCAAACTAACCCAAGATGACCCCCTGCATTCCTTTCGGCCTGTAGCTCCATTCGACGGAAAGTGACTTAAGGTCCCTTTCATGGGAACAGGTTAAAAGATGTGAATCAGCAAACGCTGACGTGTAGCCTACTACAACATACATATGCTATTTGTGGGGGATTACATCAGCAAACACGTGCTTTGGAAGATTCTAGGCTCTAAAACTGTCCCCCTTGTTTTGATGGGGACACTTTCAGTTGTTGGGGACAGTTTCAGTTGTAAGGGGACAGTTTTGGAATCGAGAATGTTCTTTACTGCGCGAGAAAGATTTTTCGCCTATGATGAGCCAAAATTAGTCAGCTGGCTGTTCCACTTTATGTACACTAAGCGGGTGTGTGTGTGTTATAAACCGGTGACACGTGACGGCTAGAGATTAGAAATATGAGAAGAAAAGGGAATTTTCTGACGACGCCAATTTTCCATTGTTTTTGACCACAAATCGCTCATCTAATAACACACCCAGTTTTTCTAAGATTTTCTTTATTTTTTTCAGTAAAATAAAGATTTCCAAATTCAATGACATTCATGACTAAAGCAAAATTAAACCCTGAGTTAATTAATCCATCGGTTATGTAAGTGTGTTTATTCTGTAGTGCATATTTTATTGATTACTTAGCCGATTACGGGTATTTCCCATAGACGATCGGAGGCGCCGTCACACACACGCGCACTTATGCCAGTAAAAAATCTGTGGTAAACACACTGACTAAATCTATTTTCTCAATCAAATAAGAGCAATCAAATCTGCCTACTAAATAGCCTTGTTTATACACCAGCTTCGTCAATTTCACACACACACAAGCAAACAGCACAGACAAAAGGGATGTAACTTTTGGTTATAAGCAAAACGACATACACAGTTACTTCCCTTAGAACTGAACATGCACACACCGCCGACGGCTCATGGCAACGGTCACGTGTTAGTTTGTAAACACCAAGCCGGTCGTGTTTTTTTCTGTTAAACGGGCTTTGTAGGAGACGGACGTGTTTTGAGGACTGACTTGATTCTCAGAGGTGATATTCAGTGATCGATAAATCTTATGAATATATACAACGGTAAGATCGATATATTGCATGTTAATTTGTGTTATTTAGAAACAAGACAGGCGGCCTCGCGGTTACTGCAGTGCGCTAAGTCTTACCGTTCAATAGTTAACCAGACCGGTCTAGTTTTATTTACCCAGGCTACACTCACTAACATTCACTCATTTCAGAAAATGAATTGGACTCAGGAAGAGGTGACAATCTTGCGATCTCATGGTAAATACCATAAAAAATGGCTGCTTTCATTCATTCCATTCCAACAAAAGCTCTGGAATTTTGGCTTGAAAAACCGAGAAAACCACTTGGAAATTTGAGTGATAAACTCAACAGTGGTTCTAAAAAACAAAAGACAAATAAAGAACCAAAAGAACTTGATTTGTTTTTTAGACAAAATCTTTCTGATGGCAAGCCACCTGCGTGCAGTAGAATAGAACACTGTGATTTGACTATATTTACTTTAGACATGTTAAAAAAGAATATGGAAGACAGCTACAAAATACTTCAGGAAACCAAACGCCTAAACATTTCAGCTTCAATCTGCTATGGAGAGTGGCTAATCCAAGGTGCTGAAATTTATAAAATACAGAAAATACGAAAATAAACTAAATTGAACTGGCCAGATTGGCTAAAATTAAACGTAAAAATTTCCAAGTCGTGTGCTCATCGGTTATGTGTTCTAGCCAGGCTGCTACGAGGGTACCCCAAATTTTATTTTCTTACACTGTCTTTCCGAAAGGTGTTTAGTTTGCGGGAGCAAATTGAACAAATGCTGAAAATACAGGAAATAGCCGATTTTTGGAAAAACCCCTAACGCTGGTCTGTAACCTTGTTTATTGTTTGTTTGTTTGTTTGTGCAAAGGCTCTGGCATGGCTTAAAATGTCCGTAACCTACTGTTTTGAACGGTTCATAAACTTGTTCAGTACTGAAATTGAACAAAAGTATTTGGCACGACCAAAAGAACCATAATATTACTGTTTAAGACAAAGGCTCTGGTGTGGCTTTAAATGCTCGTAACCTTTTGTTTTAAATGGTCCGTAACCTTATTCAGTACTGAAATTGAACAAAAAGGTTCTGGAGGACCATAATCTTATTTGTTTTGTTTGTGTTGTCACGTTGCACAAAGGCTCTGGCATGGTCTAATGACTTGTAACCATGCTTTTTATGTTTGTATTATCCCAAATGTTATGGACGAAGTGTGAGGTGTTTCACCACACTCATGCAAGTAGCTTGCTTTTTGCAAGTGAATTGAAACGGATTTTACATAGGTTTTAGCAACAGGACTGACGGTGGGGTATACCTGTAGCACACTGGCAAAGAAAGATGATTTTGGCTTTGTATCTGAATAATTGATTTACAAAACAGCACCCTGGTCAGCCCACTTGTAGCAGGCTGTCAAAGAAAAATGTTTATTGGCATTGTATCTGAATAATTGATTTATAAATTACTCTGCACCCTAGTCAAGCCTTCAAATCATGGTATCTAACATAAACACATGAGGTATGTCCTTAGCGAATCGTCCCCCACTGGGGGACCGGTATCTAACATAAACACATGACGTATGTCCTTAGCGAATCGTCCCCCACTGGGGGACCGGTATCTAACGTAAACACATGACGTATGTCCTTAGCGAATCGTCCCCCACTGGGGGACCGGTATCTAACATAAACACATGACGTAGAGCCTTAGTGACGGACGAAGTGCGCAGTGCCGATTTGAGTACACAGCCTGTGTATCGCGTGTCATACGGTGTGGTGAAGCCTGACGGTGTTTTGTGGACGAGTCTACAATATTCGTGCAGAATAAAGATTTTGTGTTTGTTTGTCTGTTTGTCTATGCGTGTGTGTGTTTGTAGGTATGTGTGAGTGCATGCGTGTATGAGTCTGTGTGTGTTTATATGTGTGTGTGTGCATGTGCGTGTATGCGTGTGTTTATATGTATGTGTGTGTGCATGTGAGTGCATGTATGTATGCGTGTGAGTGTTTGTGTGTGTGTATGCGTGTGAGTGTTTGTGTGTGTGTGTGTGTGTGTCTGTGTGTGTGTGTGTGAGTGCATGTGTTTGTCTGTGTGAGTGCGTATGTGTATGTGTGTTTGTCTGTGTGAGTGCATATGTGTTTGTATGTGTGTGTGTGTGTGTTTGCATGCGTGTGTGCATGTGTTTATATATGTATGTGCGTCTGTGTGAGTGCATGTTTTTGTGTATGTAGGCGTGTATGTGTGTGTGAGTGCATGTTTTTTCATATGTATGTATGTGTGTATGTGTTTGTCTGCGTGTGTTTGCCTGTGTTTGTTTGCCTATACGTGTGCATATTAATTAGTTATTAGAGATAGAAGAATATACATTCCAATGCCATGTATACCCATTTTTTTTTAGTTAATGCCCACACAAACACACAAACAAACAAACAAACAAACAAAAAATACCATTGCTATATGCACTTGATAACAAATTATTAAAGTTATCTACAGATACTTGATAACAAATTTTCAAAGTCACTTATAACTTACAAATAACTTTACAGGTAACCTTTTAAGATCCTATAAATTAGTTATAAGTGACTTAAGTCAAAACTTATAAGAACTTAAAACATAACAAATTGTAAGTTCCTGACTTAAGTCACAACTTACTCAGACAGATTTGATAAGATACAAGGACAATGAAAAAACTTTTTTTAGTAATAGTCTGGTGGTGGTGGTGGAGCTGATGGGGTTAAATAGTTAGGCGGCATGACATCTTTCTGTGAAGTGTATGACATTAATAAACGATTACCAAATCTGTTTTTTATTTGTTTAAAAGATTGTGTAGTTTTTCTGTGGTTTCCTGAACACCGATCTTTTTTCCTTCCACTAAAAAACTAGCCTTCAGTTCTTCAGCATTCACAGGAGATTGACTACGCATTTTATTTTGTATATCAGACTTCTGTTTTTTGTAATTATTTAAATCATCCTGGACTCTCTTAAATTCCTCATCATCAATACAATTATCATTTAATGCCTTACTGATAATAAGTTTCATACTGCTCAGCTTTGCACCAGCGAGCGTACTCAATGCTTCATGTTTCTGTAATTTTGTGTGAAATCTTTTGTTTATGGCCTCCAAACCAAAACAAGCCAGGCATGTAGCAACGCTAACACCCTCAACTGCAATTCCTATTAAACTTCCAATTCCTGTGGCAAACAGAACAATACCCCCCACAGAACAACCAGCTGAAACTGCACCAACAGCCGTTGAAGTATTTTGAACAGAATTGAAAATGGTCTTATACCGTCTCTTACACCTAGTGTACCTCGCCTCTTTACTTTCCAAATATTTAATTGCTTCTGTAATATTTATTAAACGAAATGCATCTGCCTGTAATGTTTTATCTGATGCAATTGGTACAGCTGTCGCATGTGGATCAGGCGCAAGCGTTGATTCAGTCGGCTCAAGCGTCGGTAGTATTGGATAGAATTTAACCATTTTATTTTTATTGACAAATATTTTTTATTTCATCAATGATTACATTTTGCAACTCGTCAACAGTATACAATTTGCTGGCATAATAAAATGAAACAAGATCAATGTGTTCAAGGTTTATGTAACTTAGATGAACAAAAGTTGTTTTGTCGACTAATATCTTGACAGCCGGAACACTGCTCGAAACTTCAAAAACATCTACATTTTTTCTAATAGCAATAAAGACCTTTGTTGATTCTGATACTGTTTCATCCCATGTAAGTTTTATTCCCTGTGCAATATTTGCCTCTTTCGCAGAAGTTACAGATTTCATGATAATTTCAAATACTATTGTCACTTCTCTTGCAATCAGAAATTTTCTGGTGCAAACACAACAGAAGTATCAGATCTGCCCTTCCTATTTGTAAGAAGATACCTCCTTTTCTCATAATTTTCAACTTTCAGTTTATCTCTGCTATTGTTGTCTGGGGCAAAGCTTGGAACAAGGCTTACAATCAGCGGCCCAGAGTTAACAACTTTTCTAAAAACTAAGACACCTTCATCAGTGTATACATAAGGACTAATAAATTCAAACTTTATGTCCCAGTCAATTGTGGGTGCTGGCGTAGGCGCAGGAGGTACAGGTGAAACTACCCACTTATTAGCTACATGTATTAAGTTGTAGGGCACATTATTTACAAGAGTAGGCGCAACTGGTACAGTAACATCACGCAGCTGACCAAGTTTAGGAATCTGTCTTTCACCGTCTTTCATGTCGACAATTACTTTCCACTTGTACATGCCAGTTGAATCAAGTTCAAATCCATATATTTCTCCGATTTCCCCTTCCTTCTCAAAATCCTGTACGTCTGCCAAATCTTTCAACTCTGTTACTGGACATGCAAATGGTATGATTCTCGGCTTTGGACCAAGGCCACTCATTTTTATAAACAAAAATAAAATTATTTAATTTCCAACACTACACTAAAATCATGCATTACAACTGGTTTGTCATCTTGATTAGTTACAGATATACACAGTGACTCAAAGAAACTAGAACCTGATTTTTTAAACTGTAAATTAGGAAATCTAGCAACCACACTTTCACAATAGGGTGCAGTTCCAGTTGGTAAGCATCTCAACAAAGTTGAAGGCTTTCCATTGTGAACATTTTCAGTCATGTTTAGTTCTTTCAAATGAACATTTAATACTGTGTGTTCTGACAAATGAACAGTACGTCTTCCTGTTATTTTTAATTTTTTTGGCCTTAAAAGTTTTTCGTTTATTTTATTATTCTTAATTGTTTCTTCTTTATCTTTATCTAATCACCAATCTTCGTCATCGTCTTTAAAAAAACTAACTTCTACATGTGATATGTCTTTTTTGTTCATAAAACCAAGTAGTAATAAAAGACTGTCTGATAATAAATACTTATTTTCTTTTGGAAATTCCAATGTAACAAGTAAGTTAGCTGGATTTAAAGTTGCTTTAATTTAAAATTATTTAGTAACCATTCAGCTATAGTACAAAAGTCATAATACCCAGGCATTAATTTAGAAATAGAAATAGCCTCTATACTCCCCCATTTTCCATGTACATAATATTCATTTGTTACATTAAACCACTTTACTGTGTAAAACATTTCATGGATATCTACAGCCTTGCTATCATCACAATTATCAATCCCATTAGTTAACCACACTGGTTTGTTTGTGACAAGATTTGTTAAGGTAATAAACATTTTTATTATCTCATAAAAAAGAAGGATGGCATTTAAATCACCGACAAGCGTTACTACAAATGCATTTCAATTTAACGTGAATGCCAAATACAATGTTGCACCTACTTATGAACAGAAAATAATTCAGTTTAATCAGCTTGATATCGCTGTGTCAGACGCAAGCGAACAAGATTTATTTCAAGTCAAAATACCAAATCCCTTTGACCATTATCTAAACCCTCCAATAACAGATGATGCTACTGCAAGAAAGTGGTCTTCAAGCCCACTACAGATGTTTCAAAACCAACTCAACTTTGCTATACTGTGTTCTACTACAGGGTGCGGTGTTTCATTTACAGACCATTTGAATCACTCAAACAAACTGATTAGGTCTGTCTACCTTTTCCACACTTATTACCAATTAAGAAGAATACTGTCAGAACTTCATACACCACTACCAATTGAATCCAGTTTCAACAGGTTTAACAACCCCATGGATATGAAAGCGTTTGAACGCATCTGTAATGAATTTAACATCAGTACAAAGTATGACTTTACACAAAAACTTGATGATCACAAAGGCATGGGAACATTGTATTATGCTATGAGTCACAGACAATACCCTCAAGATTATTACCCTGGTTACACTTCATTCTCATCAAAATCACAAGTCTGGTTAGGATCAATAGAACAGAAACAGTCTAATGCCTGGACAACATTTATTTTAGACAAGAGTGACGGGTTTACTGAAGCGGGAGTTGAGCGCGTAAATGAGTCTATCAGAAAATATGTCTGGTGTATCCTAGGAGTACAATCACTAACAAAATCAACCAGTTTGAATGGAAGTGGCAAATTTGAAGCACAAAAACAGTTTCTCGCAAATCTTGAAGATTCAATTATTTCAGTGGTTGATCTCACATCAAGCATACAGCGCTACCAAGACGTTCTCAGATATGCGAAATCAAAAGTTGATTTTGTAGTTGGCATTGGGTTATACATGTTTCCATGTGACCTTCAACTCCAAATGGGGACAATAACAAATTATGATAATGAAATCATTGTTGCAGGTCGTGATAAAAAATTAGGACTCAATCAATCTGTAAACTTGGGAGCAACAACCACATATGTACAGTCATTAAAATTATTACAGACACCTCCGGTAACACCCCCGGCCCCAACACCGGCACCCATACAACTAGTACAGTCAGCCCCGGATCCATCACCAACCCCTGACACACATGAGTCAGAGAGAACTGCATTGGTAAAAGGCCTAACGGGATTAGGGGTTTTACTACTTTATCTGTTTCATTAAATAACCCACCATCAACCCTCCTACTGTAACCAAAAAGACCCACACATGTTCTGCCATAAACCCAACTACCTTTGCTGCAGTACTAATCATCCAACTGACAACACTTCCAATTATACCAGGCAAAGCATCCATTGCTTTCAGAGCAAATTTCTTAAGCAGATCTGAAATATGAACAACTGTTTCTTTACCCATGACTGTACATCTTTTGGGTCTGTTGGAGGTGCTGGTGGTGCTGGTGGTGCTGGACCCCCACCACAACTTGCGCCACCAACCCCGGAGACAGCTAACACAACAGTACTGATAATAAACCCAAGAGCTGTAATTAAACTAGCAATTGTGATACCCTGTTCTCTGAAAGGTGTTTTCAATCTCTCAGCCAGAGTAGTGTCTTCGTGAAGTATTTTCTGAATAGTTTCCCTAATCCTGTTGACTTGTGTTTTCAGTTTTTGTCTTCCAATACTAATCACTTCTAACCTTCCTGATCTTTCTATCTACAAATCATTTAATCTGTGTTGGATTCTTTCTTTCATTTCAGTGTCAAGATTCCCATTGTCTGCGGTAGCCAGTTTTTCTTTTTCACGTTCTATGTTTTATCAAGCTCACCTAGTTTGGCAACATTATTTACCATCTCACCTCTTATCGTCTGTAATGATTTATCCAACCCTATAATCTCCCGCATTGACAAAGGTGGATCATCTATTGTTTTCATAGCGTCATTTATTTGTCCTTCAGTAAATGAAGTTTTTTGTATTACTGTGTTTGCTATTTCTGGTAGGCTTGTTACTGGTGCCATTTCAATTTCTTGCCCTGTTGGTAACCTTGTTTGTGTGTCATGAAGCGCAAGTGGCGTGACAGGAGACCCCCCCCCCTCCCCCCCCCAATACCAAGGTACCTTGCCAACCCAGAGTTACCACCAACTTCACCTTTAATTGTACTTAAAGCTCTAAACTTAGAAGGATTGTTTTTATGTGTTAGATATATTTCCCCTCTGTCCGTATTTACAAATAAGTGTCCTTTATCATATTTAAACTGATTAGGATCTATTACATCTGGGCGCGCTCCAACACTGTCATAAAATGAGTTTACTTTGCTTTGTAAAAGTTCCTGTTGCAAACTAAAAGTATTTCCCATTCCAGTCATATCTGTGATACTGGTATCTGAGACATTCATGTCATCCGTTTCAAAATCTTCATGATTAAATCCTCCCGAGGCCATTGTTTTATTAATTTAATATTTTTATTGTGCATAATAAAAATGACACAGTCTTACGGATCAAAGTTAGACCCATACAGAAAACTACGTGAGCCTCTTGGTGTTAAGGGCATTAGACAATCAATCGTCATCACAAACAATCCAAGTACCGTAGACCAGAATCAAACACTTCCAGTCAAGTTTCCAAACCTAGGCCCCAGTGACGTTATTGTTCCTGGCACTGCACGCCTAGCATTTAATATTGAACTATCATCAGACACAGACGTAAACAGAACACTAGTTAACAGCCTAGGCAGAGCAATTGTTAGAACTATTAAAGTAAAACTTGAAGGACAGGAAGTGTTTAGTCTTGACGATGCTGCTGTGTTTCACTGTTACAAAGATCTTTGGCTCACAAGAGAAGAACCAGAGGATCGTATTTACCAAGGCATACAGACAGATAATATTACCAAACTTCGAATCGACGCAGCAGATAAATCAACGTCAGCAGCCAAGGACGTTATTATGGCCGAAACATATGGAACCAGGTTTTACATACCACTTGAGTTTGAAATCCTAACAGCACATTTACCTTATTACCAAGGAGCACTGAATGACCGTTTGAGTTTTGAAGTAACCTTTAATGACTACTCCAAAATTATTAAATCATCTGATCCCAATGCAACATATAAGATCTCTAACATTTCTTTGGAATATGAAATTGTCACACATGATTATTTAGCTACTCTCATTCAAAATCAGTTCAAGACAAAACTTCCAATTTATTATGACCGTGTGATTAGACACAGTTTAATACCCAAAGACAAGAGTGACCCAATGTGGAACATAAACTTGAACACATCTGCCAGGTCACTGAAAGGCATACTCATGTTGTTTGTTGAACCCGCGGCTCCATACAAAAGAGATTCAGAAAAATTCTATAATCCAAAGATTACACATTTGTCTTGTACAATCGAAGGCCGTCCTAATCAAGTGTATGCTTCAGGTTTACCTTATCAACACTACGATGAGATCACAAAGTATTTTGCAGGTGGAAGGATTAGAGATAAACCTGCAAACATTGCGTGCAAAGATTTACATCTGTATGACGTAAGGATTGGTCAATACCTTACAAATAAGTATGCTCTTTGGTTAGACCTTCGTAGTACAGATGATGACTACCTTCATGGGTCAGGTCGAAAGGTTGAAAATTGTAGTGACGGGATTACAATTCAGATACAAAAAAAGGTTGAAACCGCTGCAGCCATAAATATATATTTGTATTTGATTTATGATGCACAACTGAGCATAGAAGAGTGCAGACTAAAGGGTGTCATGTATTAAATTATATTGTGTATTAAAATGAACCGGAGCTTAATGACACTCGACCCACACTGTGGTTTGTTTTGTGGTGCCACAGGGTGTGGTAAAACTGAATTTGTTCTTAACCTCTTACAAACAAGATACATCCATCATTTTGAAAACATTGTAATATTTTGTCCTACTATTAAACACAACAAAGCTTATCACAACCGTTTATTCATTTGGACTGACAGCAACATATACTTAGTCGACCCTGAGAAAAAACTGAATGACTACCTACAATATTTTTACAAGCAATTTGAAGGACAGCCAACTTTGTTTATTGTTGATGACTGTTCAGCAGAGAAAGACATTGTGAAAAAGAGAAACACTTTAGCAGAACTTGCCTTCAGTGGTAGACATGCAAATGTAATTGTATGGATTCTCACTCAGAAATATAATGCTGTACTGAAAGATTTTCTAGAACAGTTAAAGTTTATCTGTTTGTTTTACTGTAAGGATCGTGACAGCTTTGAAGACTGTCTCAGAGAGAACGACGTCATCCCAAATAAGCATGAACGTGATGATGTGAAAAATAAACTGAAATCAACTAAGCATCTAAAGCTGATTTTAAAGACAGATCAGCCCACAGGGTATGGGTTGGTGAATTAATTTATACATTTGTTTGTCCAATAAAAAATGACAGATGGACAAACCCAAGTGTTTGATGTTACAGAATGCTTCAAAGATGTTGAGCGCTTTACTGACTTAACTCACTCCACCCGGATCACCGCGATCCTGGTGATGGCCTGCACAACGCTTGCACACTGATCACCGCGATCGCGGGTTGTGAAGTTGGCCGCCTTCTACAAGAACTGGGGATTACTGAATACGAAACTAACCTGCCTAGTGTGCAGCTCTGTTTTCGTACAATGACCCTCATTCCTATTTTTATCACTAGGCCTCACAGTTACTGAAGTAGAGCGTGCTTTTCGAACATACTAGCTTTGCTTACATTTGCGAAACAACATGGCGTTTCTGTGTACTTCACTCACCACAAGAGCGCAAAGTAATCGTCAATTTACTGTCAGAGAAGTGATAGAAATCATCCAGATTGAGGATTCTGATGCAGAAGAGGCTGCTGAAGACAGTGATAGCGATTTTGAAACAGCAGAGAGTGAGAAGAATGCATCTGATTGAACTGTTCGGTGGGTCACAAGTGAACTGATAACCGATTACACTTGGAAGTGCAGTGTGGAAAATAAATGGTATCTTTACTATGCTCCAGAATATACATTTTTGGGGTTAGTAACTCAAAATTTTGTATATGCATGCACCCATTTACTAATCAACTAACCTGAAAATTGTATTTACATTTGTCAGAAAGTTTTTTTTTTATGATTTTTTTTCTAACCCATCGAAACAGCCAGTATACAGAGCATTGCTAACGAAAAAACAGCCAGTGCTGATTGAGTTAAAATCACGTGTGTTTGAACCCAGCTTTAAACTCTCAACACCGACAATAAGAATATACACGACATATAATGTTACTTTGGAATATTCAGATGGATTACCATGTTATGATTATGAGACTGTTGATCTTAAGACAAATGCTTTTAAAGTTTATAATGCTAACAGTGGCCACTTGCGTTGGTTTGAGGTACTGTGTGAAGATATATTTGATCAATTAAGAAAACTACATTGTTACATTGAAAGTGTTACATTCAATAAAGTGATATTACACCTGCAGGACAAGACTTCAAGACAAACACCAGGGAAGTGGTTGACTTGTTTACCATAACTATAGTTAATACAGTATTACATATGGTGTGCCAGCGGTAATTTATTTTTTCATTTATTATTTTGTCGGTTAAATAAAAATGACGGACAATGCTCAAAGCCCATCAGGCTCACCAGGCTTAAGAAACGTGTTTCACACAACAGACTTGCCTATATCTAATACTAATAATGTTTATGAATCAATAGAAAACTCTTTTTCTGTCATACAAGATAATCTTCTTACAGGCAGTGTAAAGATTCAGATTGTTGCTAAAAAAGAATTTACTAGAGTAGGCGGTGAAGTGATTGTATCATATATATCAACAAGACAACACACAGTTAACACAAGAAGGGAATTAGAAAACGTGTTTAGAGACAGACTATTACCTGACTTTCTCCAAGCAATTGACAGTGCAAAAATGAAAGGGTCTGGTTGGCACGAAGGACATGTACATGAGCTACAACTAAAGCAGTCAAGGTATCATCCCATATTAGGTAAATCATGGTTGCCACTGCCAACAGAGGTTGCAAACAAAAAGGCTGTCGTCAATATACAGAACAATGACAACCATTGTTTTATGTGGTGTGTGCTTGCTAAACTACACTTTATAAAATCAAAACCTGAACGTGTATCTAACTACACTAAATTTGTAAACGAACTCAACTTCAGTGGCATTGAGTTCCCTGTTAAAATAGAAGACATAGACTTGTTTCAAAAACTAAATCCTGGTATATCTGTAAATGTGTTTGTGTGGGATAATGAGTCTGTTGACAAGTTACAACTCATTAGAGTATCACCACTTGCTCCAACCTATGGACAGCCAGAAGATAGACATGTTGACATGTTGCTAATTGGCCCTGCCGGTGATGACAATAACTTTTACTACACAATTATCAGAAATATGTCACGTCTAATTCATGGGCATACAACAAAACACAATGACAATGACAATGACAATGAATCTTTATTTTCCAAGGATAAAAAGATTTAGGTCTGAAGACCTTTCTTCCATCTTGTCCTTGCTAAACTACTTACACACCCACTCACGGGGCCGCACGCACTGACATACCATAAGCGCCCAACAAGGCGAGTCATACTGGCTGCCCCCGTCGATCAGCTGCCGCTCGAAGGCGACAGCAGGGTGTATATATGGCGATCATATACAAAAACATCATAAACACATTTAATACGCATAATGAGATATACATGCGCTACCATCTAACAAGTGTACCATAAGATTAAAAAAACCAAAAAACAATCAGATAGACAAATTCAAAATACCACGTCATTCTAAAACAAAAGCAGTTTAAGATTGCATTTGTAGCAAAGTGAAACTGTACGGGCCTGTGGAGGCACTACAGAAGACCACAGATTTCATTTTGAGAGCCAAACTCCAAGTGTGACTGCGTTCGAGAAGAAGAAGTTGGTCCCAGATATGTTCGGGTTGATAGGCCAGGGCATAACTGGCATGTTGTGCTGCTGCAAGAAGTGCTGGGTGATACGTGCAGTGTGTGTACGCGCATTATCTTGCTGCAAGATGAAGTGTCTGAGTACCTGCGAAAATGGCAGGACATGTTGGTGTAGTACTTGGTCAATGTAGCGCTGAGTTGTGACGCCATTTCCGCGACCTGGTACAAGTCCACGCAAGAACACAGGTCCTACTGTCTTGTTCAGGGTAATCCCACCCCAAATCATCACGCATTGCCCGCCCAAGGCATTGTTCTCCAACACACAGCCATCAGCATAGCGTTCACCCCTTCTCCGACAAACTCTTATGCGCCCAACTACATGGACAATGCAGTAGCTGCTCTCATCCGTGAACAGGACGATCTGCCACTGTCGCCAGGTCCAGTCGACATGAGCCTGTGACCACTGTAGGCGTGCACAGCGATGACGGTCAGTAAGAAGAGGTCCACGCGCTGGACGGCGGTTGTGCAGATTATGCTCCTCTAGCCGTCGTCGCACTGTCTGGCAACTGGTGGTTGCCGATAACTTCTCTTGCTGTTTCCTCGGCCGACTGAAAGCGATTTTGCACGTGACCTCGGAAAATGCGGCGGTCTTGCCGTGGAGTTGTCACAAGTGGTCGTCCGCTTCGGGTAACATCAGCAGAAGACCGGTTGGCATGATAGCGTTGCTGCAGCATGTAAATGGTCGAAATGTGACATCTAAAGGCCACTGCCACAGCTTGAGGCTCTTCTCCGGCTTCCAAACGCCCAAGAGTTCGTTCTCGTTGGGGAGCACGATTAGGAGATGTAGCGTCCCGTTCTGAAGTTGTTTGGTGGCCATCTTCCCCGCCGTATTTGATGTTACCGGCTAGCCTCCGCGTACCCACGTGGGACGGGTGGATAGGGTCAAGCCGGCCTTTGTTGTCCACCCGGCACAGCGCTTTGCGAGGTAGACCATTTGACGTGTAAAAGATGCCGGTGTTGTCTATAAAGGAAGCGCCCAGCTGCTTCGCCACGTGGCACAGGTTGGCGTTGGACGGGAAGATACGCTGATTTGAACGAGAATTTCTTCCATGCCCAGCAGGGGGAGCTGGGTCGCTCAGTGGTAAAAGCGTTCGCCTCTCGACCAAAGGGTCTCGGGTTCGAATCCGGTGCCCCGTCTTTGAAATCACCCTCGTGGTGGAAAAAGACGTTAAACCGTAAACATTTAACATTTTAACCTGCCCAGTATGCAAGATAGAAGAGGCTTTGGGGAACGCCGTTATGCAGGCTGTAACCAGCTTCTCCCACTGCTGGCTGGTGATCTCCCGCTGCCTGCAGTCGTTCACCCCCACGTGGAAGGTGACCAGTTGGACGCGGGGTGACGGCGCCTGCTTCATGCACCAGTCAGTCAGGTGGGAGGTTTGCAGGCCCGACACAGAAATGACCTGCACCCTCTCAGCCTGGCACATTGTCATTTTCTCTCCCTTCTCATTACGCATTAGCGAGTTCACAAATAGCGGTGCCCTCCTTCACGTTACGCAGTAGTTAGTTCACAAATAGCGGTGCCTCCTTCACGTTACGCAGTAGCGAGTTCACAGATAGCGGTGCCCTCCTTCACGTTACGCAGTAGCGAGTTCACAAATAGCGGTGCCCTCCTTCACGTTACGCAGTAGCGAGTTCACAGATAGCGGTGCCCTCCTCCACGTTACGCAGTAGCGAGTTTACAAATAGCGGTGCCCTCCTTCACGTTACGCAGTAGCGAGTTCACAGATAGCGGTGCCCTCCTCAGTTCAGGCGACCGGAGCCCAGGCCGAGGACACGCCCTCTTGGGTGCTCTCACCGACAGGTGCTCTGCACAAGACGATAGGTATGGCTACGAGGGTAACGAATGACTGGCCCAGAAGAACATTAGAGAGGGTGGATAAGAGGCGATAATCCCGTTGAGGTGTCTCGCCAGGGGACGTGGAAGTGGGTGGGGTAAAGAGAAAGGAGGAGGTCTGACCGCTGGTCGTAGCACTGTGAACTGGAGAGATATTGCCAATGGAAACAGTCAGTACCTCGGGCATGGGATGAGTGGTAGCTCAGTGTTAGAGCGCTTAAGGGCTGACGGGGACACATAGTTGCAGACACCCACTTGTGATGCCCTTTAGGGGGTACAGCTGTAGGAGGAGATCAGAGGACCTGGGTGGGGTGTCTGAGAGTGTCACATTTAGTTGGGGTGGGTGGGGGGGTGGGGGCGGATCCGTTTTATCGGTACATAGACATGCCCACAGGCGTGTCTGCAGGCACATTTTCCGCCGGGTCCGCGCAGCCATCCTTTAGCTGCTGTACGAATGTACACAGGGACTCGTAGTCACTGACCACCCAAGCGTCCTTGTTATGCCCCTGTATGAGGCACGTGTCTCCGGTCTTGCGTCGCACGTGAAACTAGAGTGTTATTGTTATTTTGGGCTTTTTGTTTCCCCTGACCCGAATGAACGTCTTGCCCAGGTCATCAGGAAGGGCAGGGGCGGAACAGTCCAGATAAATATCTCCACACTCGACCGGTTCATTCCTGTGGTCCGTGTCTCTCCAGATTACAGTGTAGCCCCCCCCCCCCCTCTAGGCTGGAACAGATGCAGGTAGCGGTAGTGAAGGGCAGTTCGCCAGCGCTTGAGAGTGATGATGTCTGTAGGGCCGTTGCTGTAGAACAGTGTTTGCTGGCCGCACGAAGTATCTTTTAGCACCGGCTTATCTCTCTTAAATGGGGTTGGTGGGGGTGGTGAGGGCGGTGGTGGGGAATTGCGTCACGACACTCAAGGGGAGGGATGAAGACTGAGATGCCATCGCGACTCAGAAATCCTGGTGGTATGTCGTAATCTGGCACTCAACACCGTCTTCAGAGAGTTTAAACACATGGGTAGGTGTGGAGGGCGGTGGGATCAGCAAACATTATCGCACCCCTCAGGAAGTGCGAATGTGTCAACAAGGCTGTCTGGAGTGGATTCAGGTGTGTAGGTGGAGACGATACAGCAACTTATCACAGAGTCAGTAAGACGAAAAACAAACATTGGCCGCCTAGATCCATGGTAATAGGTACTTGTTCCCGATACACTGGCGACACGGGACTGCATTAACCACAAACTGACAACGATGTGTTTTTTTAAATAGTAGAAGTCAGAATAATAATATTAATAATAATAAGAATAAGAATAAGAATAATAATTAGTTATTTATAATGCGCTTATCTTATAATAATTATAACTCTAAGCGCGTACTCCGCATGTGCACGCTTTTAACAATGACTCACAACAAATACGTTACGACAGTCAGCTGGGGGTGGGGTGTGTGATGGCGTTAGAGTGCTATAACTGTTGAAAAAGGAGTTTTGGTGGAGGGACTTCTGACGGAGAGAGAGTGGGAGAGTGTTACAGATGGATAAATCGCATACAGAGAAGAAGCGGGGGCCGAAAGTGCTGAGTTTGGTGCGGGGGATGTGGAGGCGTGGAGGGTCCGAGGCAGAGCGGAGAGAGCGGGAAGGAATTTAGATAGGCGGGAGCGTAGTTGTTAAGGGATTTGTAGCAGAGAGACAGAATGTTGTATTGACTGCGTTGGGAGATGGAAAGCCAGTGAAGGAGTTTGAGCAGGGGAGTGGTGTGGTCAGATTTCGTCTTTCTGAGGACGAGGCGGGCAGCATTGTTCTGGACGCGCTGGAGAGTGAAAGTGGTGGAGTGAGGAAGGCCGGAAAGGAGAGAGTTGAAATAGTCAATGCGGGACAAAAATGAGAGAGACAGCAAGTTTGGTGGCAGCTGCAGTGGTGAGGTGTTTTCTAGACCTGACTAATGCGACTGAGGTGGAAAAAGCAGGCCCGGGGAGTGGCAGAGACAAGCTTGTCATAGAAATAGAGGCCGAATCGAGTATAACGCCGAGGTTCTTGGCAGAGGCGGAGAGGGGGATGGGGGTGCTGTCGAGTTGAAGATGGAGAGAGGAGGAGAGCTGGGAAAGTTTCTGGCGGGTGCCTCCGTTGCCTCCGCAAGGCATCCGTTTTATAGAAACATCGTCTTTAGACAGTTTTATAGAAACACGTGAACTCACAACCACATTTTTAAACGTTGATTTCAGTGTTTTTTTAGAGAGTTAAAGGTTACCTCGTACGAAGATGCTGTTATCAGACACAGTCAGGAATCCACACTGTCACAGCACGATACAAACAACAGGAGATATAATGCATGCCCACGTGTCCACTTGAATATATTATCACAATTCCGCAACCGCGACACCTTAATGGGTAGACCATCGAAAACCGATGATGTCGTCATTGTGCATGACTTCTATTTGTGCTTGCGGGTGTGGCTGGCCAAGCCAATCCTGGAGCCACACCTGCGAGGACAATGGGGGCACTGGAACGTAGCTGTGGGGAGAGTCGACGCTGTCTTTCTGCGAGCTTTGGCACTGGTGATCCGTTCGTGCCGATTTTGTTCAAAGAACGTGCAGGCTTTCCTGGTGGCGGCACGCCAGCCGGATCTGTCTTGTGCTTGTGCTTCAAGTTCCTTTACCGGGAAGACGCAGTGCTTGAGGCTGTCTCTTATGCAGTCTTTGAAGCGTTTCTTTGGCCGTCCTTGCTTCCTGTGGCCATTTTGAGAGTGCACCATACAGGAGTTGGCGTGGCATGCGAGAATCATCCATGTGTATGACCTGTCCAGCGGAGTTGTGCCTTTAAGATCAAGGCTTCAACACTCACTAAGCCAGCATTATCAAGGACTTCCAGGTTTGTCACCTTGTCTTGCCATTTGATGCCCATGAGTGAGCGAAGGGATCTCATGTGGAAATGTTCAAGCTGCTTAAGGTGCTTTCTGTACAGCGTCCATGACTCACAGCCGTAGAGGTGGCTGGGGAGAACTACTGCCTTGTAGACTTTGATCTTGGTGGAGAGCTTGACGTTGTTGTTATTCAACACACGAGTGCGCAGGCGACCCAGGGCTTGGCTGGCTGTGCTGGTACGAGCTTCGATTTCCTTGTCGATAGTACCGTCAGAAGAGAATGGAACTGGTCGACAGTCTTCAGCTCGGTGGGGGCGGGGCTCTTGTGCCTGGGGCCGGTTGGTGCAGGACCTCGGTTTTGCTGAGACTGATGGTGAGGCCAAACAGTCGAGAGGCTTCCGAGAACCTGTTGACGATGGTCTGGAGGTCAGACTCCGTGTGCGCCATCAGCGCACAGTCATTGGCAAACAGCGCCTCAAGGATCAGTCTCTCTATGGTCTTGGTCCTGACGTTCAGTCGACGGAGGTCGAAGAGAGAGCCGTCTAGTCTGTACTTCAGGTACACTCCCTTCTCAAGATCGCATACTGCATGGGTCAGGACGCTAATATATCACAATTCCGCAACCGCGACACCATAACACTCCATACTACTCACACCTAGCACAATAAAGTAGTTTAAAATCACAGTTCACAAAATCTTACAGAAAAAATAATATTCACAGAGAGAGAGAGAGAGAGAGAGAGAGAGAGAGAGAGAGAGAGAGAGAGAGAGAGAGGGGAGGGAGGGAGGAGGGAGGGAGGGAGGGAGAGAGAGAGAGAGAGAGAGAGAGAGAGAGAGAGAGAGAGAGAGAGAGAGAGAGAGAGAGAGAGAAAGAGAGAGAGAGAGAGAGAGAGAGAGAGAGAGAGAGAGAGAGAGAGAGAGAGATGAAACGTTTTATTGACAGGATAAAGTTTTAGGCGAAACGCCTCTCTTACAAACTGCCCTGTTAAAAAAGAAACATTAACAGCAAAGAGTAAGAGAAACACACTAACATAGAGAGAGAGAGAGAGAGAGAGAGAGAGAGAGAGAGAGAGAGAGAGAGAGAGAGAGAGAGAGAGTTATTAATATTTATAATTTATTATGTGTGATGTAGAGTAATTACGTTTATATACGCTTTGTTACTGTACCTAGTGTGTCATGTCTTATTATATTTAAGTCTTTTAAAAAGAACAGGGCGCAGGGAACCTAAAGACACTTTTCTGTTTTATTTAATTTAAAACATACAATAACGTTTTCTTTAATCTTTATCGTGAATCTTGTATTTCGTCTAAGTATAAACCCATCAGTGCATTGTATAACCGTGCGTGTTACTTAATTCTACTTGTAACTAGATCACGCATAATAGAGGAAAATGCCAGCAGGTTTGTTTATTTAGTTCGATATCGCCAGCTGACATCTCGGCAATTTCACTTGTCAGCGACTCGCACGTTTCCTGGCGTCTTTTCTTCATGTGTGTATATAGGATATACATTTCACTCGCACGTTTCCTGGCGTCTTTTCTCCATGTGTGTATATAGGATATACATTTCACTTGTCAGCGACTCGCACGTTTCCTGGCGTCTTTTCTCCATGTGTGTATATAGGATATACATTTCACTTGTCAGCGACTCGCACGTTTCCTGGCGTCTTTTCTCCATGTGTGTATATAGGATATACATTTCACTTGTCAGCGACTGGCACGTTTCCTGGCGTCTTTTCTCCATGTGTGTATATAGGATATACATTTCACTTGTCAGCGACTGGCACGTTTCCTGGCGTCTTTTCTCCATGTGTGTATATAGGATATACATTTCACTTGTCAGCGACTCGCACGTTTCCTGGCGTCTTTTCTCCATGTGTGTATATAGGATATACATTTCACTTGTCAGCGACTGGCACGTTTCCTGGCGTCTTTTCTCCATGTGTGTATATAGGATATACATTTCACTTGTCAGCGACTGGTACGTTTCCTGGCGTCTTTTCTCCATGTGTGTATATAGGATATACATTTCACTTGTCAGCGACTGGCACGTTTCCTGGCGTCTTTTCTCCATGTGTGTATATAGGATATACATTTCACTTGTCAGCGACTCGCACGTTTCCTGGCGTCTTTTCTCCATGTGTGTATATAGGATATACATTTCACTTGTCAGCGACTCGCACGTTTCCTGGCGTCTTTTCTCCATGTGTGTATATAGGATATACATTTCACTTGTCAGCGACTCGCACGTTTCCTGGCGTCTTTTCTCCATGTGTGTATATAGGATATACATTTCACTTGTCAGCGACTCGCACGTTTCCTGGCGTCTTTTCTCCATGTGTGTATATAGGATATACATTTCACTTGTCAGCGACTCGCACGTTTCCTGGCGTCTTTTCTCCATGTGTGTATATAGGATATACATTTCACTTGTCAGCGACTCGCACGTTTCCTGGCGTCTTTTCTCCATGTGTGTATATAGGATATACATTTCACTTGTCAGCGACTCGCACGTTTCCTGGCGTCTTTTCTCCATGTGTGTATATAGGATATACATTTCGAGCCTTTATACACACTAAAAAGTATGTCATTACCACTACGCATGAGGAGCTTGTTAATGTTGCAGTATGAGCATATTTCGCGTTTCCGTTTTGAAAATGCAGGTATCATCACGACCGAGGCTTCTTGCCGCGCAAAGGATTTTGGGAAGGAAAGTATATCAAGCAAATTCATAAATATGAATTTGCTTGATATGTAATATTATATCAGTACATGTGTCAAAGAAGGGAAAACTGTTTGGAGTTGGCACATAAAGCTGATAATGATGGTGGTGTAGATGGCGAGTCACTGTGAGCGGCAGTTGCTGTTCGTGTGATTGCGGTAATTTCTGGTAGTTACGTTTCTGTCTGTCTGTTGCAGAACGTTATCCCCCAGGAACTTTGATATCGTTAGAAATACGAGGTGGTACGACCGCCTACCGTTTCCGTCTTGGATACAGCGTTCTAGAAGGTATGTGAGGCATAACTAAATTTCGCAACAGTTATGTAATACCACACAGTCATATCATCACACACACACACGCACACACACACACACACACACACACACACACACACACACACACACACACACACACACACACACACACACGCACGCACGCACGCACGCACACACACACATACACACACACACACACACACACACACACACACACACACACACACACACACACACACACACACACACAGATATGGCGTTTCGCGAAAAACAGTAATTTCTACCCCGAGGTTTTCGTAACTAGACATGACGTAATTTGTATCTTGTTACTTTTTCTGTCAGAATTTAAGGTCCAACCACCTATGACGTCATATGCGTGCTTTTGAAAGCGCTCCACCGCGTCCCATCCTAAAAGTCTCTTCTATAAATAAAAGAGACTTAAAAGCCGACCACAGGTTTAATCGAAGTGTATCAAACTCACAGGCGTAAAGCAACATGGCGGACACAACATCGCAACTGATGATCTCTCAAGGCAGCAGTGAGCGAAGTACATCATCATCAAACCCATCTGTCTCTTATACAGCTTACAATAATGTGAGATCAATAGCTACAGCCATATCACGACTGCAAGTCAGTGTTAGGCAAGCTTGAGCACGGACGTCTCACACGTCTTAAGTCTTGCAAGGAAGCAGTTCAAAGTTCGTGCACAAAAATGAACGTTGATAGACAATTAGTTACAAAGCAGTGCGCCGGTTGGCCAGGACATAGTGGTCAGCTGGCGCTCAGTGCTAAACATAGAAACAAGGGCGAGAGTCTAGGGCAGTGCTAACTACCCACTGCGCAAAAGGTCACGGGGCCGCTGTCGGCCGCCATTGTCTCGCACACGGACGGCGTGCGTGGGTCATCGGCAGCCGATGTCGGTCCGATGGCCTGTGGCCGATGGTCTTTTGCACATTGGGTAGGTGTTGACTGAAAAACAGCGAAGGAAAGGGTGGCAAAGATAACACAAAGGGGAGGCGACAGGTGTGCAGGCTGAGAAAGAAAGGGGGTGATACAGACGGTAGCAACAGTGGCAAAATGAATGCATGAAGAAACAAACAAACAGCATAAACTAAAGTTAGTAACAACATAGATATTATATTATATTGAGCAACACTTTGCTTGATATAGTGCCGATAAGAGGCAGATGCGATTACGAGACCCGAAGCAACATTTCCGAGTCGTAAGACGAGGATATTTTGATTGGGTCAAGTAATCATATCTGTCTGTTTATCGGCACTGTATCAAGCAAACTGTTTGCTCAATATAATATAATTATGTACCCAGTCCAAAACAAAACTTTACCATAGTCCTTCCGATTACCGTCATTGGTGCTGAAGTGGGTCAATGTCGCTATATTTGGACATACAACTTACCCGCTTCACACTACTAACCGAAATGTACTCAGCGCAAATCCACCCAGGCGTACATCTACCTAGTGCAAATGTGTTCCTCTGATTTTCCATTTATTTTTAGAACTAAATAAACTCAGCGTGAATCTTTACAGCATGATTCCACCCAGCATTAATTGACAAAGGTTTGAATTTACTCAAATAAAAATATCTCAATGGAATAGCGACAGCACACATTTACACTGGGTAGATTTACGCTCAGGTTATTTAAGGCTGTCGCTGGATATGTTTCAAATTTTTTTAGATTTGCGCTGAAACATGGCAAAACTTACCCCTTCAGCGCCTCTGATAGTGGCACTGTGTGTACTACACGTGCTAGAAAAGTCACGTCACCACAAAACGTTTTGACGTCACAATCTAGAGCCAGCATAGTCTGGAGTTCACGTCAGACTTTTCTGAAATGTAGAAAAGGAAGTGACAAAGGACGTAAAGTTAATATGCACATAGGCTGAAGGGAACTTTACCGTCCAACACCAAATCTATGCTTTAAACATACACAATCCAGCAAATCTGACTCTGCCCGGCTAAACATGTTTAATCGCGCAAATTCCATCTCGCACGCCTTCGATTTTGGAGAAAGCAGGCGGATAAGCTGCCTTAAATGCGACCACATACATTAATAACTATGTCTATTTATGAACCTGGGTGTGATACTTCCGATGTCGTGTGTTTGTCTCTGTCCAAATGGTGACCTGCTGTGTGCCACGTATGGCACTGTCGACTGACTCAGAGCGGAGATTTCGGTTGACTGTAGACATCAGTGCTTTCTATAATAGTGCGTTGTGTTGAGTAAAGTCTACTTTAATCAAGACACTGATACTGACGGAAAATGCCAACAGGTTTGTTTATTTAGTTGTTTTCTAATGTTGTAACTATCACAACCGGACATCAGTATCGTCAATCTCAACATCATGGCGATTCGCTTCGTGTGTTTACTAACTTACGTACGCCTGTCACCCCTCCCCGGGTATAGGCCGTGGACGAGAAACCTCCAGCGACTCCTGTCCTGTGCTTCTCCTTCGACGTTACTCCAGGTGGTTCCCAGTCTCTTGATGTCTGCTTGGAGGTCTCGACGCCAGGTGTTTCTCGGCCTGCCTCTTTTCCTCTTTTCCTGGTGGTTCCATGACAATGCCTGCCTAGTGATACTGGAAACTGGCTTTCTCAGACTGTGACCAATACATCCCCATCTTCTCTCACTCCAGTCTCTCTCAGGAGGCCTACATTACAGAGCTGTCTTCTTGTTGTGTCTGTGCGGCTTTTCTTTAACTTGAGCTTTATTCTTAAGGTAGGCAAATGGTGGTCTGAGGCGACATCTGTTCCCCTCCTCACTCGAACATCTTGGAGGGATCTTCTAAATTACTTGCTAATGCAGATAAGGTCTGTTTGGTTCTCTGTAGTATGGTCAGGTTAGACCCAAGTTGCTTTGTGTACTCTTCTGTGTGGGAAGATGCTGCCTCCAATGACAAGTCTGTTTAGAGCACAAAAGTCTACAAACCTCTCCCCGTTCTCACTCATCTCCCCTAGTCCCTGTCTCCCCATCACCTCTTCGTATCCGGTGTTGTCCTCCCTTATTTTGGCAATAAAATCGCCCATGTCTCGCTCCGCACATTTGTTCACATCACTCTAGAGTCGGTCGTTGAACTCTTGTTTCTCTTCCTCGTCACTGTCATTAGTGGGCGCATAACACTGGATGACGTTGAGCTTAATCATTTCATGGTTTTAGAGGCTGCTGTGATAATTTTTAGCCCAACAGGTTCCCAGCCCATCAGCGCTCTCTGTGCCACTGGTGACAGCATGAATGCGTCACCTTCTGTTTGGGGGGCATTCTCCTCTTTATGACCTGAATGCAGAATCATCTCCCCACTTAACAGCCTTTTCTGGCCAGACTGCGTCCATCTGGTTTCACTGATACCTAGCAGGGCAAGGTTGTACTTTTGCATTTCCGTTGCTATCTGAGCGGCCTTGCAGCTCTTGTATATGGCCTTGATTCGTGTGTTTGCTGCTGTCTATTCTCCGTTTATGTGTGTGTATGGGAAAGTAATTTCGAGCGTGCGTACACACTAAGAAGTATTTTATTACTAGTGAGCATAAGGAGCTTGCTAATGTGACAGTATGCGCATATTTAGCGTTTTTGCATTGCGGACGGTGTGTGTGTGTGTGTGTGTGTGTGTGTGTGTGTGTGTGTGTGTGTGTGTGTGTGTGTGTGTATGTGTTTGTGTGTTTTTGCTTTGTGTTTTATTATTGTGATTGTAAAGCGCCTAGAGCACATTTGTGATTAGGCGCTATACAAATTACCTTTATTATTGTTATTATTATTATTATTATTTTTAATTTATTTATATATTTATTATATATATATATATATATATATATATATATATATATATATATATATATATATATATATATATATATTTTTTTTTTTTTATTTTATTTTTTTTTTTATTTTATTTTTTTTTTTTTTTGGGGGGGGGGGGGGGGGGGGGGTAGACATCGGAAACACGTTTTTTCGATGATTCCAAATATGGCATTTCCTTTCCCAATCAGTATAGTATAACATGTCGCGTGTCCCAAAATTATGAATTTTACGTGATCTAGCGATGTGTTTAAAGTGTTATACGACACGATTCGTGATATAGTTTGATGTGTTTTATATGACAAGATGGAACATGATGAAATATATACTTATATAGTATGCGGTTACAGTTTTGAAGTCTTGATTGAGTGTTACGTCTTTGCGGAAATTTAACTTTTACTAATGACATTTATGATGTTCAGTAAATTGCACGTTATGTCATGTGACGTTCGAAATATATTTTGTTTTCTTTCATCTCTTAATACATTGATTAATTGTTTAATTGATTGATCGATGAATTGATTGATTTTTTAATTTATTGATTGTTTAGATGATTGATTGGTTAATCGATTGATTGGTTAATTGATTATTATTTGTTGTTTATTAATTCATACTGGTTAACCCATTCAGCCCTGACTCTACAGCAGGAGATAGGTCGACCATGATAATTCAAGGGTAATGCCAGATTAGCTTGGCGCCTATCGGCGCCAAGCTAATCTGGCACTACCCTTGAATTATCGTGGTCGTTCCATCTCCTGTCACAGATGCATAGTCGTTAGATGATGCCTCCCAAATTGATGAAATACGTGCGTCGGGCTGAATGAGTTAATGAGTGAATGAGTTAATTATTGTACGTTACTAATTAAATGACTGTCTTCACAGGCAGCGGACAATGGAACATAGCACTAGGGGCTAAGGTATCGGAAACTGTGCAAGTGGGTGGCTATAAAGCACAAGCAGTGGTTGACGGTTTACTGGATACGTGCGTGTGCAACACCACAAGTACTGGTTGCAATGCTCCTGCAGAACGCAGTGGCGTCTATATGGTATTAGACCTGGGCGCTCCGTACGATGTTTCCAGCATTGAAGTGTTTAACGCGTTCGGTATGTCGCACTCATAATCAGCATCATTATAAAAGTCAAAGGAACAATGCACCATTACTAGTATGCTGTGCAGGAAAAGTAATGCGACAATTTTGGAATCACCGGAAACACTGAGATTCTTTTGATGATTCTAAAACTGTCGCATTTCTTTTTGCTCCTCAGTAGACACGTTTGACAAAGTGAGTCATTAGCAGTAGCGCTGACAGTAAGATGACGTCATGTTAATCCCTGCGTCATGACGGTGTTGATCACACCAGGTCCCCCCCCCCCCCCAACCGCCCTCTCCTCCCATGAATTTTACTTAAAACGTAAAAAAAAAAAAAAAAAAAAAAAAAAAGTGAAAATACACCGTCTTTTGCGTATGGCAATTGCCAACTACTCAAATAAGCTAGTTATATATTAAAATGTAGCTGTAAATGAATAAACTTAGACTAAAGGCAAGCCATTGTCGATATGTTGGGATTATTACATAAGAAAATCTTACATTTCGCTTATAACGAATTCTATCTATAACAACAACCAAAATCTCGGTCCCCTAAATTTGTTATAGCCGGACTTTTATATATATATATATATATATATATATATATATATATATATATATATATATATATATATATATATATATATATATATATATATATATATATATATATATATATATATATATATATATATATATATATATATATATATATATATATATATATATATATATCCCTTTTTGTTTCTTTTCATTTTTGGGTCTTAGCAAACGCCTCATTCTCGTCGTGTCCTCCTGGGTTCCCGCTCTCATACCAGTCAACACTGTGCTTCTATATTGCCACTGAAAAAGCACGTAATTTCACGGCTGCCAAGGTATGTCAATGCTCAGTACTGACAAGCCAGATGGATGAGGCTAGCGCTGGTAGAGAAGTACACATACCAAGGGGAATTACTCAGCGCTGGACATACACACAGTTCGACCCCTGACCCCCTTATCAGGCACCCAATCGCCAGCCCACAGAAAACTAGGCAGTTCAAAAACAAGGCTATTAATCACATCCCTTTTTATTTGGGCTGGCGATTGGGTGCCTTATAGGAGGGGCAGGGGATCTAACCGTGTGTATGTCCAACGAGGAGTAGTTCTCCTTGGTATGTGTAATACTGAGTACGACTATTTATTACCCTGGTTATTACTCCTGTGCGTGTGGATGTCCGTGTGTTTGGGTGCACGTGTACGCTTGCTTGTATACATGTGCTTCTTGTGCAGCCCTTCTTATCCATCTGTAAAACTATCAGGCCGTTCCTTTTCCAGAAAGTTTTCAAAACTTCAGGTGGCTGTCCTATAGTATGTTATTGTTCGGAGGGTTATGCTACACGACCCTTGTAGGCCTGAGGGAGATCAAAGGAAACATTGTACCCCGAAGGCCTGAGGGGGACAATGGTTCCTTTGACCTACCGAAGGCCTACAAGGGTCAGTGCAGCGAACCCCTACGACCAATAACGTATTTGTTTTCATTCCTCCACTATTTTCGTAAAATAAATCAAGAAGACATCTTGCGAACTGGATCACGCCAGACACGACTGACACGACTGACGTCAAATGAATATACCTTTATACATAATAGACTTATGACGTAATTTAAAATATGTCATGACGTTTCCGTCTCCAGTACTGAGTGTACTTGTTGTTTCGAACAACACTAAGTAACTTTGTACTTTAGAACGTTTGGCGATCTTTTTTAGAACAAAAATGGCATCCAAGATGCGTCATCGAGAGGGCTACAAAACATGCGCCATTTTTCGCTACAGGGTTTTTATATCACGGTCACATGGTACGGTTTGCGCTAAAGTGACTGGTCGTGTGACGTAGGGAGGCAAACAACATACTTTAGACAACCTGTACATTTTTAGAAAGCCTAAAGTTGAAACTTTTAAATAAGGCATGCAACAATAAGCGAAACAAGCTTACGTATCAGTCTGTGCAAACAGCGTATCGTTAACCTCACACACACAAAACAACTATGACTTCGTTCATGGTGCACGTGATGAACTTCAGAGGCCAGTTGCATAAGCGAGCTTAGTCCCGCGCCAGCCACTAAGCAAGGTGCGCCGCTATATAGCGGCGCACCTTGCTTAGTGCCTGGTGCAGGACTAAGCTCGCTCATGCAACTGGCCCGGGGGCAGTTACAGAAAAGAAGTAAATAATAATAATAATAATAATAATAATAATAATAATAATAATAATAATAATAATAATAATAATACCGGTTATTACATAAAGGCGTTTTTTCCAATTCTGCGAATCGGCTCAAAGCGCCACGAACTGAACCCAACACGCACGCTCACGTGACACGCACGCATTCATTCTGAAGACAAACACAGTGCAAAACAAACAACAGGACATTCACGTGGTGCGAAGGGTCAGCTCAGCTACTGAGGTTTCGGAAACTTTGAACGCTTGCATTTGAAATTTATAAAGTGGCCTGAAACCGGTACCAAAGTGGAGTAATAATCCATGAAATGAGTCTCCATATATGCTCCAAATACACATCCGTCTGATGAAACGTCAGCAGTTATTCAGATTACATAGTTACTTCAAGTGTATAGGGCTCGGAAAGCTGACGTCATCACCCTAGTCGTGGCGGCCATCTTGAGAGGATACGCGGTTCATGCGCTCATCGGGAAATCGCTGTCAGGACAATGCCAGGAAAGTCCTGACGTGCTATAGGCAATACAAGCAAGTCTTGCCATCGCCGTATGAAACCGCTAACCAGAATCTGTTTTTGTTTGTTTCCAAAGAGGAAGAACCATAAAGAAAAACGTGTTGAAATACTATTTCGCTACTATCAGAAGGCTGGCGTATCCTCTCAAGATGACGGCGAGGCTGCTGACGTTCCTAGGCAACGCAGGGAACTTCCCAAGCCCTATTGATGCGTGCGCCATTTTGAAATACCGCGGTGGAAGCACACGCGTCAGAGATACGAGAAAAAAAAAAACAACACAAACTTATGTGGCATATTGGACTAAGGGACGAAACTGTTTTTTACATGCAGAATGGTGTCACTTTGTATTGTAATGCTCTCCCTTCGTCCAATTAGTTTCAGTTAGGTAACGGATTTGGGCGAGGAAAAGAAATGCGACATTTTTTAACCATCTGAAGCACTTTAGTTTTATTTAACATATACGAGCAAAAGAAATTGACTTTTTTAATCATCGGAAACACAAATTTTAGTTAACATACACACGTATATATATATATATATATAATTTTTCGTTAAATTCTGAGAATGCTGTGCTAATGCCATGGAATTCGTGGGGAAGGGGGGGGGGGAGGGCTCTTCAGGTAGGCTGAAATTGCAAACGCAGCGCATGTACTAGAAGCCGCCTCCAGAATTACTGGTAGCACCTCTAGCACAGCGCGGATTGCATCCCTAAAGCTTTACGAGGTGTTGCAGTGGAAGAAGATAGACTAATTTTGAAAAGGCAACATCTATGCATATTTGTGGTGCAATTATTCTTTACTTATAACAAAGGTGTCGCCCAAAGCCAAAAAATGCTCTCAATCAGATTAGCTCCAAGGGACGCACAGCATTCTCAGAATTTAATGAAAAATTACGTCCCTTGGAGCTAATCTGATTGAGTACATTTTTTGGCTTTCGGCGACGCCTTTGTTAAAAGTAAAGAATAATTGCACCACAAAATTGCCCAGGTGTTGCCTTTTCAAAATTAGTCTTCTTCCACTGCAATACTTCATAACGCTTTAGGGATGCAATCCGCACTGTGCTAGCGGTGCTACCAGTAAATTCTGGAGGCGGCTTCTAGTACATGCGTTGTGTTTGCAATTTCAGGTTATGCCGTATGCCTACCTGAAGAGCCCCCCCCCCCCCCCCCCCCCCCCGCCTTGGGGCGAAATCGGTCGTCTATCTATCTATATAACGTAGTCTTGCCGACCGTTGGGGCACCACTGATGACTTGGCAACGAGCTCCCTCCATTCCTCTCTGTTCTCTGCCACTCTCAGCGTATCGCCCAACTTCAGTCCTGTCCACTCTGAGATATTGTCCTCCCATCTTTTCCTCTGTCTTCCTCTCCTTCGTCCTCCTTGCACAGTGCCTTGCAGGATTGTTTTGGCAAGCCCTGCTGAGCGCATGACATGCCCATACCACTTCAGTTTGCGTTTTTCAACAATGGCTAATAAGTCTTCATAGGGCCCGATGGTTTGCCTGATTCTGCTTCCCACTTCCTCGTTTGTGATGTGATCTCTGTATGAGATGCCAAGCAGCCTTCGAAAACATCTCATTTCAGTGGCTTGCATCGTTCACTAGATCTAGAAAAAGAGGGTAGTAGGAGAAGAAGGAATGACAAACCTATCTTTTTAGCCTTCCACTGAACACCTACTGCATATAGCAATAGGGACTAACCCCCAGCGCCCGGAAATCCGCTGGAGAATGTCCTGACCCCCCCCCCCCTCCCCCCGAGAGGGAAGTAGTACATGAATATTCCTAAACAGGTCTTGCAACTGCTGGGTAGATTTTTGTTTTTGCCGCCTACGACCGGTTTCGTCCCAAGAGAGGACTCTTCAGGTAGGCATTCGGCGTAATCTGAAAACTGCAAACACAACAAATGTACTAGAAGCCGCCTCCAGAATTTACTGGTAGTACCACAAGTACAGCGCGGATTGCATCCCTTCAGTTTTATGTGCTGTTGCAGTGGAAGAAGAAGGACTAATTTTGAAAAGGCAACACCTAGGCAATTTTGTAGTGTAATTGTTAAAGCGCACTCAATCAGATTAGCTCCAAGGGACGTAATTTTTCAATTCAATTCTAACAATGCAAAAGAAATGTGACATTGTTTGAATCATCGGAAACACTTGAGTGTTTCCGATGATTTGAAAAAGGTCGCATTACTTTTGACTGTCATTATATATTTTTAATGGAGGGTAAAGAGGGAGCTGGTTGCCAAGTCATCAGTGGTGCCTCAACGGTCGGCAAGACTACAGGATAAATAGATAGAGATATATTTTTTATTCTTTCCGCGTCTATTGATGCGGGGCGCCGTCAACGCTGTAGGGCTCAGGAAGTTCCCCGCGTTGCCTAGCAGCGTCGGCGCGTCAGCCGCCATCTTAAGAGGATACCATCGTCATAAGATAGCAGAGAAATAGTGTTTTATTTTTTCATTTTTCTTCCTCTTTGGAAAACTCCCACCCGGGTCTGCCCTGGGGGACTTGGGTGAGGTTAACTAGTGTTTAGTTCCCTGGGTCGCCCTGGTGAGCCCCACAGGGTCGGCTTGCCCCTTTATTCTGGGGCATGTGTTTCTCTCTACCCTTGATCCATTTATCTGTATTTTCCATTTTTAAACTCTCCCTACTGTCTGCGCTGTCTCTAGTTGGATGTATGTTGCTAAATGGTCTTAGCTTTATTTAGGACCAATGTCGTAGGTTTATTTAACGTATTGGACCGGCTGGCAACATAATTCAATATTCTGTTGTTGTTGTTTTTTTGTTTGTGTGTGTGTGTTCACAAGCAGTGCAGGCACCTCCTGAGAAAGTCTTGTTGCTGTCGGGACGTTTAAGCAATGTACAATCAATCAATCCTCTTTGGAAAGAAACAAAAACAGACTCTGGTGAGCGGTTTCCTACAGTGATGGCAAGACTTGCTGTTATTGCTTATACTACGTCAGGACTTTTTTGACATTACAAAAACAGCGATTTCCCTATGAGCGCTTAGTCCCGTATACTCACAAGATGGCCGTCACGACTGGCGTGATGACGTCAGCTTCCCGAGCCCTATATGAGAGATGCACGCCATGTAACGCGGGACGCTGCGGTTGAGTTAAAATGAACCCTTTGCGTTTCGCTACCCTTTTTTTTGTTTGTTTTCTTCCCCCTCACCCCCCCCCCGCCCTCTCCCCCGCAAAATGCGATGATTCCAAAAGTGTCGTATTTCGTTTGCTCGTCATATCGTACATTTCGTTGTGGTTGTCTCTACAGGAGAAATGTCGACTCATGGGAGGAAAACTTGCCGAGCCAAGTTCAAAAGATGTTTCCGATTTCCTGATCAGTAAACTCCAAGTGACTTACAACGTGCAAGGTCAGATTTTGTTGAAGGGGTTGATAGGCTAAAATCGTAACATGATTGCAGCGTATTAAAATTGGTATTCAGCACACAGCAGGACATGGCATTGGCGGGGTAGTGGAAAAGCTAGTTGCATCTCTGCCAAGAAAGAAGCCCTATGTCAAAGGTCATTGTGTCTATGTCAAAGGTCAGTGTGTCTATGTCAAAGGTCAGTGTGTCTATGTCAAAAGTCAGTGTGTGTATGTCAAAGGTCAGTGTGTCTATGTCAAAGGTCAGTGTGTCTATGTCAAAGGTCATTGTGTCTATGTCAAAGGTCAGTGTGTCTATGTCAAAGGTCAGTGTGTCTATGTCAGTGTGTCTATGTCAAAAGTCAGTGTGTATATGTCAAAGGTCAGTGTGTCTATGTCAAAGGTCATTGTGTCTATGTCAAAGGTCAGTGTGTCTATGTCAAAGGTCAGTGTGTATATGACAAAGGTCAGTGTGTCTATGTCAAAAGTCAGTGTGTCTTATTTTGTGAAAAGCGGGATGGTAATGTATGTATGACATACTTGCTTTTGCCATATTTAAGAAGAATAAGAATAAGAGTACTTTATTATCTCGAAAAGATAAATTCGGTTGTGGTACATTTTATAACAAATATTACAAACAAGACATGAAAACATAAAATAATAATGAACGTTTTCTCCCAATATGCAATAGCAAAACGTCCCTGGGCTCACTGCGGCCGTCTAGGGTCCGAGGATCGTTGCTGACTGGGTCAGCGACAGATGTGTACACAATAATGACGCATTTCACTCGTTCAGCCCTGACGCACTACAGCAGGAGATGGGTCGACCATGATAATTCAAGGGTAGTGCCAGATTAGCTTGGCGCCTGTCGGCGCCAAGCTAATCTGGCACAACCCTTGAATTTTCATGGTCGATCCATGTCCTGCCACAGTTGCATAGTCGTTAGATCACGCCTCCAAGCTTTGGGAAATACGTGCGTCGGGCTGAATGAGTTTTTTTTCAGTATCAAAAGACAGGTCCTCGAGAGTCCCGGCATCTGAGCTGCCTCTGGCCAGCAGCTATAATAATTGTGTGTCCTGGGGCAGACAGGGTCAGCAGCAGTGAAGATCCCAACAAACAAAGAAACACGCTTAGAAAGGAAACATTACAACACAATGATGTTACTCTTTTTTAAAGACACTTCTCTCTCTCTCTCTCTCTCTCTCTCTCTCTCTCTCTCTCTCTCTCTCTCTCTCTCTCTCTCTCTCTCTCTCTCTCTCTGTCGGGATTGTCTTTGCCTGTTACTCTCTCTCTCTCTCTCTCTCTCTCTCTCTCTCTCTCTCTCTCTCTCTCTCTCTCTCTCTCTCTCTCTCTCTCTCTCTCTCTCTGTCGTGATTGTCTTTGCCTGTTACGCTCTCTCTCTCTCTCTCTCTCTCTCTCTCTCTCTCTCTCTCTCTCTCTCTCTCTCTCTCTCTCTCTCTCTCTCTCTCTCTCTCTCTCTCTCTCTGAAACGAACAGACGAACTGAGAATTGGCCATCTTAACATATACCATCTAGTTAACAAGGTGCCCGATTTATCCGTGTTCCTAAACACGCCCTTACATTTTCATATTTTTGGTGTGTCCGAGTCGAGGCTTAAAAGTTCAATAAGGGATAACTCCATTTCTGTCCCAAATTTCTCAGTACTCCGCAGAGATGCCTCAATCCCACAACACACTGGACTAGCTGTATATATACATAATTCAATACTTGGTAACGTCAAACGGCGACAAGACTTAGAGTCAGCTCAAGTGGAAAGCTTGTGGGTAGAAGTGAAGACATCTAAATCACCCCCCCCGTCCTCATTGGCTTTATTTATAGAAATCCCGCAGCCAGCTGGGACTGGTATGATGACTTCGTAGCAATGATGGATAGCGTAAATCAAAATAAAGCTGACGTTGTTCTTTTGGGCGATTTTAATATTGATCTTTCTAAATCTAAAGGGTCCAATGCTGCATGGGCGTCAACAACAGCACTATTTGGTTTAGAACAGTTAATTAAAACCCCCACTAGAACCACATGTACATCTTCAACCCTGATTGATCATATTTATGTGACAAATGATGATAAAATGTCAAATGTACATGTTCCCTCCTTAGCTGTCAGTGACCATAACCCAGTATGTCGCACAGTCTCCATGAAACTAGACAAAGAGAACAAAAAGAGACATAAAACAATTAAATATCGTTCTTTCAAAACATTTAATAACGGCGACTTTCTGCGGGATCTGCGCAATACTCCTTTCAGGGACGTGTATAACCACACTTCTCCTGACAGTGCCCTGTCGTACTGGATGGATCTATTCCTTGGAGTCCTAAATAAGCATGCGCCCATACGAGAAAAACGAGTTAAGCACTCTACCCTGCCACCCTGGTTAACAGTAGATGTCAAACAGGCCATGTCATTTAGAGACAAACTTAAGAAAGAAAAACAGTTTGATGAATATAAGAAACAACGAAATCGTGTTAAATACTTAGTGAGAGCGTCAAAAAAAACTGTTCTTCCAGGAAATGATTAGGGACAAAAAAGATACAGCATCGGTGTGGAAAGCCCTGAATGTTATAACAAAGGGTAAATCAGCCCCTGAAATACCATCCCATTTGTCAGCTGATATATTAAATAAGCACTTCCTATCGCCAGCTGAAACACTTGCTCAGTCAGCTGCAAGTAGTAACACAGAGTACCAAGTTCCTAGTGTACTGGAAAAATACTGTGAGGCCAAAAATATGCTGCAGACATTCATCATTCCTGATATTACCGTCGCTGAAGTCGGCAAATTCATCTCTAGCATGCCGAACAAAAAGTCCACCGGGATGGATGGTATAAACAACAAAATTCTGAAAATGTCACTACCATATACGGTAGAGGCACTCACTTATATCTTTAACCTCTGTATAAAACACAGCACGTTTCCAACTATTTTCAAAGAGGCCAAGGTAATTCCAATCCCTAAATCAAAAGATCTTGAAGATGTCAATAACTACCGTCCTATCTCACTTTTGTCGGCCCTGTCAAAGCCCCTTGAAAAACACATACAAAAACACCTCCTCGATTTTCTAGAAAAGGGTAATTTCATAAATATTCATCAGTCCGGCTTTAGACCGAAACACTCATGTCAGTCAGCACTGGCACACATTGTAGACAGCTGGCTGGAATCAATAAATAAAAACCTGATGTCTGGAGCTGTTTTCTTAGACCTACAAAAAGCATTTGATCTTGTCGACCATGACATTCTCTTAAAGAAGCTAGCAGCATACCATATAAGTGAAACTGCCATAGCATTTTTTAGATCATAATAATAATAATAATAATAATGAGTACTTGTATAGCGCCTAACCTCAGATTAGAGCTCTAGGCGCTTAACAAAAACTAATGTACAAAAAATAACTAATTACAAAAATGGAATTAACAAAAAGTACAAAAACAAAATACAACGCACTCTGTAAACAAGCTATGAAGTCACCATTCAAAAGTGCTGCGCTCATGGACTCATACTGGCATTCACACACACACCCACACACACACTACTTCTATAAATAGATAGAGATGACTTTAACATGACAGATCATACCTAAAAGACAGAAAACAAAAGGTATATACTCATGGAAAATACTCTAAACAAGGACAAGTTAACTACGGTGTCCCCCAGGGGTCGATCTTGGGACCTCTTCTATTTATAATATTCATTAATGATTTGCCTTTGCATATTACTAACACTGATGTTAATTGCAACCTGTTTGCGGACGATACGAGCCTCCATGTTTCAGGTAAAAAAACAGCTGACATTACCATTAGCTTACAAAGTAGTCTCAGCGAGGTTTCCGACTGGTGTAGAGAGAATCATATGGTTCTTCATCCAGGAAAAACAAAGAGTATTTTAATCACTACACGACAAAAACACCAACGCCGACCACAGCCGTTACATTTACAACTGAACGCTAAACCGATAGAACAAGTCACAGAGCGTAAATTCTTGGGAATACACGTTGACGAACAATTATGTTGGGAGACGCATATAAATACAGTCTGTAAAACCATTGCTAAAAACACTTTCCTGTTGTCCCAGCTTAGACAAGTAACGGATACACATACTCGTAAACTGTTTTTTCATGCCCATATCAAGTCTCACGTTGATTATGTCTCCACAGTGTGGGACGGTTGTAGTGATGTTCACATGAACAGGTTAAACTCTATATATAAAAGAGCTGTCAAAATGATAGATACGCGGCCCATTCCTACCACAGACAAATTTAGACATCTAAACATTCTCGGCCTACGTCAACAACTTAGTTTCAACAAATGCATCCTCATGCACAAGATATTAAATAACATGACACCGCAGTATCTAACCACCAAATTTGTGCCACAGCAAGAACGCGAACGGTCCTCAAGGAACAATACTTTACCCCTACCTCTGCCTAGAATTGACCTCTTTAAAACTAGTTTATCCTTTTCTGGACCGTTTGTATGGAACACTATTCCTGCACATTTGAAGACTATAGCCTCACTTGGAATCTTTAAAACGAAACTTTTCGATTACCTGATGAGCCAAACATAACAACACTGGGCATTTAAACAAACCCTGATGGTTAATGTTTTTATGTAATATAATTATGCATTTATCTATATTGTTGGTGTGTGTGTGTGTGTGTGTGTGTGTGTGTGTGTGTGTGTGTGTGTGTGTGTGTGTGTGTGTGTGTGTGTGTGTGTGTGTGGTATAAGATGAATGTTAAGTGTTATTACTTTGTGTCATTTTTTTAAAAATTTTATTGTTGCATGAAATAATATGTGTAAATATAATTCTTTATTATTATTATTATCTTTTAATCTATTTTATCTTGTAGATGTTAGCAACGGCAAGTTTGTAAAATGACGATTTGTTTCTGTCAAAACTTTTTACCGTTGATAAATAAAGTTTCATCATCATCATCATCATCATCTCTCTCTCTCTCTCTCTCTCTCTCTCTCTCTCTCTCTCTCTCTCTCTCTCTCTCTCTCTCTCTCTCTCTCTCTCTCTCTCTCTCTCTCTGTTGGGATTGTCCTTGCCTGTTACGTTTAGCAGGGCTGGATTTAGTAGGGCTGGTTGACCCAAGACGTCAGTTTGTGCGGCTGGCAGAGATATCGGTAAGGTTGTTCCCGAACCGTGACAACAGCCGTCCGTAACAAGATGGGATACGCCGTGCCCACAAAGTTGCTTCCCTGTGTGAGAGAATGTTCCCGCCGTCAAGGGTCTCTGCCTGTAGTCTTTGATCTGATTCTGATGTTGAAATAACTCTTATTGAAAAAGCCTCGTAGATCTGCCAATGCCTTGGCAAGCTTTGTAAGGGGGACAGAACATACGCGTCTGAGTCATGTCAGAGTACTGTGCCAGTGTCAGCATGCTGACGAAGTTGCTGTTTTTACGTCACCGTTACTTTCTGACGTGTATATGGAAAGGATTAATCTTTACACAAAAAGTTGAAAGTGACGCATCCAATGGCTTCCTTCACCCGGCTCAAGTAGCCTTCCGTTGCCATGAGAACGGGCAACCAGGTAACAAACCAGTGCGCAAAGGCCATCGGGGCGCGATGTCGGCCGCTGTTGGCCCACGGCCGTACGCAGGCCAACGGCGGCCTACGTCGGCCTGATGTCATTTTGCACATTAGAAAGGCAAATAGAACTAGGCCAATAAGAACAAGATGCGGATTTAATCCCAAAGTCTACCGTATTGTTTGAAGTTCACATGCGTTTATCTTTTAGAAACATTCCGAATTGTTTCTATTTTTAGGCTTGTAATGCTGATCCATTTCCCTTCTCTCTAAACCAGCCTCTGATCAACACACACGTCGGCGCACACAAATAAAGACAGACACACTGCGTTTCAGTCCCGCCATTAGTACGTTCTGTGGGTTCATGTAGCGACAGGAATCCATCTCCTTTTACTCTAACCCAGACTCTGATCGGCGATTCCCACTGTTCGTAAGCTCTGTGGTAGCATAGCTATTCTGAAGAAAAATAATAGCACGAGCAGCGAAATGACGTACTTCAATCTTCACGTCATGGAATCATTAGTCCCAGACACCGTGTTCATAATGACAACTCGTTGTTATACGTCACTCATCGCAGTACTAACATTGTACGTATTAGAGGATTAAACTTTGCAATTTTTTTGCTGATTTTCACACCTTGGGCGTACAGGGACAAGTTGACGTCACAAAATTCTACCCAAGAGCCGGGACAAACAGCAGGCTTATGCAAACACTGTTTAAGAAAAATCATGCTGGTATTTTTGAGATGTTGTATTTTTATTTTTATTTATTTATCAAAAAATTGGCCATTGTCACGCCAATGAGCATCTTGATAAAAAATATTTTTAAAAACCTCGAGATTATTCTTTTAGGGACAATATTATAAAAGTTCAAACTTGTCCGTTCTCAAACGCAGGCTCTGGTCGTTGTCACAAACTCACACACACACACACACACACACACACACACACACACACACACACACGCACACACACACACACACACACACACACACACACACACACACACACACACACACACACACACACACGCACGCACGCACGCACACACACACACACACACACACACACAATGCGCTTTGGCGCCAAAAAGACTTTCTCTAGCAAGGTTTGCGTAGCTAGACGTGACGTCAAGTTTAGCTTGTTACTTCTTTGCCATAATTCTGGGCCCGCCCGCCCAGAGCATCGTGTGCATTCTCCGGAATGCGCTCCGACCAGCCCCATTTCAAGTCTACCGTATTTTCAATACGCTAGACAAAAAAGATGTAACGAGTCCGAAAAAAAGACAATAATTGTTTTTTGGTGTTTTTTCGTTTGCAGCTATGTCGGGATATTATATTGGGGTGCTGAGGGCTTATGACCATCTTCGTCTAGTCTCCTCGTGGAAGTTTGACAGTCAACCCTACATGAATGCGTTCACGGATTTTCGAGCTGGCGAACCTAACAACATAGGGGGGTTTGAAAACTGCGTGGCGACGTACCTCAACAGGTACAGTGATGTGAACTGCACCGATGAGAGGCCGTACATATGTCAGGCGTATCCATCAGTTAGAGCAGGTATTTACACACGTACATGTTCTGAGTACACAAACACACACGCCCGCACGCATACACACACACGCACGGACAGTACCATGGACTAGACACTCAACACAGCACTCTGCACTAGACACTCTACACAGTGCTATAGACTAGACACTCTACACAGCACTCTGCACTAGACACTCTACACAGTGCTATGGAATAGACACTGTACACAGTACCATAGAGTAGAAACTCAACACAGTACTATGGACGATCCACGCTACACCGCACTACGGACAAGGTACTACACAGTCTATCGACTAGACTCTACACATTACTATGGACTAGCCATGCTAAACACTCTACACAGTACTATGAATTGGACACTCTACAAATTGCTATGAACTAGACACTCTACACAGTGCTATGGACTAGACACTCTACGCATTACTATGAACTAGACACTCTACTCATTACTATGGACTAGACACTCTACACAGTGCTATGTACTAGACACTCTACACAGTGCTATGGTCTGGACACTACACAATAGTATGGACTGGACACTGTACACAATACTATGGACTAGACACTCTACACAGTACTATGGACTGGACACTACACATTACTATAAACTACCCTACACATTATTATGGACTAGACACTGTACACATTACTATGGACTAGACAATTTACACAGTACTATGGACTGGACATTTTACACATTACTATGGACTAGACACTCTACACAGTGCTATGGACTGAACTCTGCACAGTACTATGGAGTAGACACTCTACACAGTACCTTGGATTAGACTCTACACAGTACTATTAACTAGACAATCTCACAAGACCATATCAACGAAAGTACGGCAGTATGAATGCAGCTTGCAGGCTCGTCATAACTACGCGCATTGACTAAGTCACACACAGATATGACAATGACAGTCAGGCTGCAAACCCAAGAAGGAAAACGTATTCGGCTCCACGACGGTTGCAGCGGACCCACGCACAGTTGTGATGTACCGAGGACGTTTTATACTGTGAGCACACTCAGGCCAGATGCGGTTCTTGTTGGTTATCATAGCCATTGAACAGTAGAGGCCTAAATGACTACTGCACTGTGAACAATCCAAACCAGTCCTAGTCAGAAAGAGGACTGAGGGAAAGGAAAAGGGCGATTTCTAAGACAGATTTCCATTGTCTTAAATTGACCACTAATTAATCGCTAATTAAGGTCATCACCCTCCACCAACCCCCCTCAAAGTCCCTTTATTCCTAAGTCTTCTCTCTTGGCTTGACTTCGCGAATGAAGATTTTATAGGAGTTGCCCACGACGTCTGCAGGCTTGTTCGTGCCTGCGGAGGCCAATCCGAGACAGGCAGGTTCGACCGCAGTGGCTGCAGGGGAAGGTATGGCCAGGGTTCTGAGCTGCGGCATCTCTGTTTTTTCTCCTGAGCCGCTTGTCCTTAAGGCTAGCTCTGTGAGAGTCCTCAAAGGAGACAGCTGCCTTGTAAATGGTGGAGCGCCAGGTGTCACGGTCCGCAGCAAGCGAAGACCTCTGGTGGTGGTCAATTTGGCAGGCACTAAGTGACTTCTTGAGACAGTCTTTGTATCTCTTCTTTGGTGCCCCTCTGTCACGGTGTCCAGTAGCAAGCTCGCCGAACAGGGTGATCTTTGGTAGGCGATGATCCTCCATCCTGGAGACATGCCCCGCCCAGCGGAGCTGTGTCCGCAGCAGCAAAGCCTCGATGCTCACAGTTTCAGACTGTTCAAGGACCTCGACGTTGGTGACATAGTCACTCCAGTGAATGCCCAGGAGGGTACGCAGGCAGCGCTGTTGGAAGCGTTCGAGGAGTCGTAGTTGGCTGCGGTAGAGGGCCCAGGACTCGGAACCATACAGCAGGGTGGTGAGGACCACAGCTCTGTACACGCTGATCTTGGTGCCTGTTTTCAGCTGTTGATTGTGCCACACCCGCTTGAAAAGTCGCCCGAAAGCGCTGTTCGCTTTTGCCAGCCTGCTGTCAAGCTCCTTGTCCAGCTTGGCGTCCGACGTGATAATGCAGCCAAGGTAAGTAAACTGGTGCACTGACTTTAGTTCAGACTCGCCAATGGTGATGTGAGGAGGGCGATACACTGTCTTGGGTGCCGGCTGATGGAGGACCTCTGTCTTTTTCAGACTGACCTCGAGTCCAAAGAGCTGGGCAGCATCTGCGAAGCAAGACGTGATGCGCTGCAGGGCTCTCTCTGTGTGTGCAACGAGGGCAGCATCATCAGCAAAAAGCAGCTCACGAATCAGTTGGTCTAGGGTTTTCGTGTGGGTCTGCAGTCGTCTGAGGTTGAACAGGCTGCCATCGAGACGATACCTGATGTACACTGCATCGTCATCATCGAGGTCCACTGTGGCCTGCTTCAACATCATGCTAAAAAAGATGGTGAAGAGGGTCGGTGCCAGCACGCAGCCCTGCTTTACGCCGTTGAGGATAGGGAATGGTTCTGAGAGGTCATTGTTGAGTCTGACCTGGCCTTGCTGGTCCTCGTGTAGCTGGACAATCATGTTGAGGAACTTTGGGGGACAGCCAAGTCGCTCCAGGATCTGCCACATGCCTTGCCTGCTTACAGTGTCGAAAGCTTTTGTTAGGTCGACAAATGTTACGTACAGCCCTTTGTTCTGCTCGCGGCACTTCTCCTGTAGCTGTCTCAGCACAAAGACCATATCGGTGGTGCTCCTGTTTGCTCTGAAGCCACACTGGCCCTCTGGGAGTTGGTCTTCAGCGATGGCAGGTACCAGCCGATTCAGGAGCAGCCTTGCAAGGATTTTCCCAGCAATGGACAGCAGGGTAATTCCCCGATAGTTGGAACAGTCAGACTTCTCGCCTTTGTTCTTGTACAGGGTGATAACGACTGCATCACGGAGATCTTTTGGTAGTGTTCCTTCCTCCCAGCAGCAGAGAAAGAGGTCATGGAGCTTGTTGTGCAGTGCTGTGCCTCCATGTTTCCAGATCTCTGGCGGTATTCCATCAATGCCTGCTGCTTTGCCACTCTTGAGCTTGTGGATGGCTGTGAGGGTCTCTTCAGCGGTGGGCGGTTCGTCCAATTCAACCTTTACTGGGAGGTGTGGGATTTGTAGGACGACTGCTTCTTGAACAGTGCGCTCAGCGCTGAAGAGGCTCTGAAAGTATTCCGACCAGCGGTTCAAGATGGAGGTATTATCTGTGAGGAGTGCCTGGCCATTCGCGCTTCGCAGGGGACTTTGTACCAGGTGCCTGGGACCATACACTGCTTTCAGTGCTTCGTAGAAGCCCCTGTAGTCACCATTGTCAGCACAAAGCTGGGTCCTCTGTGCAAGTCTGGTCCACCACTCATTCTGGAGATCTCTGAGCTTGCGCTGGAGACTGCTGCAGACGAGGCGGAAGGCAGACTTCTTCACAGGGCAGGAAGGCTGGGCTAGGTGGGCCTGATGGGCGGCTCTTTTTTTTGCTAGGTGTTCCTGGATCTCTACATCGTTTTCGTCAAACCAGTCTTTGTTCTTCTTTCTGGCGAAACCCAAGACTTCTGCAGAGGATTTTGCAATAGCAGTTTTCAGTTGTTCCCAAAGTGTTTCAGGGGAGGAGTCTACTGGGTCCGCTGTGTCTTTGAGCCTGCGCTGTAAATCTGTCTGAAAGGCAGCTTTCACATCGTCACGCTGAAGGCTGGCAACGTCAAGCTTTTTCTTGGGGGGCCCCCATTTCTTGGGTTTTGGCTTGAAGTGGAGCCTGAGTTTGCAGCGGACAAGGCGGTGGTCAGTGTGGCGCTCTGCGCTGGGCATCACTCTGGTGAGGAGGACGTCACTGCGGTCCCTCTGACGCACTAGGACATAGTCGATAAGGTGCCAGTGTTTGGAGCGAGGATGCATCCAGGTGGTCTTTCGACTGTCCTTTTGCTGAAAAGTAGTGTTGGTGATGACCAGTTGCTGCTCCGCACAGAACTCCAACAGTAGGCGGCCATTGTCATTGCAGTTCCCCACGCCATGCTTGCCGAGGACTCCTTTCCAGGCTTCAGAGTCCTGGCCCACTCTGGCGTTGAAGTCGCCAAGGATGATGACTTTGTCGTCTGCAGGGGTACTCTGTAGGAGGCTGCGCAGGTCAGTGTGAAACTTGTCCTTTTCAGCAGGCTCTGCCAGGAGGGTTGGGGAGTACACACTGAGAAGGGTGACGTGCTGCTGGTGTCTCAGTGGGAGGCGCATGGACATGATGCGGTCTGAGTGGCCCGTTGGTAGGTTTTCCAGCTTAGTCGCAATGGATGTCTTGACCATGAAACCCACGCCTGAAAGCCGTCTTTCTGATGCAGGCCTGCCTGACCAGTAGAGGGTGTACCCAGCACCAAGTTCTTGGAGGCTGCCTTCGTCCGGAAGGTGTACTTCGCTGAGCGCGGCGATGTCGATGTTTAACCTCCGCAATTCATGGGCAATGAGGGCGGAGCGACGTTCAGGGCGTCCGCTGTCTGCTTTGTCGAGCATGGTTCGGACGTTCCAGCATGCTACGTTGAGTCCGGTCGTGGTCGTCATGAGAGTGGATCCGTTATTCTTTCTTGTTTTTTGACCGCAGGAGAAGATGCCCGTTGACCGCGGCTAGCCAACTGGGGTTGCGAGGGGACGAGCTTTGGTTAGGCCACCTTTTCTATGCCCCTCTCCGTGTGGAGCAAGCAGTGCTGTCCCTAGAGAAGGCTGCTTGGTCGTTCAGGGTGTGCCGAGTGATGTTGTCATCCCCAGGTCAACATCAGGCGACCAATATCCTGAACCGCCTGCATGCAGGTTTGAGACTGCGGCTTCCAGTGACATCTTTCACCTGCCGTTTCGCCCCTCGCCCGTCGCTACAGGACTTTGAATGATCAGTGTCATGGTCCGTGGACCTTTCCTAAAGCCTGCGCGGTGGAGCTTTTTGGTGGAGTGCAGTGTGCGCAGTACTGGCCCCACCCTTTAAACCCTTGGTTCATCTGCCATGGCCTAGCAAGCTGGGACGATGGCATCGAGGTCCTCGGGTCGTAGGTTTTATATCAGACTGTCCTTGTCCTAGTCTCTGGCTCAAAAGCCTTCCCCGGAGACACGGGGGCTTTGATGTCAGGGGTTTCCTCCCTTAGCCTTTCCGCAGCCAAGCGGCCAGGCCTGCAAGGCAGCAGGCGACTCGTGGAGGGCGGGGTCGTCTATGTCCCGTGCAGATGTGAACATCTGCCCACTGCCCATATTCCTAAGTACATTCGGTATATTTTCAAATTGTTAACAAAGCATTTCTTCAATCAGTTGTCAACCCCGGGTCGTTCAGGATTTGGATATTGTCTTAAGCTGACCAGCTGATCACTATTTAATGGCCAATTCGGTCATCACCCTCCCTCTTCAACACTCACTCTCCCTCACCCATCCCTCCCCCCCCCCCCCTTACCAAGTCCCACTCAGTTCTTGACACTCCTACTCCTACAACGCCTATGCATAACATTCCATAAATAAATTAAGCCTAGTTTCTTTCATTGAACGCACTCATGCACGTCACAGCAACTCAGACAGCCTGAGTGTCTTTATTCACCCGCAACAACTAACAAAAATGTTTCGCATACTGGTGTAGTTTTTCAACTGAGCTGCTTTTACTAATCTTCTTTACTAATCTACTTTTCTAAGTACTTATAAATGAGTTATAATAGTACTAATAAGTAATTTTGCTTAAGTACTTACAGGTTCTTTGTCTTAAGTCACCAGGTTACTTGGTCAAATTTGTCAGGTTACTTGGACCGGAAAATAACCTTTTTCATTAATAGTCTTGAGGTGAGCTTAACAGCTGTGGGGTGCTGTTCTTTTCAAAACAGGTTAGTCCAATTAAAATAGCCAGCTCAGAAACAGGAAAATGTAACTACAGTAGGATTTCAGCAGACGCTGTCAGTGCGCTGTGCTCCACTGTGACCCCGTATTACACCTCCTGGGGACAGGCTTATCGTCTACCTTTCAAGTCCAAGGTGCTATACAAGCATAAAGGAACAACAAAATATCTTTTTTCAATGATATTCCTGAGGCGTAAACAGCAGAGCTGAAGTTGTTAAGTAGTTAGGCATGACATCTCTCTTTGAATTGTATGACAGAAATAAAGAAAAGCTTATCTTTACTTGCTTCGAAGACCTTGAAGTTTTTCCATGGTCTCTTTCACCTATCTTTTCCCTTCCTCTATAAAAGATGCCTTTAGTTCTTAAACATTCAAGGGTTGACTACGTATCTTTTATTTTGAATTTCAGACTTCTTCCATTTATAATTACTCAAATCACCCTGCACTCTCTTCCACTCACCATCTTTGATTTTATTGTCCTCTAAAGCTTTGCTAATAATAAGTTTCATAGTGTTCAGCTTTGCTCAAGCAAGAGTATTCGATGCTTCATGCTTTTGAGACTTCTTATGCAATCTTTTGTTAAGGGCTTCCAAACCAAAGCATGTCAGACATGTGGCAACACTAACACCTTCAATAGCAATCCCAGTGATACTCCCAACTCCTGTTGCAAACAGAGCAACACCCCTGACAGAGCAACCAGCAGAAACAGCACCAACAACCATTGTTGCATTGTGCACAGAATTGAAAGCTGTGATATACTGTCTTTTAAATCTGGAATATTTTGTCTCTTCACCTTCCAAATACTTATCATCATCAAGACTTTATTGTTTCCTTGATAGAAAATAATCATACACAGCAAACATTGTCTTGCCACCGCAGGTGCTGCTCACATTCACTCACTCGCTCATTCCACAAATTACAATAACAGAGCTACATAATGGACAATGACTCGGGACGGGTGAAGCCTGTCGCCAAGGCTTCTAATGGCCGCGCGGCGCCAGTGGCCTCATCCCGACCCGAACCACCCTGACAAAAACAGAATGCTAAGACAGCCCTAAGTCTCTTGAACACACTTGTATATGCTCTTTTGTTAAATTCCTACTTGACAAAGGCTATTACAAAAAAAATACAAGTTAACAACAGAAACAAATTACCTTCGAAAGGAACATAATCTCCTATCTAGGCAACATAAAAACAATGGTCAAATCTGCACCTGGAGGCCTGTTGCTTTAGTACAGTGCCAGTATTTAGCAGGCACTGCTCCGACAAAGTCCGTCAACACTGTGACTATTTAAAATATACAAATAGCATTCTGGTATCCGTCATGAGTTGTTATATAAAAATACCCATACACCCCAAACACAGTCCTGTTCATTTCACTCCACCGTGATATGGCAGTAGTCACCTGCTCAGTGTTAAACCCAAATAACTAACTAACTGTTCATTTCACTGGCACACTGCTTGTTGGGAAATGTCTGTCAACAGCGAAGGTCAGCGAGCCAAGCAGATGCTAGATAAACACGGCCGCCGAGAAGGAAACGCAGTAACTAAGAAAGTAGCAAAGCTCGCTGGTAGATACTTATCTGTACGCTTTCACGCTTTTCTGTGGAGTCAAACAGAATAAAGAAAAATCTGGCACCAGTCTGCAAACACTGTAAGATGAACCCGGAATAGCACATGATTAGTTATTCCACAGTTCATTGCACCCTCTTCTTTGATTATAGAGGCTGGCTCGAAGTAGGTTGAAATTCCGCTTGTTACACTGAAGATGAAGACGATCCGACTCAGTATTACAAAATAAAGATGATATTCTGTCAAAGAAGTTAGTGAAAAAGTACATCACTGTTTCCTAGAAACTTGATGGCACAACACTGCCTGGAAAATACTAATAAATAGACGTCGCTTCAAAGCACAGTTGACGGATTTTGCCGGAGTGACCAGCCAAGATATTGTGCCTGGCTGCCATCTTGCCCCAGATAAATGAATGGACTTCTGTAATATTTATTAAATGCAACGAGTCCACCTGTAATCTTTCATCAGCTATTTTAGGACACAAGGCCACCATTTTTTATCGCAATTATTTTTTATATTTAATCAGCGATTACATTTTGTAACTCTTCAGTGGTATATAATTTGCTAGCGTAAAAAAATGAAACAAGATCTATGTGTGTCAGATCTATGTAACTTAATGATAGACTAGCTTTATCGATTACTACTTTAACAGCTGTGTTACTGCTTAATATTTCTACCTCTGCTCCTTTTTTAATAGCAATGAATACTTTTGCTGACTCCATCACTCAGTTATCCCATGTAAGTTTTATTCCCTCTGCAATTTTCCCTTCTTTAACACCCTCCAAACGTCTCATAATAATTAAAAAAAAACTATTGTCACTTCTATTCTCAAGCTATGGTAAATTTTGCTGGTGTAATTACAACAGCAGGATCAGGTCTACCCTTTATACATGTAAGAAGATACCTTCGTTTCTAATACTCTCATAGTTTTAGTTTAACTCAGCAACTATTGTCTGCAGAGTAGCTCGGAACAAGACTCACAAGCAACGGACCAGAGTTAATTTATTTTTTCTTCTAAAAGTTAAGCTTACTTCTTCAGTATATACATAAGGACTAATGAATTCAAACTTTATGTCCCAGTCTGTGCAGCTGCAGGAACAACTACCCACTTATTACCAACATGTTTTAAGAGGTAGAGCACATTATTTACAGGGCTACGTACAGTAACTTCACTAAGCTGATTAAGTTTAGGATACCTTCTTTCTGTATCATCTTTCATGTTATCGATTACTTTTTGTACATTCCAGTGGAATCAAGCTCAAAACCATGCACTTCTCCCACTTCTCCTTCTTTATCAACACTATGCACATCAGCTAAATATTTTAACTCCATTACTGGACATGCCATTGGTGTAATTCTCAGCCTTGGACCACCACTCATTTTATTCAACAATGTTTTTTTTTTTTATTGAACTTCCAACACAACACGAAAATCCTGCATCAGGACTAGTTTACCATCCTGATTAGTTACAGATACACACAGCAAATCAAAGAAACTGGAGCCTTATGGTGTAAACTGCAAATTAGGAAATCTAACAACCACGCTTTCACAATAGGCAGCACTTCCAGCTGGTAAACATCTTAACAAAGTTGAAGGTATACCATTGTGCACATTTTTAGTCATGTTTAATTCTTTTAAATAAACATTTAATACATTTAAAACATTTAATTAACATTTAATACTGTGTGTTCTGACAAATTAACAGGATATGTTTTAGTTTTTTATCTTTATTTGGCTTCAACGTCACTGTCCAACCGCCAGTATTAACACCACTCAATACCCAAGTCCAATCCTCATCCATACTACTTACCATATCACCTATTAAACCAAGTAAAGATGCAAGTTTATTTGCAATTGTTTAGGTTCTGGAAATTTTCATGTAACAATAAGTTAGATGGATTTAAAGTTGCTGTAATTTTTAATTCGCTTTGAAACCAGTTAGCTAAAGTACAAAAGTCATAATACCCAGATGGTTTAAAGTGTGTATCAGAGATTGAGCTACGAGCGACTCTATAACTTACCTGATAACTTGTATCATCTTTATATTAAACCACTTTACAGTGTAAAACATTTCATGGATAGCTACAACCTTATTACCATCACTATTATCAATTCCATTAGATAACATCACTGGTTTGCTTGTATCAACATTTGTTAAGGTAATAATCATTTTTATTATCACATAAAAAGCACAATGGAATTTAAATTGCAAACAAGCATTGGTGCAAAACCATTTCAATTCAATGTGGATGCCAAGTACAATATCGCACCTACCTATGACCAGAAATTAATACAACTAAATCAGCTCGAAAATAGCTGTTTTGACTACGCTACTAGCATTTTTGTTGGTTATATGTTCTGCATCCTTGAATCTCTAAGCAATATTGACAACAGTCAGTGCATACTTGTATCACTTTTTTTCTAATCGTATCATGAGGAAGGAACAGGAGATCCATTTGGTGTGTGTCATTAGGGGTGGAGTTTACAAAGTGTGGTCTTATGTTTTTTCTTGGAGCGGTCAAATATATCTGCAAAAATAGCTTGCCTTTGCAACCACTGTTTTACTTGATCAAGCGTAACATCATTTGCAGCAGGAACAATTTTTCTATTACAGTTTTTTCTTTCCAGTATCCAATTGGGGAGTAATATATTTTTGATAGTTTAACTTCAAAGCTCGTCATTTCTTCTACCAAGAAAAACTCATGTGAAATAAACAAATGGTATGCCTACTAAAACAAACATTATTTCCCCATTTCTTTGTTGCGGGCTGGGTTCATAGTAATCACTAAGTTTTGGTAGATGTAAGCTCACATCTTCGCCAGTAACAAGGTAGTATCCTTTGATAGCGTCATCAATATTTGAAAAAGCATGCTGTGTGTGACCTTCCATTCTGAGTTTTTCATTGATGGAATCAAGTCTTTCTATTCTTTTTTTCTCTCACTCTTGTTCCACCTGTGCTAGTTTTTCTGCTGCTTCATTGAGACATCTCATTTCTTCTGCACTCTCTTCTCTACTAACTTTTAAAAAGAGGTAATTTGATCCACTAAAAGCAAGTGCATTAACATCAGCACCCCCAACGACAACAGCCAATGTTGCCATATTTTTTATTTACATAGATATATTTTCTTTAAAAAAATTTCCTGCTTGACAAGAACGTCTTTTGTCACAATCGATGCTGTGACAACAGCAACTAGCTTAGCATAGCAAAATCTAGTTTGCCTAGGTCTGCAGGTCGCAATTTAAGAAGACTCCACCCTAGCATAGTATAAGTGATTATAAGTCCATTTAGAATGCAAGAATGATGGACGAGGTTCATTAGGTTCTTTGTGTCGATCATTTTTTTATGCAACAAAAATTGAAATAATACATTTATTCACTGCATAAAAAATGGATCAAAAGCTTTTGGTGCTGCTGATAGTGTAGAGACTTCTTGCTTTGCTTTTTGACTTTCTGTTTTTTTTTTTTTGTTGTTGGTTTTTTTTTTTTTTTTTGTTTACACTGTTCGAGTTTGTGGCTTGTATTTTGTCCATAGCTTGTAACCTACATAACCAAATCCTACAACGAATCCACCAATTAAGTAATTTGTTATTTCAGGTTTAGGCTGTTGGTGACAGGCCCAGTTGTTAGTCTCTCACTTTGTTGTGGTAGTTGTAGTGGTGGTGGCAGCTTTCTACCTTAGTTACCGTCTGAACCTGTGTCAAGATCGGGTGTGGGGTTGTCTGGTTCTCCTCCATTTTCTTCTGCTTTAAAATTTATTTTAGAAAAATCTACATGACTCCCATTAATGAATAAGTTTACAGCAGAGGCGAGGTAATTTCAAAACTTGTAAAACATAAGTTTTGCTGATTGAACTTGAAACAATAGGATTGCTTTCAAGATCATGTGATAGGCTATCAGTGTCCATGGACAGGAAATGACTAACTGTTTTTGTGTACAGACACACTGGAGATCGACTTAAATCAGGGGTAATTAGTGAATGAATGTGATTTTCATATTTAACATGCAGCTTAATTACCTCCTCAGTGGTGAGTTATTCTATGTCTTCTGCTGTATACTGTTTCCCAAGATATGCCTTTGATTTTCCAGAAACTATCACAGAGGGAAGCCGTTCTTCTTTCAAGTCTAAGTCCTTTTTCTCTACAGAACAGATATCACTCAGAAGTAGAAAAAAATGAAACAAAATTCATGCACTTACCTTGTGATGGTGCAAATAGGTGCTACAAGGTAAATGTGGTGTTGAGTGTATTGAGCCGACCCTTGCAGGGTTATAAAAGCTTTCAAAAACCTCCCGTTAATTGAAAACCAACCATGCGTGACACTGAAAAGTGAGCCGCTTATGAGCTGAGAGGGCTTTTGTTTGTCTATCTTTTCAAAGTAGCGTGTCACAAGCACCTAGGTTTGAAAGTGGTGAATCTAACGCTCAATCTGCTAGTTTGACATTAAGAACACATGACTCGCAACCCATACATGTTGAAAACTGAAAACAGTTGAGTGAAGAGAACTATGGAAAAAGTTCAAGGTCTTCCAAACAAATAAAGATAATCACAAACCAGATAGGTGAGGCTAGCGCTGGCAGAATTGTCAGTACTCAAACCAAGGGGAATCACAGCGCTGGACAGACAACAGTTAGATCCCCTGCCCCCGCCTATCAGGCACCCAATCGCCAGCCCACAGAGAAATACGCAGGTATAGAATAAGACAATCATTTCCATTCCTTATAAGAATGGATCAGGTCTCTTATATAACCCATGTCTTTCTCCGGAACTTAGGAAGTAGGCAGGAGAAACATACATACACAAACATGAAGGTGCGCTACTATATGTGGTCGGGTAAATACCCTGATTTCCCACAGTAGATGCACAGAACATTACACAACAATGTAACGATACAAATTTTGCCTCGAGTTATACATGATACTCACAAACCAGATAGGTGAGGCTAGCGCTGGCAGAATTGTCAGTACTCAAACCAAGGGGAATCACAGCGCTGGACAGACAACAGTTAGATCCCCTGCCCCCGCCTATCAGGCACCCAATCGCCAGCCCACAGAGAAATATGCTAAATAAATAAATAAAGATAAGCTTTTTTTATTTGCTGTCATACAATTCATAGAGAGATGTCATGCCAAGCTACTTAATCCCTTTAGGGTCACCATTTGTGCCACAAAAATATTATTGAAAAAAAGAAATTTTGTTGTCTCTTATGCTTGTATAGCAACTTGGACTTGAAAGATAGATGATACACCTGTCCCCAGTAGGTGTAAAGCAGGGTCACAGTGGACCACAGTGCACTGACAGCACCTGCTGAAATCCTTCTGTAGTTACATTTTCCCATTTTCCAGCTGGGCTATTATAATTGGACTCACCTGTTTTGAAAAGAACAGCTCTCGCTAGCCTATTATTGAAAAAAATGTTTGCAGTGAACTGGAAAGGTATGTGTCCCCCTAGCACACCTGAAAGCCAACGATACGTGAAATTGAATAACGGATGTTGAGACGGCTTTGAATGTTGTGTGGCCAAGATTAGTAAAAGCGGCTCAGTTGCAAGACTACACCAGTATGCAAAACATTTTTGTTAGTTTGTTGCAAGTGAAAAAAGACACGTGGGCTGTCTGAGTTGCTGTGATGTTCATGACTGCTTTCAATGAAATAAACTACTAGGTTTAATTTATTTATGGAATGTTATGCATAGGCATTGTGTGAGTGGGAGTGGTAAGTACTGAGTGGGACTATGTAAGGGGGGTGAGGGAGAGTCAGTGTTTAAGAGGGAGGGTGATGACCGAATTGTCCATTAATTAGTTGTCAGCTGGTCAGCTTAAGACAATCTCCAAATCCTGAAGGACCCAAGGTTGACAACTGATTGAAGAAACGCTTTGTTAACAATTTGAAAATATACCGAATGTACTTAGGAATGCATGGGTGATGACCCTAATTAGCCATTAATTAGATGTCAATTTAAGACAATGGAAATCTGTCTTAGAAATCTCCTTTCTCCTTTCTCTGACTGCCTTGTTGCATGCAAGCAAAACCCCAATAAAAAAATAACGTGCCTACAAAGGACAGTTGCAACACAACATTGTTACAATAGACGATTCCGGAAATTAGATTTGGGTCAAAATTGCATGTGATGCGACAAAATGAAACCTGGTGCAATTTTGACCCAAAAAAACAACAACAACTAAACTGAGTTAAATACCCAGACAAACATGCGATAACGCATGTTTGTCGGGGCTTTTAATCCACTTTTCCGGCACATGTTTCCCCGGGCTTTTAATCCACTTTTTAATCCTCTAAACACGTTCAACTATGACCCAAATGAAAATAGTGAAAGCTGGGACAAACATGCGATATCGCATATTTGTCCGGGCTTTTAAATCACTCTTTTTTTTTTTTTTTTTTTTTTTTTTTTTTTTTTTTTTTTTTTACCTAATTCTGATGTCCAGAAGTCGCCTATTGTGATTGTTTGCATAGTCTGCAGAGTAAATCCCTACATTTGCAGTCTGCCGTTCAGAAGTCATCTTTGTCACGGCAGGTCGATAAGTACGCTGCTAGACCAGCTTGCTGCATAGAAAGGACGGCCTAGTCTTCGTGTAGTCTCGAACTTTCCGGGTCAGTGAGTTACCTGGTGTCGTGTCCTTGAACTGAACTAAACGGGTTAAAAGATTGAAAGTTAATCCCTTCACTGCCGAGAAATGCTGAACACCGCCTGTCTGCTAGAGGAATAGATCTTCAGGCGCCACTGAGTTTGCGGCAGTGGATGATTGTCTACGCCTGTTTGTATCTTCTTTGTGACGGCTTGCGACCCGTGGCACTGACCTGACAATGATTTCCAAAACACAATCTACGCCCACTCGCCGGTGATGGGGTTAAATGGCATGAATCGGAATTAGTAAATGATTTTATACAATATTTTTGCTATTTTTAAAAGTCAGTTTTAGCCCTTTACGTGTCGGTCGCGATTATTGTCGTAATGGTTCCTGTGGGAATCATCGAGACAAAAATCGCAACCGAAATTCGCAACCGACACAGGACAGGCTTAAAACTGAGTGTAAAAAGGTCCGTTTCTGTAAAATCATTTACTAAAAACCGCTAGCGACATGCACAGGGTTAAGGGAGTGTATAAAAAAAAGTTGTGTACTCTATTTCCAGTGTGTCCGCCGGAGTTTCGCTTTGCCTACGGAGATCGTTGTTACCACCTTAGCGCTGATGAGAAGGATTACGAGGACGCTCAGGTACAGTAATTAGTAGCCCGTTTCAGCACATGCATCGTTCATCAGCATTGATACAAAACGAAACTTACCTGGGATTTTTCTATGGAACTTTGTAATTTGCCTGAAGTAATTGCCTTTGACTTGAACATCTCTCAGAGTTACAATGTTGCCAATGAAACTGGTTCTGTGTGTTTGTCCTTCCCTTCCTAAGACTACTCTACCCTTCCCAAAGACATGTGAAACTGGTTCTGTGTGTTTGTCCTTCCCTTCCTAAGACTACACTACCCTTCCCAAAGACATGTGAGTAGGCGCACATAACAGAGATGTCCTTACGCCCTGTGTGACAGAGCTTAGTGTCCACATTGGAGCCAGATGATCTCAAACAGATATGTCCTTATGCCCTGTGTGATAGAGCTTAGTGTCCACATTGGAACCAGATGATTTTAACCCATTCAGCCCTGATGCACTACAGCACGAGATGGATCGACCATGCTAATTAATGGGTAGTGCCAGATTAACGTGGCGCCGAGAGCGCCAAGCTAATCTGTCACTGCCCCTGAATTATTATGGTGGATCCATCTCCTGCAACTGGTGCAAAGTCATTAGATGAGGCGTCCAAAATTTGGGAAATACGGCCGTAAGGGCTAAATGAGTTAAACAGAGACGTCCTTGTGCCCTGTGTGATAGATCTCAGCGTCCACGTTGGAGCCAGATGCTTTTAAAGTCCTTGTGCCCTGTTTAACAGAGTTTAGTGCGCACAGTGTCTACCTTGGAGCCGAATGAGTTGAAACAGAGATGCCCTTATGCCCTGTGTAACAGAGCTCAGTGCTAACAGTGTCTACATTGGAGCCAGATGGTTTAAAACAGAGATGTCGTTACACCCTGTTTAACAGAGTTTAGCGCGTACAATGTCTACACTTGAGCTAGACGATCTCAAAGATGCCATTATGCTCTGTTCAACAGATTTAAGGTTGCACAGTATCTACATGTGGACCCGAATGTTCTCAAACAAAGCTGAGTTTGGTCATGATTCTGGCTCGTTCAAAATGGTAGTTTTGCCTTCTGGGTGAAAAACAGGACCTTGACAAGAGACAGTTCAAATTATCCTGTCACACAGCACTGGCCAACACAAGCCACGGTTGTCCCAAAGGAGACAACCCGTTTTCTAATCCTGGACCATTTAACTCATTTTACCCCAGACCCACCGCAGCAAGATATGGATCGACCATGATAGTTCAAGGGTGATGCCAGAATAGCTTGGCGCCTATGGGCGCCAAGATATTCTGGCATCACCCTTGAACTATCATGGTCGATCCGTGTCCTGCACTGCAATGCAGTCTTCAGAGGACAACGGCAACATTTGGGGATTTCGGTGTTGGGGTAGAGTGAGTTAAGGATTCCATAAAGGCAACCAATGCAAGTGGTGCATGACAGATAAAAATATTGTTAACCCTTTGCGTTTAGGTAGTGGTTTTAGTCACGATGATTCCTGAAGAAATCATCACGACTACAGTAGCTACCGACACGGGCTCATGAGGATCTATGCTGCTTGCAGTTGGATCATGATTACTTTTTCTAGGCATTGAAGGGGTTAATTTCGTCTCACATGAGAAGCAAGAGTGAGTTTATGTTCTGGGCCAGGGGTCGTCCTTCCGTCGTCTGCCTTCATCCGCTGTTGTCCGTGGTAATCTTTAACGGTGGCATGATCTCGGAGACTATTCAAGCCACAGTCTAGAAACTTGGCCAAAGGATACTGTCTGTTTTGTTTGTGGTTGTGTTTTTCTTTTGAGAGCATGTGCATGTTGATCATAGGAAAGATCCGATATATGCATTTGAGTTATTCTGGATAAGAATTACGTACCTTTTTAGTTGGATTCTTTGTTTTTTACTTGGAGGCGATCGATTTTTGTTGTGTAGCTAGAACTACGCGCATTTTCGCTACACTGCCGCAAAGTCTGCCCTTATTTAGATTGGAAAGTTCGGGTAAGGTCGCGACCTTTCAAGTGACCTCAAATATGACGTCAACGCTGTGTAGTAGACAAGTTGGCTATACTTCGCGACATTTACAGAGTGCACGGTTTTCCGGAATATACCTAGATATTAATGCAAGATTGTAGTCAGATCTAGGGTGTTTTTTCCCCATGAATATTAATGAGTTTTGGTTACGTTTTCTTTTTTAAGTGGTTGAGTTGTGTAGTTTGCGGGATTGTTCTGGAAATCAGTAATAGTATAAAAGGAGGTGTTAGTGAAGTATGTGCGCACATTGTATGAGAGACTCCTTGTGTCAAAAGTGTTGCTGCATTGTAGAGGAGACAGTGTATCAGTGTTGGTGCATGGTATGGAAGATGCAGTGTATCCGAATTGTGATTGCATTGTAGAGAGACAGCGTGCCACATTCTGGATGCACTTGTGGATGCATTGTGCTGAGTTTGCATCGTGAGAATAAATAATTATTGTTGGATCTGTTACTCCATTGTGGTCTACAACCCTGTACCACGTGTAACGAGTTGAAGCTGCCTGAAGTTTCTTTACAAGAACCCAACGTAAGTGCGTCTGGTGTGATTTTATCATACTACGACTACGACTACCACGTAACACTGTCTCAAATATCAAGGTCACAGGGGATTAGGAAATAATATGTGTAAAATGACGATATATTTACCAATTTTATTTTTGTCAAATACTCTTCACAACTTCAACCCAAACTTGGTGCAAAGATTGCTGATAGTGAGACCTTTATATGCATATTAATATGGTGATCCATCGGAAAAGTAAATGGTCACAAATCAGAAAATTGGTCCAAAATAGCCATATTCTAACACCAGATTTTTTTCCTCAAATACTAATCACAACTGCAAACCCAAACTTGGTACAGAGATACCTATTTGTAAGACCTATCTATGCATACTAATTTGAATGACCCTATCGGAAAGGTCAATGATCACAAGAGTTCGGTAAATGTATGAAAAATTACAATTTTGTTAAAATTGTAGTTTTTATCAAATATTTTGCAAACTTTCCAATACAGTTTTTGACTTTTCTATGCATACTAGTTTCGTCCACCTATGGCAAAGGTCACGGGTCACGGGTGGTTGGAAGATTACGAAAAACGGATATCGCTGGTGCATAAGACAGCCCTTTACGCATTGTCACAAACGTCACACATATGTGGATCGGTCATACACGTGAGCCTTAAAGGCTTTGCATTTCTTATCTTTTTGTCTACTGTATTGAAAATACGGTAGACTGGGAGATGGGGCTGGTCGGTCCATGTTCCGTAGCATGCAAATGTCGAACACATCAGACTCTGACAGTGAAGTAACACGATACAAATTACGTCATGCTTAGCTATGCTAACCGCGCTGATTATGTGTGTGTGTGTATGTGTGTGTGTGTGTGTGTGTGTGTGTGTGTGTGTGTGTGTGTGTGATGGTGTGTGTGTGTGTGTGTGTGATGGTGTGTGTGTGTGTGTGTGTGATGGTGTGTGTGTGTGTGTGTGTGTGTGTGTGTGTGTGTGTGTGTGTGTGTGTGTGTGTGTGTGTGTGTGTGTGTGTGTGTGTGTGTGTAGACACGAGTGTCGCCGGTGTTTGTGTACGTACAGGTCTGAAACTTTAGAAAATGCCTTGATCGAAATGTATTCTGGAGAGCCTCCAAGCATATTTTAATGGTAGACCCGTTACACAGAAAAGTTGCAGTTTATACAAAGTCGGTTGACCATTTGAGTCCGTAATTTTTGTTCTGTTCACTCGGAATTTTGCATATAGCTATTTTGGAAATAGACATTAGATGAGTTTATTAGCCAGCTGTGTACCTTTTCAACTTTTTTTATGAACAGTAATTCATTGCAGAAATTTGATTTTTAAAAGTAAGAATTGTAGACTCTCGAGAAGGATCAGACAGTAACGGTGACGTACAGGCGCCAAACACATCAGTGTTACACAATGTTCTTAACTTTTCGCAAAGCACCAAATGTCGGCGTTATACAATGTTTAAAATTCTTCACTGGGTACAGGGTGTCGTGGGACTAGCGATGCCATGACGTGAAGCTTATAGTGACGTCATTTTGCTGCTATTGTTCCTCTTCAGAATTTCTGTCGCTATATCAGCCCACAGAGCGTACTAATAGCGGGAAGCGGCTATGTGTCCGTTCCGTCTTTTTTTATACGCCGGGTTGTTTTAATGAGAGGATAAGTTGGAGAGTAGGGAAATGGATCAGAAGGATACGTTTATAAATATGAAAATGAACTTTTAATGTTCCTAAAAGAAAAACGCATTTGAGCTCACCAAATACTGTAGACTTTGGGATGAAATCCTCATCTTGTTTTTCTTCCTCTGGTTCCCTACAGGCGCGATGCAAGCAGATGGGAGGCAAACTGGCTGAGCTGAGATCTCTGGATGCCTACACCTTTATAACCCAGCATCGGGACCTTCACGCAGGTTAATATACTGACGAGCAAAGGAAATGCGACATTTTTGGAACCATCGGAACCTCTTTTTCCTGTATAAATCATCGCGATTATAACCGCTGCCGACACGCATAGGGTTAAATTGAAACTGATGTTTTCCAAACCAAAGGGAGTTGGAAGTCATCAGCTTGTCTCTCGGTCGCGATGCCCTTGACACTCTCAAATGTCACACCAAACCTGAACTCGTCCAACATTTTAATCCTTTGCGTGTCGGTAGCGGATTTAGTCGCGATGATTCTAGTAGGAATAACAACATCCTGACATCCTGTAGGAATAACAACACCCTGACATCCAGCAGGAATAACAACACCCTGACATCCTGTACGAATAACAACTTCCTGACATCCTTTTGGAAAAAAAAACATCCTGACATCCTGTAGGAATAACAACACGCTGACATGCTGTAGGAATAACAACATCCTGACATCCTGTAGGAATAACAAAACCCTGACATCCTGCAGGAGTAACAACACCTTGACATTCTGTAGGAATAACAACACCCTGACATCCTGTAGGAACAACAACATCCTGACATCCAGCAGGAATAACAATACCCTGACATCCTGTACAAATAACAACTTCCTGACATCCTTTTGGAAAAAAAACATCCTGACATCCTGTAGGAATAACAACACGCTGACATGCTGTAGGAATAACAACATCCTGACATCCTGTAGGAATAACAAAACCCTGACATCCTGTAGGAGTAACAACACCTTGACATTCTGTAGGAATAACAACACCCTGACATCCTGTAGGAACAACAACATCCTGACATCCTGTAGGAATAACAACATCCTGGCATCCTGTACGAATAAAAAAAACTGACATCCTGCAGGAATAACAACATCCTGACATCCTGTAGGAATAAAACATCCTGACATCCTGCAGGAATAACAACATCCTGACATCCTGCAGGAATAACAACACCCTGACATCCTGTAGGAATAACAACATCCTGACATCCTGTAGGTATAACAACATCCTGTAGGAATAACAACATCTTGACATCCTGTAGGAATAACAACACCCTGACATCCTGTAGGAATAACTACACCCTGACATCATGTAGAAATAACAACTTGACATCCTGTAGGAATAAAAACACTCTGACATCCTGCAGGAATCATCGCGACAATAACCGCTACCGACAGCCAAAGGGTTAACACATTTGTAAGAAGAATGACGTCATTCCAATTCGGAAATCTAGGACGTGGAAATTGGGAGAACACACGACGGTTCTTTCTTTCATATGGGGGTTTCTACCCTTTTAGGAAAAAGCAACTCATGAATGTTTTTGTCTATACACACTGCTCATCATACATATGTCCGAGAAGTGTTTTAAGGACTTTGTAAACCCATTTAGTCCCGAGTCCCTACAGGAGGAGATTGATTGACCATGATAATTCAAGGGTAGTTCCAGATTAGCTTGGCGCCTTTAGGCGCCAAGCTAATCTGGCAATACCCTTCAATTATCATGGTCAGTCCATCTCCTGAAACTGTTACATAGTCATTAGGCAACACCTAAAAAATTTAAGAAATGGGACCTTGGGGGAAAAAAAAAAAGAAAGAAGTTAAATCGCTTCTTGACTGGCCGATCTGGACCAATACTCGGTAAAAAAAATTCTCCTATAATCCACTTGAGCCCTTGTGTCCACGCACTAGCTAGTGTCTGTATGTCAATCGCGCTGAGCCCAATCTGTGAGCGAAAAACGCGTTTCTTTTCATGATCATTTATTTTATTTGCGAATAACGCGTTTCTTTGCATGAGCAATTATTTTATTTTATGTATTTATTCATTATGTATTTATGTACTTATTTATTTATTTGCTTTAGTATCACAATTCTTCCTTGGAGCTACTGACATTCAGACGGAAGGGACGTTTGTGTATGACAGCGATCACATGAATTTAACATTTCCCGACAACAAGGATAACGTCAGCCTGTGGTGGCCCGAAGAACCCAGTGAAGAACATGGAGGAGGAAACCAGGACTGTCTGGAATTCTGGCAGAAAAATTCCACATTCAAACTGGACGATGAAAATTGTGAAGTTGCACAACACTACCTTTGCGAAGCAGATTTTAGTATGTATTGAATGGAGATCTGTCAGTCTGTTTGTCTGTCTGCCTGACTGTCTCTCTCTCTCTCTCTCTCTCTCTCTCTCTCTCTCTCTCTCTCTCTCTCTCTCTCTCTCTCTCTCTCTCTTCCCCTCTCTCTCTCTCTCTCTCTCTCTCTCTCTGTGTCTCTCTGTCTCTCTCTGTGTCTCTCTCTCTATCTCTCTCTCTCTCTCTCTCTCTCTCTCTCTCTCTCTCTCTCTCTCTCTCTCTCTCTCTCTCGTCTTCTTCTGTCTGTCTTTCTTTCTTTCTGTCTGTCTGTCTGTCTGTCTGTCAGTCTCTCTCTCTCTCTCTCTCTCTCTCTCTCTCTCTGTCTGTCTGTCTGTCTGTCAGTCTCTCTCTCTCTCTCTCTCTCTCTCTCTCTCTCTCTCTCTCTCTCTCTCTCTCTCATACATACACACACACACACACACACACACACACACACACACACACACACACACACACACACACACACATTTTAGCGAATCAAAACGATTAGGCATTTCGGAATCTGAGTTAGAACTGTAAGTAACCAGCTGTGTTTGACTTTCTCAGTATCCTGAGTATCCCCCTGATTCTGGCCTTTGATCCAGCTCTTCCAGATGTGTGTGATGTGAACTGACGCTATGCCCAGTGCATGACGCTCGCTGCCGTCACTCTTGCGCGTGTGTAATGTGAACTGACGCTAGGCCCAGTGTCTGACACTATCTGCCGCCACTCTTGAGCGTGTGTAATGTGAACTGACGCTAGGCCCAGTGCCTGACACTCGCTGCCGTCACTCTTGAGCGTGTGTAATTATAACTGACGCTAGGCCCAGGGTTTGACACTCGCTGCGTCACTCTTGAGCGCAGCAGCGAGCTATCAAGGCAATCAGCATCGGTTGTGTAATCCGCCAACCACACCCACCATCCACCATGGGCCCCACCACCCGCACCTATCACGCCAGATACGCCATTGACTTGGAGCACCCCCTAACCCATATCATACTGAGGTTAATTAAACGCTTCAAATTTGTACACTGCCATATGCAAGCTACATTGTAGTCCTAAAAATAAGGATATAGACCAATGGCTATAGTTCAGAGGCGCCAAGCTATTCTGGCACTACTCTTGAACTATTTTAGGCAAACTTATTTCACACGCTGGTGTATTGCAAATGATAAGGATTAAACACACCAGAGATCCTGCTCAAGTCATATTCGACACGACCCAAAACAAAACTACCACTTTGGGGATGTGTCATCTCTACATGCGGTACGTCCAAGAGGATTTCCTACCACTTTGGGGATGTGTCATCTCTACATGCGGTACGTCCAAAAGGATTTCCTACCACTTTGGGGATGTGTCATCTACATGCGGTACGTCCAAGAGGATTTCCTACCACTTTGGGGATGTGTCATCTCTACATGCGGTACGCGTTCCAAAGGGGTCCGTCCTGGGCCCGGTCCTTTTCACACTCTACACCTCTCCCCTGTCCAACATCATCCAGTCTCACCACATACACCACCACCTCTGCGCTGACGACTCACAACTACTAGACAAAGACAAACTCGACAACACTCAGACACTACTGATTCGCACGGCTGACTGCTATGAAGACGTGAAAAACTGGATGACAGCAAACAAGCTCAAACTGAACGACGACAAAACGAAAGCCATGCTGGTAGGCACTCGCCAGAAACTTTCCCAGCTCCCTTCCTCTCTCCACCTTCAACTCGACAGCACCCCCATCTCCCTCTCTGACTCGGCCAAGAACCTTGGCGTTATCCTCGATTCCTCTCTTTCCATGACCAGCTTCGTCTCCGCCACGGCCCAGGCATGTTATTTCCACCTCCGCCGCATCAGTCAGATCAGAAAATACCTCACTACCGAAGCTGCCATCAAACTCGCTGTCTCTCTCATCTTATCTCGCATCGACTACTGCAACTCTCTCCTTTCCGGCCTTCCTCACTTCACCACTCTCACTCTCCAGCGCGTCCAGAACAATGCTGCCCGCCTCGTCCTCAGAAAGAAAAAATCCGACCACATTACTCCCCTGCTCAAGCTCCTTCACTGGCTCCCCATCCCCCAACGCATCCAATCCAAGATTCTGTCTCTCTGCTACAAATCCCTGAACAACTACGCTCCTACCTATCTCTCCAACTTACTTCACCCCTACACTCCTTCCCGCTCCCTCCGCTCCGCCTCCGACCCTCTTCGCTGCTCATCCCCCGCACCAAACTCAGCACTTTCGGCTTCCGCTCCTTCTCAGTATACGGTCCATCCACCTGAAACACTTTCCCACTCTCTCTCCGTCAGAAACACTCTCTCTCCTCCTTCCGGTCCGCCCTCAAAACTCACCTCTTTCAACAGTTCTAGCACTATAACATCACCACACTCCCCACCCCAAGCTGACCTTCGTAATGTATTTTCACTATTTGTGGTACGTGAGGCATTGTCTAAAGCGTGCGCATGCGTGTGCAAGTTGTGAGTGCGCGCTTAGAGTTATTATTATTATAAGATTAGCGCATTATAAATACCGCAATTATTATTATTATTAATTATTATTTCGTCCAAGAGGATTTCCTACCACTTTGGGGATGTGTCATCTCTACATGCGGTACGTCCAAGAGGATTTCCTACCACTTTGGGGATGTGTCATCTCTACATGCGGTACGTCCAAGAGGATTTCCTACCACTTTGGGGATGTGTCATCTTTACATGCGGTACGTCCAAGAGGATTTCCTACCACTTTGGGGATGTGTCGTCTACATGCGGTACGTCCAAGAGGTTCGCATTTCCCACCAATGGACGGACTCCAATAAAGATCTTGAAATCATCACGGATCCCATCTCCATCTGAACTTTTCAAAACGTTTCTTCAACTGAAGCACGGAAATCGCTCTCTCTCTCTCATCACCATTACACTCTACCACACCACCGGCAGAGTTCTCGTACAGGGCAACGTGTGTCCTGTTTGGGTGGGCGAGGAATTTGACAAGTTGAAGGCATTTGTAAGCGCCATGAGCGGTGAGCCACCTGAACGTTGCGTCAGTTCGCAAACATTGGTGGCTGCAGTGCTCCCTTCCAGAACTGTGTCAAATATCTGGGTGTGAAGATAGATTCGACGCTCTCCATGCATGATCATATACAGTAGCGTCTGCCGAGCTGGTTTCCTTGCTACGCAGAATTTCTTCCCTCAGACCGTATCTCACAGAAAGTGCGGCGTCAAGACTTGTAAATGCATTCATTACTTCCAGGCTCGATTATTGAAATTCTGTACTGTCAGATTTACCGGCAGATCAGATTTCACGCTTGCAGATGATTCAGAACAATGCGGCGCGTCTCATCTTGAAGAAACGAAAGAGAGACCACGTTACGCCTCTACTGAAGCAGCAGCACTGGCTGCCCGTAAAATTCCGCTGCCAGTACAAAATTGCAATTTTCGCCTATCGGCATTTTGACGGATCTCTCCCGCCGTACCTTTCTGCCAAGCTGTCTGTTTATCAGCCATCACGCACCCTCCGTTCCTCTAGTGTAAAACTTTTTAAAATCCCGAAGCTTAACATGAACACTGTCGGGGAGCGTTCTTTCACCTTTTTAGCCCCAAGTGTGTGGAACTCACTGCCAACTGAAATGCGGAATCTGCCCACATTGTCACAGTTCAAAGCTCACTTAAAGACGGTTACAAAGTAAAGTAGATAATAGCACTGTCAGGGGATAGAAGTGTGCATGATCGACCAGTGATCATAGATCTACTGTGGCCAAAGCACACCAAAAAAGAAAAATTAGGAAAGAGAGGGGCGCTAAAAAAAAAGTGGCTGAAAGCAATGCATATGGAAGCCACCCCCCCCCCCCCGAAGGGGGGGGGGGGCATATCACATATCCCACTGTTCCAGCCACTCAGTGCATGGAAATTTAAATCTAGGCCCCCCCCCCCCCTCCAAGGGGGGTCCAGATATTTAGCTGGTGTGGACAGCTGTTTCGGTCTTGGCGACCTCTTCAGCACACCATCGGCGATACTGGAGGAGGCTAGGAATTTCTGCCTACCTGCAATGACAACCACATTTTACTGTGGTGTCTGCAGGGGCATACATTCCATGCCACCACCTTGAGCTAAATTTCCATGCACCCTAAAGAGTGGCTGCCATAGTGGGATATGTGATACGCCCCCCTTCGGGGGGGGGGGGGGGGGGCTTCCATATGCATTGCTTTCAGCCACATTTTTAGCGCCCCTTCTCTTTCCTTTTTTTGTGTGTGTGTGCTTTGGCCACAGTAGATCTATGATCACTGGTCGATCATGCACACTTCTCTCCCCTGACAGTGCTATTATCTACTTTACTTTGTAACCTTCCTAAAATATTAACACTGGCGTCCCCTTTTCTTTTCATTTACTACTACAATATCGACTGCAACCCCTTCCCCCCTTTTGGTAGGTTCTCTTTTAGGGTGCATGGAAATTTAGCTCTAGGTGGTGGCATGGAATGTATGCCCCTGCAGACACCACAGTAAAATGTGGTTGTCATTGCAGGTAGGCAGAAATTCCTAGCCTCCTCCAGTATCGCCGATGGTGTGGTGAAGAGGTCGCCAAGACCGAAACAGCTGTCCACACAGGCGAAATATCTGGACCCCCTTGGGGGAACCTAGATTTAAATTTCCATGCACTGAGTGGCTGGAACAGTGGGATATGTGATACGCCCCCCTTTGGGGGGGGGGGGAGGCTTCCATATGCATTGCTTTCAGCCACATTTTTAGCGCCCCCTCTATTTCCTATCTTTTTTGTGTGTGTGTGTGCTTTGGCCACAGTAGATCTATAATCACTGGTCGATCATGCACACTTCTCTCCCCTGACAATGCTATTATCTACTTTACTTTGTAACCTTCCTAAAATATTAGCACTGGCATTCTCCCCTTTTCTTCTCACTTAAAGACTTTTCTTTTCTGTTGGGCATTTAACACTTTAAATTTTTTTAATAAGAAATTCAAATACTTAGGAGCCATTGTGACAGATGAGGGATTAAAACCAGAAATACTGTCCAGGATTGCGCAGACAACAACAGCACTGACAAGATTGAAGACCATATGGAAAGACAGAAACATCACACTCTGCTCCAAGATCAGACTGATGCGCTCCTTAGTCATCTCAGTGTTTTTATATGCCTGCGAGTCATGGACCCTCACAGCAGACCTTGAAAGGAGGATACAAGCCACTGAAATGAGATGTTTTCGAAGGCTGCTTGGCATCTCATACAGAGATCACATCACAAACGAGGAAGTGGGAAGCAGAATCAGGCAAGCCATCGGACCCTATGAAGACTTATTAGCCATTGTGAGAAAACGCAAACTGAAGTGGTATGGGCATGTCACGCGTTCTGCAGGGCTTGCTAAAACAATCCTGCAAGGCACTGTGCAAGGAGGACGAAGGAGAGGAAGACAGAGGAAAAGATGGGAGGACAATATCTCAGAGTGGACAGGACTGAAGCTGGGCGATACGCTGAGAATGGCAGAGAACAGAGAGGAATGGAGGGAGCTGGTTGCCAAGTCATCAGTGGTGCCCCAACGGTCGGCAAGACTACGGGATATAGAGATATATATAGATAGATATATTTAACACTTAGCTCATCTTCAGCTAACTGTTGACTGCCTTTTATTCTGATCCTAGAGGAAGTGAATGTAAGGTGTTGGGAAGAGATCGGGTGGTTTAAAGTAGTGTATAATCGTGCGTGTGTCTGTGAGAGAGGGTGTGCTGCTGTGCATGCACAGTGAGTCCAGTGTTTTCCTGGAGAACAGCGCTATACAAGAACTATGCATTATTATTTATTATTAACTCCCCCCCCCCACCTCCAACCCCCCCCCCCCCTTCCGAACCTGAGGAATCCCATGCACTTTACACCACACCACCCACTCCCGTGGACACCTTTGCCACCCCGTCTCCTTCTCGCCATCCCCCCCCCCCTTTTCCAACCAGTCAACAGGACAGCGCGACGGTTGACAGCTCTGCCGCAGTCCTTAATGGGCAGGCCGCTGCGGCTGTCCAAGGTAGCTCATCCATCTCGACCCCCCCCCCCTCTTAAAACCACCGACCTTAATGCAATAGGTGACCACCAAGATGTATCTGATCGACACGAGCTGCCCCTAAACCACTTCCTCATAGCATCGGTGGCCATGCTTCCCTGCGCGGAGGGATTGACAATGGTGGTCAGTGAAGCGAAGCAGCAGCCAGCAAGCATTGAGATGGGCACACCCACTAGCCGTGACTCTCCCTGTCTAGTGTCCGGAGGCAACGAGGAGATTAGCAAGTCGTTCGCCAGTTTGATGGACGAGGTTAATGATGTAACAGCCCAAGGCCTCGTCTCTAATATTGTCACTCCAGAGACTATGAACACCTCGACCCAATGTTCCCCTCAGAGCTGCGACCGTTGCACTGAGCCAGTGGTAGAAACCCCTTGTTCCGCTTGTGTGACGGCCATGATAACAGACCTTGTATGACGGCCATGATAACAGACCTGAAACTGCAGTTCGAAAACCATCAAAGGGAGTTACGTGAGGACCCGACAGCGGACATCGACACCCTCCAAAAAGACAATAGCGATTTGCAAAGACAAGTCTCAAGACTCACCACCAAAATGGGAAAGGTCGACGCTATTGAGGGCCGCCAGAAAGAACTACTGGCTAGACAGAAACAGGGTATCACATCCCATCCACCCGCTGGTGACTCTATCCCTCCCTTCGAAGACACGACCCTTCTCGCAGCAGCCACATCTGCATCCTGCCAATGCAGCTTACCCCTGCTGACTTCGCTAAACATCCCGTTACGTCTACGGCAGGTGGGGCCAGCGGCGAAGATATGGGAGCTAATCCCATCAAGGACCGGCCGCCACAAGCCGCGCGACACTTCAGCTTCCGTCTGCCGCCCCCGGGTAAAGTGTCTGCCCTGCTGATTGGCGGATAAGGATCTATGCCTCTTGGAGATATTTGGAGTGCGCGCGCGCACACGCGAGCGCAGACACACATCGACGCGCTTTCAGAAGAGCATGCAGGTGTACCTAATATATCATGCAGCTAGGTAAAGTCTACGGCTGATTTCACACACTGAAATAATAGCAAAACTGAAATTGTACCATAAAACTCTAGTTTTGTCACCATTTTCTCTGCAAGTCTTGAAGGGAAAGTGAAACTCATATCACGTTAACTGTAAAATTACGTAAAAACCCAAAAACACGTCATGACAAATGATGTTTGACGAACCAATGATGCGTATGCAGTACGCCTGTTTTAGAATTGACTGTGGAACATTGGCAGATCAGCGAGGCTTTTTCAAAAGGAGATATTTCAACATCAAAATCGGGTAAGAGACAAAAAGTAGAGACCATTGACAGCGAGGACAGCTCTCATGTAGAAGGGACTTTGTGGGTTATAGTTCATTCCATCTTGTTCATTATATCGGAGCTTAGAGCTACTTTTAGAATAAGCGGTTAACAAATATCCTTGATGATGATGATGATGATGATGATGATGATGATGATGATGATGATGATGTTTTGTTGTAAATTGCAACAGGACAGGAGGTAAGAAAGTATTCTGAAGGCCACCTACCGCCATAACTGTTCAAAGTGACACTTCTATAACAGTTGGTTATCGAACGCTACACACAGATCTAAATATGGTTTATTCAGACACAGGACAATCCAGTTCAGCACACGTCGTTTTGATATCAAGCAATTTGACAATGACGCTACACCGTTTTATAAATACAGCGCTTTCAGTACGCTAAAAATAGATTGATACGCTAACGCTATGCTGACTAAATAAGTGCGATTACGCGTGTGCTTTTGCTGCGTGTCCCAACTGCTGTTACAGTTTTTTTTTATATGAGTCGGCAAGGCATAACAAACACAAATGGTGCTGAAATGAGTGTTCAAATTAATACGCGTCATGGTACTTTAAGCCGACAGATATACCACAAGCAATCCGTTACCTCATTCCGTCTGGACACACCACACCGAGGCACGGGTCGAGCATGATAGTTCCAGGGTGGTGCCATAATAGCTTGGCGCCCATAGGCGCCAAGCTATTCTGGCGTCACCCTTGAACTTTCATGCTCGATCTGTGTCTAGAATCGTAATACAGTCCTTCAGAGGGCAACTTCATTTGGGGATTTCGGTCCTGGGGCAAGATGTGTTAGAGGCCACCCTGAAGTCAAGGTAATGGTTTTAAATAAAGCACAACATTCCAATTTTAACCATTCGCGTGTCAGTAACGGTGTTAGTCGCGATGATTCTGACAGGAAACATCTCGACTAAAACCGCTACCGACACGCAAAGGGTGAAGATTGTCTCGACGAAGTCTATAGTCTTCTCCATTCCAAACATACCCAGACAAACTCATGAAACGTAAAAGAGTTGTGCTAATCTGAAATCATCACCACTTTTCTCGTGAACTTTAACCCCTTGACTGCCGAGAAGAAAAAAAACACGAACACGACCCGAACTGCAAAAGATATAGATCCTCATTAGCCCAAGCGACTGCGGGGGCTCGTGAGGATCTATGCCTCTTGCTGAGACCAGGCTGTGTCCATGATGTTTCTTGGGCGGTGTTGGGTTTTGGTCGTTGAATGAGCAAAGATTTCAGATACAACAAAATATACCTACGGCTGCAAGAAAGGGGTTAATTTATTGTGAGTAGCATGTGTCCGTTAATAAAAGCTTTCCTTTGTTCGTTCGTTCCCCAGTACATCAGCGATTCGCTGGCACTCGCCGTACAACAACAACAACAACTAACATTGTTTTCATCCCTACGTCACACAACCAATCCCTTTAGCACAAACTGTACCACATGACCCGGTGTTCAGTGGGTACCTGCTCACTGTGGGCTATCAGGAAACGACGAGGCAGACTCGCAAAGTCCGGTAGCAAGCTTGAGCAGCCAAACCAACCGATGTCCTTCCAGGAAGTCAAAGCCCTCATTAAGCGGCACTATCATGTAGACTGGCAGACCCAACACAACCCAACATCTGATGACCAGTTAAAACACTTCCAGCGCCACCAACAGACCACCATATTCTGTCTAAGGACTGGTCACTGCAGACTGCGCGCACACTTGTACCGCCTTGGACTGTCGCACACTGCAGACTGCTTGTGTGAAACTTGTTTACAGACCCCAGAGCATGTACTGCAGTCCTGTCCCCTGTACCAAGACGCCAGAATACAGAACTGGCCACAAGGAGCAACGCTCTTAGAGAAACTCTGGGGCTCCATTCTAGACCTAATGCAGACCACGAACTTCATCTCAACAACCAATCTTGACATCTGAGGCAGATTCTCGGAAACGCTGAAGAAGAAGAAGAAGTACCACATGACCGAGCTAAAAAAAAAAAAACCATTGTACCGACAAATGGCAGATTTCTTGTAGCCCTACTTGTGACGCATCTTGGATGCGCGTTTTATTCTATTAATGATCATCGAAAAGTTCGAAACAACAGGCACACTACTGGAGACGGCAACGTCCTGAACTATATTAAATTACGTCATAAGTTGCCACCAAACTTGCTGTCTCTCTCATCTTATCTCGCATCGACTATTGCAACACTCTTCTTTCCGGCCTTCCTCACTCAACCACTTTCTCTCTCCAGCGCGTCCAGAACAATGCTGCCCGCCTCGTCCTCAGAAAGAACAAATCCTACCACATCTCTCCCCTGATCAAACTCCTTCACTGGCTTCCCATCCCCCAACGCATCCAATACAAGATTCTGTCTCTCTGCTACAAATCCCTGAAAAACTACGCTCCTACCTATCTCTCCAACGTACGTCACCCTACTCTCCTTCCCGCTCCCTCCGCTCCGTCTCCCCGCATCAAACTCAGCACTGTCGGTCCCGGCTCCTTCTCTGTCTGCGGTCCATCCACCTGGAATACCCTCCCACTCTCTACCCGTCAGAAACACTCTCTCTCTCTCTCCTCCTTCCAGTCCGCCCTCAAAACTCACCTCTTTCAACAGTTCTAGCACAATATCACCACACTCCCCACCCCAAGGTGAATGTCGTATTGTATTTCATTACTTGTGGTACGTGAGTCATTGTCTAAAGCGTGCGCATGCGTGCGCGAGTTGTGATTGCGCGCTTAGAGTTATAATTATTATAAGATAAGCGCATTATAAATACCGTAATTATTATTATTATTTTAAGTCTATTATGTATAAATGTGTATTCCTTTGACGTCAGTCATGTCTGGGGTGATCCAGGTCGGAAGATTTCTTTTTGGTTTCTTTTACGAAAATAGTGGAGGAATGACGACAAATACGTTATTGGTAGCAGGGGCTTGCTGCATGGACCCTTTTAGGCCTGTTGGCCCTCAGGCCTACATGGGTCCATTTAGTAAATCCCTGCTGCGAATAACTTATTCTGTCCTTCCTAAATATAGTGACCTTAGCAAGGCAAGGCAAGCGCCCACAGCCACCGATGTCGCCACAGGTTTTTTTGTTTACCGAAGAAAGGTCTATTTCCGTCTGTTGATGTCTGTGTCTCTGTAACCCATTGACTGCCGAAAAAAAGTGAAAGCGACCTACGCACAAGAGACATAGATCCTCATGAGCGCCCGCAGTTGCCGGGGGCTCATGAAGGTCGATGCCTCTAGCTGACATGAATGTAAATGCAGGTTGCTGGGACTGTTTAGGCTCCTTAGTGTTAAATTAACCCATTCAGCCCTGACGCACTACAGCAGGAGCTGGGTCAACCATGATAATTCAAGGGTAGTTCCAGATTAGCTTGGCGCCAGTCGGCGTCAAGCTAATCTGGCACTGCCCTTGAATTATCAGGGTTGATCCAACTCCTGCAACAGGTGCATAGTCGTTAGATAGATGACAACTCCAAAATTGGGAAAATACTTGCGCCGGGCTGAATGAGTTAAGAAAGATTGCAGAAACGCCGTCTACGTCAAGTTAAAGTGAGGGGGTTAAGCACGCGCTCACACACACACACACACACACACACACACACACACACACACAAACACACACACACACACACACACACACACACACACACACACACACACACACACACACACACACACACACACACACACACACACACACACACACGTATATTCTTCCTTCCTCAATGATGGCGTGATAGACACGACCAGTTCCGGACTCACTGATGCTGCAGCTGTGGGCATGGTTCCTGACAGCTCCCTCGAGGTGCCCGTCGGTCACTAGACACAGTTGGGTTTTCTTTATATTTGTTTCAGGATTGCCAGCAGTGTACATCTCCTCGCACAGCCCCACCGGATCCTATGATGAGGACTGCAAACTTTCCACCATTAGAGATTCCTCTGCTGTCTATACCTGTGGGAGCGGCGTGGCCAGGGCTCGATTGGTTTTTCTTGACAGACACATAATGAACTTGTGTGAGGTCAAGGTCAGCGGAAGGCCAGGTAATCACCTAGACAGAGTTTTGTCCCGTTTGGTTACTCAGACAATAAAGCAGTACATGTCAAGAATTTGCTGTGTACTGCTGTGCTCTGCTGTGTTGTCATGTGGTTTGTACTGTGCTGTAATGTATTGTGTTTGCTCTGTGCTGTGTTGTGCTGTCCCAATGCGCAAAAGGCCATCCGGCCGCCGTCGGCCACCGTTGGTCCGCGCACAGCCGTGCGCGGGCCAACGGCGGCGGTCGTCTGCCCGATGGCCTTTGCGTACTGGGGTATTATGTTGTTTTGTGTTTTAGGTCATATGACGAACCGCATTTCTTGCGGAGTTATCTGATGTTTGGCATTCCCCCGGAGACTATTCAAACCAGTCTTCAAGCATGGCCCCGGAACACTTTGTGGCAAGATCTTTCAAAACATACCAATTTGAGTGATCTATCTCAAAGGTCAATGTCACAGGGATCGGGAACTATTAGTCCCAAATAGCTCTATGTTGGCAAAATGTGTTTTTTTCTCAAACACTATTCACAACTTTAAACTCAAACTTAGTGCACAGATAACTGATGGTAACTGACGTTAAAATTAAGATCTTCCTCTGCATACTAATTTGTATTCACCTGTTGAAAGGTCAAGGGTCACAAAAGACCCGGATATAGCTAGAAAATTGGGCTCAATATAATTGGATCACTCCAAATTTTTAATAAATATCATTCACAACGTCAACCTCAAACTTTGTACAGGTATACCTGATGGTAAGACCTTCCATGCATAAGAATTTGGTTGACCCTCTGAAAGGTCAAGGGTCACAAGAGATCAGGAAATAGGTCACAAATAGCCATTTTTGACAATATTTGATTTTTTCTTGAATACTAACTACAATTTCAAACCTGAACTTGGTTCAGAGGTACTTGATGGTATGACCTGCCTATGCATGCTAATTTAGATGACAGCAAGGTCAAGGTCACAGTGATCTTCTCATGATGTGAATAATGATTATCATTTTTCTTTATTTTAATTTTTTAAAAATTTTATTTTTAATCAGAATTTCAGCGCCATTTTGGTAAAACATTTTTTTAATTTTGACAAAAACAAGATAGCTGATGATAAGACCTATTCATAATACTAATTTGGCTCATTACTAGGACAGGTCAAGGGTTACAGTATGTTGACAAGGGTGAAAAAGTGCGTAGATTTTGAGAAAACGTGGATTTCACAGAAGGCAATGGTGGTTGGCAAACGTGACAAATGGAAGGTAACCCATTAGGCAAAGCTCCTCAGGCCCACTGCGGCCGTCGTGGGCCCGAAAACATTTTGCTCCTGCGGAATAGTCATACACACAAAAACGTGCTGCAAGAGACCAATAATCTTGCATTTCTTAACCACTTCGCTGCTGCGAACATTGAACTCCACCTAGCTGCAAGGGGCGCAGAGCCTCATGGTTCTCCCGCAGCTGCAGAGGCTGATCGAGACCTATGCACCTATGCGTCTTTTTTCTGTTGGTATCTCCAGTGTAGAATTTGCAATGCTAACCAGCAGTGAAGATGTTCTTCTACTTTTTCTTCCCGAACGCCGTCACACTTGGAGTTTGGCTCTCAAAATGAAATTTGTGGTATTCTGTAGCGCCTCCACAGGCGCGTACAGTTTCTCTTGTAGAGTGACGGGCTTCGGCCATATCTCCTCCCTCAGCAGCTGGTGGTTCCCACAGTCCTGGAGGATGTGCTCTGTGGTCTGCTCTGCTTCTCCACAAGGGCACAGGGGAGATGGCACGAGGTGGAAGCGTAGGAAGATGTTAACCCAGTGGAGACCCGCCGTAAACGATACGCGGCGATTCGCCGCGTATCCGTATACGGCAAGTCTCCAATGAGCTAACTGCGTGTGGTAATGAGCAGAATTGTTCGTTTATTTCCAGTGTGTCCGGAGGGGTACTCCCTATCCTTCGGAGCTCGTTGTTACCACATCAGTGCCGACGCCAAAACCGCCAGTGATGCTCAGGTAACAAATGCTAGTGCCGATACAAAAAGCGTTCAACGGTGCTCAGACCGTGCGTGGGCCAACGTCAACGGTGCTCAGACCGTGCGCGGGCCAACGTCAACGGTGCTCAGACCGTGCGCGGGCCAACGTCAACGGTGCTCAGACCGTGCGTGGGCCAACGTCAACGGTGCTCAGACCGTGCGCGGGCCAACGTCAACGGTGCTCAGACCGTGCGTGGGCCAACGTCAACGGTGCTCAGACCGTGCGTGGGCCAACGTCAACGGTGCTCAGACCGTGCGCGGGCCAACGTCAACGGTGCTCAGACCGTGCGCGGGCCAACGGCGACGGTGCTCAGACCGTGCGCGGGCCAACGGCGGCTGACGTCGGCCCGATGGCCTTAACGCACTGGGCTACTGCCCGCCGCTATTCAAAATACTGCCGGCGGCTGAACGCGCAAGGGAGTTAAGCATTCACTGTGACGAGTGCCTTTCCCTTAGATTCGTTAACCCTTCGCGTGTCAGTAGCGGTTTCAGTCGCAATGATTCCTGTTGGAGTCGCCGCGACTAAAACCGCTACCGACACCCAAAGGGTTAGGTGATGTGGCGAAATTAGTTTGCACTCTCTGCTGAAACGCATCTCTGTTAAACCATTCAGCCCCGACGCCCGACAGCAGGAGATGGTTCGATCATGATAATTCAAAGGTAGTGCCTGATTAGTGTGGCGCCTACCGGCGCCATGCCAACCTGGCACTAGCTTTGAATGATCATGGTCGATCCATCTCCTGCAACTGGTGCATAGTCGTTAGATGACGCCTTCAAAATTTGGGAAATACGGCAGCAGGGCTGAATTTTAAGCCGTCCGTCTGCAGAATGTGGGACGGGTACTGTGGGTTGCTGTTTGCGGGAGTAGTTGTTGTTGGCTGTTGTTGGTCGAAGTTGTTGCTGTTGACTGTTGTTGGTCGAAGTAGTTGCTGTTGGCTGTTGTTGGTCGAAGTAGTTGCTGTTGGCTGTTGTTGGTCGAAGTAGTTGCTGTTGGCTGTTGTTGGTCGAAGTAGTTGCTGTTGGCTGTTGGTCGAAGTAGTTGCTGTTGGCTGTTGTTGGTTGAAGTAGTTGCTGTTGGCTGTTGTTGTCTGCATGTCCGATTTTGGTTGAACCCATTCAGTCCTAACACACCACAGCAAAGACATTGCTCGAGCATGATAGTGCAAGGGTGGTGCCGGGATAGCTTGGCACCCATAGGCGCCAAGCTATTCTGGCCCCACCCTTGAGCTGTCACGGTCGATCTGTCTCTAGAACTATTAGACAGCCCTTCAGAAGACAACTTCATAATCTGCGGACTTCTGTCTTCGGGTAGGATGTGTTAAAGAAAAACGCGATCTCTTTGCTGGCTACAGGCACGATGTCGCCAGATGGGAGGAAAACTGGCCGAGCCGAGAACTCTGACTGCCGTCACCTTTCTCAGGCTACACGTTTCATACGACTCGCGTACAGGTTAGTTAGTTATTATCTCATTCAGCCCGACGCACGTATTTCCCAAACTTTGGAGGCGGCATATAACAACTGTACACCAGTTGCAAGAGATGGATCGACCATGATAATTTAAGGGTAGTGCCAGATTAGCCTGGCGTTGACAGGCGCCAAGCTAATCTGGCTCTACCCTTGAATTATCATGGTTGACCCATCTCCTGCTGTAGTGCGTCAGGGCTGAAGGGGTTAACCATTCCGTTCTACCACATCGTCGTCACCGTCGTCATCATACTCACCACCACCACCGCCATCACAACCACCAACCCCCTACCCCTCCCTCCCACCTCCCCCTGTAGAGTACAAAGACAGGACACATGCTTTCAGTGCGGAGTCGTACAGTACACAGACAGGACACATGCGTACAATGCACAGCCGTACAGTACACAGACAAGACACATGCGTACAATGCACAGCCGTACAGTACACAAACAGGACACATGCGTATAATGCACAGTCGTACAGTACACAGTCATGACACATGCTTACAGTGCGCAGTCGTACAGTACACAGACAGAACACATGCTTACAGTGTACAGTCGTGCAGTACACAGAGAGGACACATGCTTACAGTGCGCAGTCGTACAGTACACAGACAGGACACATGCTTACAGTGCACAGTCGTACAGTACACAGACAGGACACATGCTTACAGTGCACAGTCGTGCAGTACACAGCCACAACACAACCGTACATTACACAGCTGTGTAGAACACAGCCGTTCGGTTCGCAACCGTACAGTACACAGTCCTACATCATTTCAGCCGTACAGTATGCAGAGAGTAAAGAGGTGGCCAAATCCCATTTCCCGTTTTCCGGGGCAAGATAAAATATCGCAGGGAAAGTTTAATTCCAAAGGCATCTTGCCCGCGGGATTACAAAGCGCGATCGCAAAACTCGAAACATGCAGGCAGTTGACTTCGCCAGCTCCTAAATCTGTCGTCTGCTTAAAGCCAATACATTATAAGACAGATCACTCCTTCATAAGGCTTAATGAAAGAAGCGAGGTCAGTGTAGCAGTTGCGTCCCATGGTGTAATCGTGTTGTGGCCGTACGTCTATCACTATCTGGTAATGGACTCGAGCTCTGACGCGAGGCTTTTTGAAGGGTAATGTGATGAAACTCTATGCTCATGCATAGTGTTCACACAGTGGGGTAAATACGGCACAGTAGTTGTCAATGGTTTGCTTTGTGCCGATAGTCCGTGTGGCACGAGATCCACGTAAAATCTTTAAGACATGGTTAACACGGAGAACACCAAACAGGTTGGAGAGTGATTTTGCTGATCTCTTGTCGCGTTCGCAGTGCGATCAAAGAGTGTGTGTTGAATTTTGAGGCTGTCTTTTGTTCTGTTTGGTTGTAATAGGATAGTGTCTTGTGTCGAGTAGTCTTAAAAAGAAACTTGGTCGTTTCTTTTTATTCCGAGGAAGGGGGAATTGTGATGAAACTCTATGCTCATGCATAGTGTTCACACAGTAGGGTAAATACGGTACAGTAGTTGTCAATGGTTTGTTTTGTGCCGATAGTCCGTGTGGCACGAGATCCACGTGAAATCTTTAAGACATGGTTAATACGGGGAGTTTTAGTGAGTTGTAGGGAGAGCTCAGTCTGGCAGAGCTGTAGAAACCTTAGTGAGGGCTTTATTGTCAGAGGGTACAGACGTGTGTGAGATACCTTAGCCCGTATTCCAAGACTCTGAAACCTGGAATTCAGGTATGTTTGTATATATGTATTATTGATAGTTGCTTAGTTAAAGACAGTATGCGTTGGTAAGAGTAATTCAGTTGTATAGCGTTGTCTGGTTTGGTTCAGTTATGTTGGTTTGGAATTCAGTGAGGTAACCGGTGTTTTTCGTGTACAGTTATTTACCGAGATAGATAACTAAGGAATGTGAGGAGTGTATGTCTAAGTCGTTATGAAGGTAGTACGTGTTTGGTTAAGCATAGTCTTTTCCAGTGTATAGAATAGTGTATGGCGAGGGTGTTAGGTTATAGTCTGTTTCAAGGTAGTGCCAGAGTTGGGGGGGGGGGGTGAGGGGGGTTGTTACGAAAGTAGTTTGAGTTATGAGGCACGTGTGTGTGTGTGTGTGTGTGAATGAACGTGTGAGTTATTTGTATCAGCCAGGTTACGTAATGTTTTTCATATGATCCAATATGTTGTGTGTTTTGCAAGTGTTACGTTTTAGGACTTTATTGTGTTCAGAGTACTTGTAAAGAGTGGAGCGACGGACGCCGAGACGTCAGTCACCAGGGACCTAATGCGAGGTCATCTCTCCATCTCTTCACTCGGGGAGTGAGCGACCGTTGCCGAGACACTTGGGTCACAGCGAAGATACGGTACGAGCTACGAGGAAGTCTACGGTACGAGAGACGGAACGACTCGGGAGCATACGAAGAAGGACTTGCACGCCTAGACATGAAACGACTAACGTAACCAGGCGAGAACACCAAACAGGTTGGAGAATGAGAGACCTATCCTGGCATCGATATTGTATGTATGTGGGTGTGATGTTTGGAAGCTGATAGTAGGGAAGAAGTGGTGTATATACTTGTGATAGTTTGTGAGCATTCTTCTTATATTGTTTATTTTGTATAAAAGTTACTTTAGAAAGGGAGCCCGTGTGTTGAGTTTTTACCGCATGAATGCGCTCGTCTGTCAATGGCAGTGTATGCGTCTGTTGTGCGAGAGTCTGTACGTATGACTGGGGGCAAGTCTGCGTGCGTTACAGGTAACATGTGCTTTTTGTGTGTGCATTGCGGAAAACTGTTTTAAAATCACATGAGCTTTGCTTCTAAGATATTTTTTTTCCTATTCCTAATCGAAAGATTTTTTCGGGAAACTGAGTGGTAATTTGCACGAATAGAACTGTGTATTAGAAAAATAAATAAATCCAGCATTTCATTGTTGCCGTAAGTGTGAGTTGATGTCTAGCACACACACACACACACACACACACACACACACACACACACACACACACACACACACACATACACACACACACACACACATACACACACACACACACGCACAGAGACAAACACACATGCACACAAACGAACACACATTCAATCAAACCACCAGCACAGGACTAAATAAGAAATAATTTACAGTAAACATCAGTTGTTTTGAACAATCTCACAAGAAAATCGGTTTATTAATACACGTTCAGCTTGTAGCAGGTATTATCAAGAAAACCAAATAGTGGTTATACACAGGCCACGCTAACCACCTTATGCATACACCCGTTAGATACTGTAAACAGTACCTGGCGTTGTATGCACAAAGAGATTAATAAGAAATGATCATTAATTACCTGTTCTTTCTCATATTCTCCATTCATCTCTCCACCCAACACATGTAAATTTATGACAAAATTAATCGCCATACACGAAATAGTAGGTCAACATGAATGTACGCATTAGGCTGAATTATCATAAGACGTACAACAGACAATACCAGCGGTCACATGCCCACCGCTACTTCCTCATCAAGTGCACGAAACCTTTATATCTAAAAGTCATTACCAGGTAAACAGATAAATATATCATCACCGATCAGAATTACTGTTCTCCAACAACCCCCTCCTCCCCCACTAGACTATCGGCTGCTTCCATTGGAAAACTAAACCCCTTACAACAAAGACAGTCGCATGGTTTGCCACAAGCTTTGTCGACTCATCTTCCCCCTAAATCCTCTGCCCCTTCTATTTGATGACGGTTTGTGTTGTAGGTGACTGGTTCTTTTATTGTCATTTCATCTAGTAGTATTGCACACAGATCTGACTTTGGCGGCAGTGCAGACACTTTAATGGGAAGCGCTTTCAAAATCTTGGCATTAAAGCCGGGGCAGACTAAAACCTTTTGCATAGTTTTCCGTAAGGTTGAAACTGACGGGAGGACAACGATTTTTGCAAGCATACAATATGCCTTGAGACTTGCATGAAACAAATATAGAGCTGTTGTTTTGTTTGTCTCCGTCCATCTCCGGCCTTGTTTCTTTTTGTGTATTTTACGCAACTGCGCTGAAATAAACTGAACACACGAATCGGGCCAAAAATGGGCCAAGCTTTTAACTGCTGCATCCTTCTTCTCTTTGAGTGGTAATGTCTTTTCTTTCCTTGTTTGCCGTCTTTCTGTCGTAACTTACATTTCTTCTGAAGGAAGTACAATCTGTTGCGCCATGTTTTGAGACTTTTCTTCAAAGCCTGCCTATCTTGGTGAATCGCTGTCCTGACCACCTGTTGCTGCAGTTCCCCCCACATCAGTTTCTCCACTGGACTCATCTGCACACACACAAGCAACCATGCATTAAATCATTAATGATATCACGATACTCCACATCATATTTACTCAGATCAAAAAATCAATTCACATTTCATCTGACTGATAAGAACTTTATTTTCACACACACATGCAGGCGCGAACACACACAAAAAGGCCATCGAAAATGCATCCAAACTTTATAATCTGCTTGTCTGATGTTAATATTCAACAGATTTTACGACCACAGTTGTGAAAACAACTCACACAACTGATTTTTTTGTGCTGTTATTTTTTAAAATATAAATTAAAAATTTCAGCTTACAAATTATAAATCAGATTCATATTTATTCATTGAAAGTACCTGGTTGCAGTGACATGCGTGCCCGTGAGGCGGCGCTTCTGAATCTGTAGCAGTATTCCTCGTCCAGGGTGGCTGTCTCTTTGTTGTTAGTTGTGGGGGTGGGTTGGGCACCGAAAACACAGTCGGCACAGCATTCCATAGCCTCTGCGTGGCACACGTAAACTGGTTGTTTTTAAAATGGGCACAGAACAGGAACCTGAACGCTGCTCAACAGGTGACAGTCCCAACAGATCTTCCCTGAGCGTATTCTGCACCCATTTCTGTCATCTGTTGGGAGAAAAACAAAGACTGAAATACAAGTACTAAAACACCACCAGCTAAACACTGTAGTCTATAGGCGTAGTTCGTGAGCGGAACAGTACAGTGGACAGAGTTCTGAATGACCTTTTATACTTTTGTATTGTAAGTCTTGATTGTCAAAGAAAGCGAAGTAACTTTGCAATGACAGAATTTTATCAACGGCCCTACAACCCAAGGTTCCGTTGCTTAATTTCTCACCAGTACTTTCCTCTCTGTGATCGGAACATCGGTCTTAAAACAACTGGATTAAGATCTTGAAACGTACACAGGCTTCTCCCTATCAGTCATATTGACGTGAACGAAGGGAAAGGTCCGTAGCCTAAAGAAGACTTTTTCTCGCTCAAGTTAAGCTCGTGTGGCAGAAATGACTAGATCTAACTTTAGTCCAATATTACGTGGATAAAATGGGACAGGAAAAATGGTCTATGTATATATGGCCCTCTTCTACATTTGAACACAAAATTACTAGAAACTTAAAATTACTCTGGATCTAAATGGTCGTTAGACCACTTTTCCACTGACATTTCTCGGAATTAACGGCGTGTAGAGCCGGCTAGGGTCTGTTTGCAGTTGGATCAGTTTTCCACTCTCCCAGATTTAAACCCAAACATACATATCACACGAGGGACCTATGCCTGAGTATCGCCCTGGCAACTCTAATTCAGAATTGGAAATTTTCGAGGGAGACATCCTCTGCGCCATAAAATTATTATACGGTCGTAAATTTATGCATTTACGCAAATAAAAGACCACAGAGTAATCAGCGTACCTTGTTTCTTGCTTGGGCAAAAGGTAAAATGTTATACCGGTGCAACGTGGCTTGTAGCGGGCGTTCGAACAAGAACTGATTGCGCTGCCAAAGTCAGACCCTTGCCTCGTTCGGTCAGCCAGGATTCAACACGATTACAAGGGAGTAAACTCTCAGAACGCATCCTCGCACTCTCGGGGCGAGTGATTTGTCTTATAATGTATTGTCTTTGGTCTGCTTCAGCAAAACAAAACCCCTAGTCTGTTGCTTTCCTTACATTGCAGCGTAGCCTCTCAAAGACGCGCTATTTGATTGGTGCGTGTCTTCAGGCGAAGCCAATGACAGAGCAAGTTATATCGCCGGCTTTGTCCGACTGCTTGCAATTTGCGAGCAAGATAACATTTTTTTCGGGAAAGATGAAAATGACATATTACAACAACAACAAATTAAATTTGGCCACCCCTGCAGTACACTGTTGTGCAGCCCTACCAGTACACCGTTGTGCGCGGGCCGCGACTTTGGCTGGAAGACTTGTTCTTACTGTGGACTGCGTTATGAACTGTGCAATTGTAATCTTCTGTGTCAACAGATTCAGCCATTCTATATATACTGCATAGTTGTAGATTTGTAAACACATTATTTGTGCAATTGTAATCTTCTGTGTCAACAGATTCAGCCATTCTATATATACTGCATAGTTGTAGATTTGTAAACACATTATTTGTGCAATTGTAATCTTCTGTGTCAACAGATTCAGCCATTCTATATATATATATATCTATATATATATATATATATATATATATATATATATATATATATATATATATATATATATATATATATATATATATATATATATATATATATATATATATATATATATATATATATATATATATATATATATATATATATATATATATATGTATATATATATATATATATATATACTGCATAGTTGTAGATTTGTAAACACATTATTTGTGCAATTGTAATCTTCTGCGTCAACAGATTCAGCCATTCTATATATACTGCATAGTTGTAGATTTGTAAACACATTATTTGTGCAATTGTAATCTTCTGCGAATTGTAATCTTAGAGCGATTCTATATACACAGCAAAATTGTAGATGTACACATTATCTGTGGATTTGTAATCTTCTGTGTCAAGAGCGATTGTTTTATACTACAAAATTGTAGATTTACACAATATCCGTGCATTTGTATTTTCACACATTTCTATCACATCCGTGTTGCCAGCAAAAGCCAGGCAGGCTCGATCGATATCCAGAAATATTACAGCAAACTGTAGCCATTTCTTTACAGTGTGACATATGAGCATTCTTATATCGGTGTATAGGTGATACTGAGAATCTCACTTTCGAGGTCTTAAATCCTTATCCTACGAGCGAAAGCGAGTAGAATAACGTTTTAAAACCACGAGAGTGAGACTCTCAGTATCACCTAAACACCTATGTAAGAATCTATTTTTACACACTTTTTTTTCTTTGTAAAAATCTGATGAGGGTTTGTTCTTTAATTATTTTTTTTAAATACATTTTATATTTATTTTATTTTATTCACACATCTGGACATTAAAAAAACAACCTCCATTCTGGCGCGGATGCAGATCTTGATGTAATAATTTGTTTAAGGAGCCTCAATATTTTTTTCGATGCCAGACAAATCGAGGGTTGACTGCTGAAAAGCAGTATTTTGCTTTTTCCTATTTTTGCAGGAGACGCTTTTGAAATTTTGGACCTACTTTGAACCTTTCTGTACAATGCAAGAATTTAAGATGCCCCTGAAAATTTTACAATGTTACCGGGCAGCCTATTTTATTATGTATATCCATGGTATTATGGCTAACACTTCATCAAGTTGTCGGCCATTTTCGCACCGTCACAATAAGACAGCTTTCGGCACACACTGGTAATGCTGTCAAATTGTTCACGAGTATGAACCTCACAATTTCCACAAAGACGATTAGCGTATATTTAATTGTAGTAAAGTATTTGATGCACTGACAAATGTTTTGTTTATAGGACGATTTTCACAACGCAAGCTGTGTGTCACACAGTAGTACATGATGTTGGCTGTTTCGCATGGCGTGGTCCAGAAAACTTTCTGAGACGACTGACAGTGTTTTAAGAAAAAAAAATTTGCAAACCCGCTTTCTTTCCGGGTCTAGGTTAAAAAAACTCCTTTCCCTGCACCTGCAAAGCCTTTCTTGAATTTTTCTTCCAGGTGTGTGGCATGGCTAATTTCTTCATAAACAGCTGGTTTTGTTTGTTTGTTTGTTTTTTGGGGAGTGGGGGCAGTGTCTTAAACTTGCCTCGTTTCCTTGGTGTTTGTGGTTTGGGGGTGCTGTGCAAAGGCGATAATAAAGAAGTATGTCGTGATCTAGGAGTTTGTGGTGTGTTTGGTGGAGACATCTGTTCAATGACTGGACTATTTGGCGTGTCGTTTCTGCCACTGGTCTCATACATTGTGTCTTTTTCTGTCTTGCTGGTTCCTGGCACTTCTGCTGCCTCGCTTGTCACTGGTATTGAGTCTCCTGGTGTCCCGCTTGAACGTATCGCAGGTGGGAAAGGAAAAACAGCATCATAGTGTTGGGCTTCAGTCTCAAGTAGTGACAGAATGATCAGTAATTGATCAACACCAGTGTCACCTACTTGTGTGTCTGGGTAAAGAATCGTTTCATAATGAAGCAAGTTACTTGAGTATATTATAACCGGCCTCTTTGTGCAGTCAGCAAGCGCCTTCGGAAGCAGATCAACTGCGTCGTAGCTCCAGATTCTTGGGGACCGCAGCTGTTCGATGTTCCAAAAGTATTTTAGGTACCTTTCATTTTCATCATCTTCATTTGTTGTCAGAAAGCAAAATAATGTAGGTCGCAAATTTGTCCTCCGGGTAATTGTATATCTGTGTCCTCAGATTAAGCACCGTGATATTCAGGTGCATGGAAACTGCCTCGAAGAAACAGTTTCCGTCTGCAGCTACTTCTACTGAGCACAATCCATTGCCTGGGAGCAGATTCTGAAGCTGAGTTCTGTGCACTTCTTGTTCTCTCTGGTGTCGCTTCATCTCCTGCTTGCTCATTGCTCTATATTGCTGCATTTGGATAATGTGTGTTTGCGTTTTCGTCTTGTCAGTGAAGGTAAAGGCCTATTTTCGTCACTTTAATCCTCGTTGGAAGACGTCGGCACTACATCAGCTTGAGGGAACTCAGTGAATGGACTGTAAGTGGGATCCTTGATGATGTTGTCATTGTCACTTTCATTTTCTGAAGTGGTCAAGTCAGTTATGTCCAGGCGTTTGCTCTTTATCAAGGGCTCATCATAAGCATCAGACCAAGACCACCGTGCACCCTTGATTTTCGCTGATAAAGGCTCCAGGTCTGAATGACACCAACTTGCATCCTCTTGCCCTGGCTGCTTAAAGAGTTGCTTAGAGGCTTGAAGGGGCTCATCGTCAAACAGGCACCAGTTCAATCTTCTTAGATGACTCTGGACTGTTGACAAGTCAAATTTAAAATAAATCAGTTATCATCAGTCTTTATGTTCGGGCTGTGTGTGTGTGTGTGTGTGTGTGTGTGTGTGTGTGTGTGTGTGTGTGTGTGTGTGTGTGTGTGTGTGTGTGTGTGTGTGTGTGCGTGTGTGCGTGCGTGCGTGCGTGTGTGTGTGCGTGTTGGGGTTGTGGGGGTTGAGGGGGTAGGGGGGGGGGGCACATAACGGTACACACGCGCACATCAATTCAGTAGCTAGGCTTCACATAATGATAGTGATAGAGATAGAGTCAAGACAAACTAAAGGGATTCGTTTATAACAGTAAATTGTGAACAAGAATCCGTAACTTATATCTGTTCTACAAGTCTCAGTACACTGTGAGCCACAAAACTGACCATACTCACTCGAAGCTGCTCCAAATTGACAGTGGCATTCGAGACCTCCTGGTCATCTCCCGTAAAGGAACTGGCCAGATTTAGGTACACATTGCCATCAGCATCATTGATTGGTTGGCTGTCTATTCTGTAAAGGTGTGCAATTTGTACATGATTATGGAGCAGATACAGTAGTAAATTACATGTAATAACATTGTGCCGGGTTGAGGGTGGGGGGAACTTAAAAAGTCTACATTAATTATCATTTTAAACTAACCTGCCTCTAAAATAATATAATGATAATCATCAGTAAACTGCAATGAGTATTTTACCAGTAATCGTCCTAATTTAACAGTCAATGGTGACGATATATTATTTGTACTGAATACTGCACTCTAAAAATAGTATAGATGACACAAATTCTGTTACCTGCAAGAACACTGTGAGGCCACTGACTGTCCGATCCAAGATACTCCACTGCCCGGTAATGCTGCACTTGCGAGGAGTAGCATGAAAACTGGGGTCTTTCGGATAAAACTTCCCACACTCTTGGTAGGATGTGGAACAAAAAGGATTTGTAGCTTGTTAGTATCCTTATAAACTGACATCATGATAACGGTACCAGTGCCATGAGATGCGGGCGCCGGTTTCCTGTCGGTGTTATCAACAGTGTTGACAGCGGTAAGGCAGCAGCTAACATATACCAGATTTCAGCGGTGGCGGGCGTTGGAATTAACAGATATACTGCAGGTCGTATTTTGAGATACGCTTTCCCTGCACTCTTAATCAACTAAACAAGCTGACAGCAAACACAGCTGAACTCCAGATACTTGGTTTCGGCAGTCACCTTTTCTGCAAAGATTTGTGAGATAATAAGACCTTACAGCCGTATCTTCAGCAAATATGTTTCGGCAGTGATTGATTTTCTATGTTTGCCTGAACATGTTTTCGGTTCTAATCAATATTTTTAAAACTAATGAATTACAAAAAAAATAGATTACACAAAAGAGCATCGTTTCATGAGTCTGATGATACCAGAAAGCCAAAATCTCCAAAAAAGTGATATACTACGTTTCGGCAGTCAACCCTCGAAATGTTCGTTTATAATGATGTAAAAATGTACCCTACGAACGAAATCCCCAGATGTTGAAGTTGCCCTCGATAGGATCGTATGATAATTCTAGAGACAGATCGAGCATGACAGTTCAAGGGTAGTGCCAGAATAGCTTGGCGCCTGTGGGCGCCAAGCTATTCTGGCACCACCCTTGAACTATCATGCTCGACCCATGTCTTGCTGTGGTGGTTCGGGGGTGAATGAGTTAACGCACCAAGAAGTATGAGACACGTGTAAAGCACTCAAGCTGTAGCGATCGCGTGTGATAAAAGCTTTTCCGCCCAAAGGCGCAAGGAAGGAAGTGTGTAGAGAATGGTGTATGGTTCTAGATCTAGTTGCTTGCTCCAAACTATTCCTAGAGAAGCATTTCACTCCTGTTTTATTGGTTTGATAACTACCAAACCCCATGCCTGTGTGTGTGTGTGTGTGTGTGTGTGTGTGTGTGTGTGTGTGTGTGTGTGTGTGTGTGTGTGTGCGCGCGCGCGCGCGTGTGTGTGTGCGCGTGTGTGTGTGTGTGATTGTGTGCGTGTGTACGTACGTGCGTGCGTGCGTGTGTTTGTGTGTGCGTGGGTGTCTTTGTGTGTGATTGTGCGTGTGTTTGTGTGTGATTGTGTGCGTGCGTGCGTGTGTGGGTGTGCGTGAGTGTGCGTGGGTGTGTGTGAGACAGAAAGAGAGAGCGCGTGGTGACGATAGCCCAATGCGCAAAAGGCGGGCTTTTTCCGTGATGTTCTTTTTCCGTGATGTTCTTTTTCCGTGATGTTCTTTTTCCGTGATGTTTTTTTTCCGTGATGTTCTTTCTCCGTGATGTTCTTTTTCCGTGATGTTTTTTTTCCGTGATGTTTTTTTTTTCGTGATGTTTTTTTTCTTTTCCAAAGTGCTTTGAGCTAAGCCTTATAACTTGAAACCAGACTCCTTCCTGCGTTTCATATTTCAGTCAGGAATTACTTCATTGGAGCCAATGACAGGCAGACGGAAGGGACGTTTGTGTTTGACACCGATGGCAGCAGTGTAACCTATCCCGATAACAAGAACAACGTCAGCCTGTGGTGCAAGGGAGAACCCAACGAAGGACGCGGCGGACCGAACCAGGACTGTCTGGAACTCTGGAAGCAAGACCCTAACGCAACGGCTCTAGCTTTTGACGACACGGAGTGCGATGTGGCACACAACTACATCTGTGAGGCGGAAACAAGTACGTCTCCATCTCTTTCTCTTTGTGTCAGAAACAGCAGTTAACCCACTGTGCCTGAGGTACGAAATACCTACATTTTGGTGTTACAAGGCCCATTGTCCCACCAGTGGCGGAATCACCCACGAACGCCTGAGGCGTTAAGCAAGCGGCGGGAGCCATGTCTTTGGACATACCACAAATGCAAGCACAGCAATAAACTTTATATTTGCTTATGTGACTGTTTATATAGACTGCACATTTCACAGAAAAATTCAACTTATTTTTACTTTTATCTTTATTTTATTATTTTATTTTTAAAATATTTTTTCTTTCTTTCCTTGAAACGTATCTGACCAAGACTGATCAGTGAATATTGGCGAGTGCTCGTTACTTTTTCTCTCCTTTCCGGCCTTCCTCACTCTACCACTCTCACTCTACAGCGCGTCCAGAACAATGCCGCCCGCCTCGTCCTCAGAAAGAAAAATCCGACCACATCACTCTCTTGCTCAAGCTCCTTCACTGGCTCCCTATCCTCCAACGCATCCAATACAAGATTCTGTCTCTCTGCTACAAATCCCTGAACAACTACGCTCCTACCTATCTCTCCAACTTACTTCACCCCTACACTCCTTCCCGCTCCCTCCGCTCCGCCTCCGACCCTCTCCGCCTCCTCATCCCCCGCACCAAACTCAGCACTTTCGGCCCCCGCTCCTTCTCCGTCTAAGGTCCATCCACCTGGAACACCCTCCCACTCTCTCTCCGTCAGAAACACTCTCTCTCTCCTCCTTCCAGTCCGCCCTCAAAATTCACCTCTTTCAACAGTTCTAGCACTATATCACTACACTCCCCACCCCAAGCTGACCGTCGTAATGTATTTTCACTATTTGTGGTACGTGAGTCATTGCCTAAAGCGTGCGCATGCGTGTGCGAGTTGTGAGTGCGCGCTTAGAGTTATAATTATTATAAGATAAGCGCATTATAAATACCGTAATTATTATTATTATTATTACTTTTGTCCAGCCTCACAAATATTAGACTGGACTGGACTCTCTTGTTTGTTTTAGACAACGTAAGCTCTTTGTTTAGATAACGCACTCCCCCCCCCCCCCCCCTTTCTTTTCCCTCTCTTTTCTATTTCAATTTCGTCCTGCCATTACTGCCGTTAAGTTTGCTTTTTGTTGGCCTTACATTTGTCAGTTTTATTACTCGTGTACTACTTTTAGTTCCTATACTCTGTTCACCTTAGTTCTATTACCTATTTTTTTTAACGGCAAAATTACCATACAAGAGAATGTGCAAAAAAGGCCAAAAATTTAGAATCGGCCATTTAAATGTATATCACTTGGCAAACAGAGTGCCGGACGTTTGCGTTTATGTTACCTCACCTAGCTACTTTCATCTCTTTGGTATAACCAAGACACGCCTTGCCTTCCACATCAGTGATGAAGCCATCGCCATTCCAAATTACTCCATTCTTAGGAGAGATCCGTCAGTCCAGGGTGAGACAGGTGTAGCGGTCTACATCCACAACTCAGTTAAACACATAACCCGCAGTCGCCGGGACTTAGAAACTAGCGACGTAGAATGTATCCCCTCCTTTACTTGTTTTTTTTTTTTTTTTTTTTTTTTTTTTTTTTTTTTTTTTTTTTTTTACAGAAATCCTGCGGCCACTTTTCAGTGGTATGACAATTTTGTACACTTTATTGATAAAACAGAGATTCATAAAAGGGAACTTCTCCTTCTAGAGGATTTTAACATTGACACTCTTAAACCTCACCCATCATGGGAGTGCACCTTAGTTGGCCTTCAACAATTAATGGTAACTTCGCCCCCAGCCACTGTTATAAACCTCCGGCAGTTAGCAACGTTCAAGTTGGTAGTCTTAGCGTCAGAAATCACTATCCTGTGAGCTGCACGTGGCTGTCTAAACTTAAAAAAAAAAAAGCAAGGACATACGTGCATAACATACAGATCATTAAAAAAGTTCAATGAAATTTTTTTAATGTCTGCAGAGTTTACTGAAGTGTACGATGAAACCTACTCAAATAAAGCACTAGATACCTGGTATCACATCTTTCTCAGAGTGCTAGATAAACACGCGCCCTTGAGACAACAAAGAGTTAAATACGCCACTTTAACACCCTGGCAGACTGCGGATCGTATCGAGGCCATATAGCACAGGGACGAGCTGAGAAGAGAGAAGCGTTTCACTGATTTAAAAAAAAAAAACCGTAATCGAGTAAAATCCATGGTTCTGAAGGCAAAGAAATTACTTTTCGATAAAATTATTAACGAAAGTAAAGACTGAGCTACAAGATGGCGTGCGATAAATTTATTTTTTCTAGAGGCACGAATCAAAGCACAGCTCCTTTACCGCCGCATCTCACAGCAAACAGCTTCAACAACCACTTCGTCTCCGTAGCAGAATCATTAGTCCCGCCGGGAACTAAGTCGCATAACTATGTATGCCCGGACAACATAGTCGATTTCTGCAACCAGAGAACTGCCGGCACAGAAACGTTTATCATACCCACTATAGCGGTTCATGAAGTTGGTAATTTGATTAAATCCTTGGAATTTTTTTTTTTTTTTTTTTTTGGTACTGGATGAGATTAGTGCGAAAATACTCAAGATATCTCTCCCATACATTGTAGAGAGTATTACAACCTCTGCATTAATCGTAACTGTTTTCCAGACGCATTTGAAGACGCCAAAGTAATACCTCTACCTAAATCTAAAAAACTTAGTGACATTAATAATTTCAGGCCCATATCACTTCTACCTGTTTTGTCCAAGCCCTTAGAACGGCATATTCATAAGCATCTATCTATATACCAGGAAAGCCGAAAATTAATCTATTCATTGCAGTCGGGCTTTAGATCAAAACACTCATGTCACACTGTGCTAAAAAGGATGATAGATACCTGGTTATCTTACATCACCAACACAAAACTTACGGGAGTCAAGTTTCTAGATTTTCGTAAAGCCTTTGATCTGGTAAACCACGAAATACTGATCAAGAAAGTATCCATGTATACCAACAACTCGGCGTTGTTTCTCAAATCCTTTCTCGAAGGTAGAAAACAAAAGTTATTACTAAATGGTTCATACTCGAAACAAGGGTTAGGGAAGCATGGCGTACCATGGGGCTTTATTATTGGTCCCCTTTTATTCTGCTTGTTTATAAAGAATTTTATAGTGATCTTCCTCTTGCGATTAAAAAATAAAATAAAAGCGTTACAAGTGATATGTTTGCAGATGATGCCGCCAGATAGGATATATATCAAACATCAATTCACGACTGCAAAACACACTGCAGGATATTGATGAATGGTGCAGTCATAATATTATGATTCTATACCCGGCAAAAACCGAAAGCATGATAATTAGCACCTGCCAAAAACACCAACGGCTCTCTCTGTCTCTCTCTGTCTGTCTCTCTGTCTGTCTGTCTGTCTGTCTCTCTCTCTCTCTCTCTCTCTCTCTCTCTCTCTCTCTCTCTCTCCTGCACGAGTGCGAGTAAGTCGCACAGTTACATCGCTCCAGTCTCCAGTGACAATTGTGTTGGCAGTGTTTGGTTGTGATGTGTAATTTTTAGCCTCAGTGACTTGTGATAGTGACTTCTATTGGAATGTGATTTTTCCATTTGTGTAACATTCATTTTCCCAGAGTTATGAACGTTTCTTTTTCTTCATCACTGTTCTGTTGAATACTTCGACCGGTGGAACATAATGGACTCTTCCGTTTCTGGGTCGCTGGGCGCCAGCCCGGCGTGCCTAGTACAGTCGTATTAAGCAATCCCGAGTCTGCCGTGAACCTAGACATAGATTCTTATGGTTCCCGCAGATGCGAAAGCTCATGAGAGGCCTGGCTGCGCGAGTAGATGCAGTAACTGCTTCCATCGGGTGCTGATTAGACGTGTTGACAGCAAGTATAAACAGACCGCTCTGCTAGTGCGAGCTCACATTTCAGCGTATCACTCCAGATGTGTGGTAAAGTAAACCGACGCTAGCCGGGCCCCAGTGCTTGACAGTCGCTGCCGCCGTCACTCTTGAGCGCAGCAGTGAGCTATCATGGCAATCGGCATGACCGTGAGGCGGCTGGCATCAGCTATGTAATCCGCCAACCACACCCACCCTCCTCATGGGCTGCTAGCTGTATGCTGACACTTCATGTGTAGCATACCACCACCCCTTCCCTCCACCACCACACCCTCCCCTCAGTCCACCTTCCCTTCACCATGGGTTGCTAGCTCTATGCTGGCACTTCCTCCACCACCACTGCCCCCCTCCTCTACCCCTCCACCACCACCATGGGCCCTATCACCCGATCTGCCGCAAATGCCAAGCACGCCATGGACACTTCCATTGAGAAAATTCGTCATACAATGGATCCTATTCAAAAGACTTTCACTAGCGATAAACTCCCGCTATGGAGATGCATACTCCACACACGGTACGTCGCAGGGTGTCCAGCCGCCATTACCGCCGACTGGTTCGACTACGAGCAAACCAGCAATCAGCCCAGCATCATCACCCTCCCCACTCCACTGTGCAGCCCTTCCCCTCCAAATCTCTACAAGACATTTCTCCAACTCTACCTCGAATCGAGCAAGCTCATCACTATCACCCTCTACCATACTACAGGCACTGTGCTTGTGCAGGGGACCGCATGCCGACAGTGGGTGGATGAGGAGTTTGACAAGATGAAAACAATAGTGAGCACAATGTCTGACGAGACAACTACGCCTGCCATTGAACCCCCGATATCTAATTCCTCATCCAAACACCCACTGAGTACCCCGTCAATACCTGCCATTGAACCCCCCTCATCTGACTCCTCAATTTCATCCTCCCAGTCTCCACTCGCATCTCAGCCCGGCCATCCAAACTTAAACGCTGTAATCGCCACTAGCACTCCCCCCTTCTTCACCCCTCCCCTTTCTGCTGATTCTTCTGGTCCCCGGCACATATCGAAATCGGAACCCCTCATTGACACGATGACGTCATGTGTCAATCATCATTTCTTGGCCATCAAGTCAACAGATGAGAGGGGCGTGACGATGTGCAGTGAAGCACACCCCAGCCCCCCGGGCACTGCTACCTCCTGTGCCCCGCGCTGCAACCACACCACAGCTGCCTTTGGGCCTAATCCCCCAACGCCCTACCCTCCGTCTCAAACACCCGTGCCTGTGACTAACATATCTGCAACTAGCATCGAACCAGCCAACCATGAAGGCGTCAGCGCCCTGATTTCTCTCCCCTGCCAAGCTAGCGAACTCGCCCAGGGCGTGCCCTCAGCTGAGGTTAACACAGTTGTAGTGGACACACCCAACACACAGAATACTACTTCACCGTCATCAACCTCACTCGTTCCTGTATCTGACAGCACGGCCATGAGACTGATCATCGCTCTGCAGCACCAACTAGCTGAGTCTTCAGCCACCATCACCACTCTCCACGCAGAGCTTCGCCAGTGCCGTGCTGAGCTGCAGGGAGTCAAGAATGAGTTTGCTGACCTCAAACAGGGTTACGACACCTTGACCTCACTTGTCCTGGACAGCGAGGTGAAGGCCAAGAATGAGATCAAGGCTGTTGAAACGAGTGTGAGGGAAAACATCGATAAAACTGCAGAGGCGCTGAGAAAGAGTCAAACAACGCTCAGTGAGAAAATCAGCAAACTTGTTTCCTCTAGAGACTCTCACACTGGGAAATTAGAGGAAATCTGCAAGCGACTAGATACGTGGACCCCATCACAAAAAAAGAGTGTGAGAGTCAGTACGACAGAACATTCACCCACCAATCTTTCTTCGCAAAATAAATCCCCTTCTCCGCCAGCATCCGGTACTACGCTTCAACCACATGGGTTCCACTCTAACAATAACAGCGTAGGGCCAACTATTCCTGTTACTAACAGGTACCAAGCGTTAAACCCGGAGCAAGAACTTGACTCTCCTGGTTGTTCACCCATCCCCAAGAACAATGACGGAAGGCCTGCCAGTCGACGCGACAATGAAAACCTGACACCGCTGGAGAGACTCCGCGCCATGAAAATTCGCCCTGAGGTCAACACTCTTCTCATCGGGGACTCAGTCACTAAATACATCGATGAGAAGAGAATGTCTACTCATGAGTCAATCATGCAAAACTTGTCGGTGTCTGATCTCAGGGTGGATCATCTGACGCAGTGGCTGAACACACAGCCCCACAACCCCAACATCCGTACCGTCACCGTTCACATCGGCATCAACAGCTGCTGGCATGGGCCTATTAGCCAGCAGACCTGGTTGAAGCTGTGCCGCATGCTAGTAGTGTGTTTCCCCAAAGCCAGACTGCAGATGTCCACCCTCCTCCCAACTCGCGGCCGCTACCACCCTCTCCACAAACCTGCCTACGAGTCAAATAAAGCCCTGCAGGCAGTCTGCAGACAGGAAAAGATCACGCTCATCGACCACACGTCATCTTTCCTGTCCACTAGAGGCGCTCCAAAGCAGGCTATGTACTTTGACAAACTGCACCCTAGCGAGCATGGCGTGCATGCCCTGGAGTGCAATATGAACCGTTTCGTCGGATCGCACTTGTCCTCAGGTGAGGAATCTCAGGATGCGAGGCGTTACGATCACCGGGCCGTAAATCGTCGTCGTCGCTCCGAGTCACCGTCAGCAGGAGGAGGCGAAGAGAATCACCCTCGCCACTCAGCCGCGCGCGGTCACGCCATCAGGCCACCACCTAACACCCGTAACGACTCGCAATTTCCTCCACTGCAGCCGATCAGCTCTCCGACCATGTTGGCACCAAGAAACAGAGGGTGGGAGAAAAGCGGCTTAGCCGCCCTGGCCTCTCCTTTCGACAACATTCAAGCTCTGAGTGTCAGCATTGCACAAGCGATTGCACAATTTTACTGTCAACAGTAACCGGTTTTGTCGAGCTCACAAAGGAGAAGTAGCCTCCGTCAGCCAGCCTGTTCAGTTAGCAGGAGGAATACATTATCATGAGTCCCTGCGGATGAAGGAGCTCGTGACAATGTATGTCTCTTGTTGGAAATGGATTATGGACATAATTAGTTCGCGGACCGTCTTCAATCATTTCAACTTTTGTCACCGTCACCCGTCATTATGTGACCCTTTATCGCATTTTCGCCCAGCTTTATTTTACCTATTTTGGACGGACCCATTGACTCCTGATAGTGCGAGGTCGGCGCCCAATAGCGTGGTGCCTAAAGTGCCAGGCTATTCTTAAGCTGTCACGGTTTATATGTTTCCTTTAATGTGATATGGTCCGTAGATCATAACTACTGTTCTTGGGTATTTTAGCAATGAGTCAATCAACGTGGTGAAATACTATTCCTGATTTTGTGGTGAGATAATATTTTTTATGTGGTAGTTGCTACACATGTAGCCAGTTTAAGCTTGTGCATTACGTTATTTTGTTTGCAGACAACGGACTGTACTCTTCCTTATTATGAAGTTTGTGTCTTATTATTATAGTTTTGTGGATTTCTGCATCATCTCAGTGACAATCCAACGCCGGATAACTGTGCCTGAGTGTGTTGCGAAATGCTTTCTCTGACCAGCACTTTAGTGAAACCTGGACAGTTGTATTTTCATATCAGTTGATGCTTCATAATTAAGCCGCACGCTGTGTGGACCGCGATCGTGTGGACTGTGGGAGGGACTTGTACTAAGCTATAAAAGTACTATACAGACAGCCTCAGCAACCACACGCAATATTCTCTTTCTGCGCATAAAAGGTGTTTACTCTCATTTTGAAAACTTTTTCGCCGACTGAATACTGGTTCTACTTCTTCTGCTACTGCAACATCATAATTTTTGTTCTTCTTAAAATTATAGTTCTTCTTCAGTACTTCTAAGCCTAATCCTTGTTTGCTTTGATTCAATATTATTGTCGCTTTCATTGTTTGGTTTTATTATTATTTGTGTTTGTGTACTGATTACTATATTATCGATAGCTGTATTACGTTAAGTGTACTTATTGTTACTCTCATCAGTTTCGCCACCTTCGTTTCTTTCTCATCTGTCACGATGAATCAAGCAGACGTGAAAGTAAAAAATCTCCGCATTGGGCATTTAAATGTATACCATCTATATGCCAAACTTGCTGATATTTCCGTTTACCTGAATGACTCAAACCCATTTCATATTTTTGGATTTTCTGAGACACGTCTTGGTTCTAATGTATCTGATGAATCAATTCAGATTCCTGGCTTTTCTGTCCTGAGACGTGATCCAACGGCCCATGGACAAACAGGATTAGCTGCTTATATTCACACGTCTGTTCAAGCTCTTACACGTAGACGACATGACTTAGAAACTGAGCAAGTTGAGTGTATGTGGCTTGAGCTGAAAGCCCCCCAATCACCATCATTTCTTATCGGTTTTCTGTACCGCAACCCTGCTGCAAACTTTGAGTGGTACGATAATTTTCTTAGTATGTTTGATAAAGCCTGTAAACCTAATTCTAATGTCATACTTATGGGAGATTTTAATATAGACATGTTAAGGTCTCATCATGCATGGGACTCTACGATGACGTTGCTGGGTCTTAAACAGTTAGTCACTTCGCCGACACGAATAACACCAACAACATCTACACTCATAGACCACATCTATGCCACAAAGCCGGAGTCTGTTCATAATGTGTCTGTCGGTAACCTTGGCATCAGTGATCACTTTCCCATCAGCTGTACGTGGTCCACCAAGTTCCCAAAAGCAAAGAAAGGATGTCATACGTATATCACCTATCGTTCTTTTAAAAAATTTAGTGAGAGCGACTTTTTATCTGACCTTAATAACGCACCTTTTGAGGAAGTGCTTAGTGAAACTGACCCTGACAGCGCTCTGTCTGTCTGGTATAGCATTTTTCTTACTATTTTAAATAAACACGCGCCTGTGCGGCGAAGGCGAGTCAAACACGCTTCACTCCCGCCGTGGCTGACTCAAGACATCATTCAGGCCATGAGGGTGAGAGATGATCTGAGAAAACAGAAGTGTTTTGTTGAATTTAAACGTGAGCGCAATCGTGTCAAATGTTTAGTGCGGCAGGCTAAAAAATCTTTTATTGATCGTTTGATTAAACAAGACAAAGATATGTCCATGCTCTGGCGCGCTATGGCCGTAGTGACTGGAGGCAAGAGTAGGAAATCCCCTGTAATCCCGACTACTCTGACTGCCGATAATTTTAACGATCATTTCCTTTCAATTGCCGAGTCCCTGGTCCCCTCTAAAACAAATTCTCGGCCTTATACCTGTCCTGACACCCTGATTGATTTCTGTAGAACGCGAACTGCGAGATTTCATCCATTTGCTATTCCACCTCTGGCAGTTCACGAGGTTGGTAAGACAATAAGTTCCATGAAGAATAAAAAATCTTCCGGGCCAGATGAAATAAGCCCCAAAATACTGAAACTATCACTTCCCTATGTTGTAGAAACAATAACTTATGTCTACAATTTATGCATACAGAAAAATGTTTTCCCAAAAGAACTAAAAAAAGCTAAAGTTATTCCCCTACCTAAAACAAAAGATCTGTCCGATGTTAACAATTATCGCCCCATTTCACTTTTGTCTGTCTTAAGTAAACCCCTTGAACGACACATTCATAAGCATCTGTTAGAATACCTGGAAAAACGCAAATTAATCCACCCCCTCCAGTCAGGTTTTCGCCCGAAGCATAGTTGTCATACAGCCTTATCGCGACTTACTGACACGTGGCTAAGTTCAATGAACAAAAGCGAATTCACAGGTGCTGTTTTCATAGACCTTCGGAAAGCTTTCGACATGGTAGATCATGAAATTCTCCTTTCCAAGCTCAGTATATATCTGGATGGTTCATTTTCAAGTAACTGTTTTCATACATCAGACGGCAGTTCTCAGGCATCTATTCATTCCTTTAAAACAACCTCGTTTTTCGCTTCCTATCTTACAGACAGACAGCAGCGCGTGATAGCCAATGGATCTTACTCTTCAAGTGGTTTAGTAACAAGAGGAGTGCCCCAGGGCTCTGTCCTGGGACCTCTTCTCTTTTGCATATTTATCAATGATCTGCCACTACACTTCACGAATGACAGAATTGAATGTGACTTGTTTGCCGATGACGCAACAATCCACACCCCCGATAAGTGTCTGGAGTCTTTAAATGATCGTTTGCAACAGGGACTGAGTGAAATTTCCAAATGGTGTGAAAATAATGCAATGATCCTTAATCCCACCAAAACCGAATGTATGACGATAGCAACCCGTCAGAAGCATCAGCTCAAGCCACTTTCGCTTAGCCTGGAAATCCAAGACCACATCATTACACAAGTAACTGAACATCGCCTACTTGGAGTTATTGTTGATAACCAGGTGAAATGGCAATCTCACATCAATGTTGTTTGTAAAACTGTGTCCAGAAATGTGTTTATGCTGTCTAAGCTAAAATATCTTATTGATGTCGACACTTGCAAACTATTTTACAATGCCCATGTCAAATCCCACATCGATTATGCCTCCACGACATGGGACGGCAGTGGTGACATACACATGAAGAGGCTTAACTCCTTGCATCGCAGGGCAGTGAAGCAGATCCTGCCTGATCCAGCTCTTTCTACTGACCAAAAATTTGAAAAACTAAAAATGCTTCCTCTTGACAAGCACCATCTCTTTAACAAAGGGGTAGTCATGTATAAAATCTGGAATGAAATCCACCCAGAATACTTGTGTAATATCTTCACCAAGGTAGCTTCAGGCTATTCAACATCAAGGCGAAACTTCATCACACCACGCCCGAGGATAGATTTATTTAAAACCGCCCTTGCTTTCTCGGGCGCCTCGTTTTGGAATAAACTGCCAGCGCACATAACACACACTGGTTCACTCCCCTCTTTCAAGGAAAGCCTCTTCAAGTACCTGCTATCTAACAGCTCATTCACTGGTTCGGGTATCTCCATCGCCTAAAGCCTTGATATTAACCTCCGCGCGCACGTGCGTGTATATGGGTGTGTGCGCGCGCGCGCGTGCGTGTGTGTGTGTGTGTGTGTGTGTATGTGTGTGAGAGCATGCGGCGCGAGCGTGCGCGCGTGTTTGATTTCAGTGAAAGAAGGAATTTTAAAGACTATCTCTTTTTTTTTTTTTTTTTTTTTTTCCCCCCGTTCACATTGTTAGTAATCATAATTGGTGCCCTCCATTTTGCCTTATCCATCTCTTTTTGCACGACTTATTATATTATGTGCACTTTCATGTTATCTTAGTAGCTTTGTACCTTTAGCAGATTTGTACCTTTGTAGTTTAGCAACGGCAAGCGTGAAAAATGGCACATGTGCTAACTGCTTCTTCCGTTCAGAAATAAAGTTTCATTTCAATAAAGTTTCATTTCATTTCATTTCTCTCTCTCTCTCTCTCTCTCTCTCTCTCTCTCTCTCTCTCTCTCTCTCTCTCTCTCTCTCTCTCTCTCTCTCTCTCTCTCTCTCTCTCTCTCTCTCTCTCTCTCTCTCTCATACAACTATAACGTATAGGACATTCAAACACTTCAGGAAAGACGAATTTCTATTTGATCTAGAAAATACTCCTTTTAATGACGTGCTCCTGTCCTATGATCCTAATACCGCCCTCAGTATTTGGTACTCTCTTTTCCTAAATGTACTTAATAAACATGCTCCTCTACGCGAGAGGAGGGTAAAATCTAACACTCTTCCTCCCTGGCTTACTCCGGAAATCATGCAGGCGATGGCGCTTAGAAACGATCTACGTAGCAATAAAATGTTCACTGAATATAAGCAACAGCGTAACCGTGTTAAATACATGATCAGAGAGGCAAGAAAAAAGTTAGTTCGTGACACGGTTAAAGACAGCAAAGATACCTCTACTATATGGCGCCTTCTAAACACACTTACTAGGGGGTCTCCAAGTACCGCAACTACCATTCCCACTAATCTTACTGCTGATACATTCAATGACCATTTTCTTTCGATTGCCAAATCTCTAATATCGCCAAGCCAGGATAACACTTATCACCGTTCAAATTTGCTGTCTGAGTTTTGTCAACAAAGAACAATGGGCACAGCCCCCTTCAACATCCCTATGTTAGCTGTTCATGAAGTGGGTTTACTTATAAGTAACCTTCCAAATAAAAAGTCCTCGGGGCCTGATGACATCAGCCCGAAAATACTTAAACTGTCTCTCCCATACATTGTAGAATCCTTAACTTATATTTATAATCTCTGTATCCAGCATAACACTTTTCCTAACGAACTTAAATATGCCAAAGTAATTCCACTTCCAAAAACAAAAGATCGTTCTGATCCTAATAATTATCGGCCTATTTCTTTATTATCTGTTTTGTCCAAACCACTGGAAAGGCACGTTCATAAACACCTGCTTGCTTACCTAGAAAACCGTAAGCTCTTCCACCCTTTCCAATCCGGATTTCGTCCGCAGCATTCATGCCACACAGCACTTACACGCCTTGTTGACACATGGCTCAAGGGTATGAATAAGTCACAGTTAACAGGAGTAGTCTATCTGGATTTTAAGAATGCTTTTGATCTGATTAACCATACTATTCTGACTGCTAAGCTTCACACATACCTCAATAACGGAGACGCAGTTGCTTTTTTCACATCTTACCTTACTAAAAGAAAACAAAAGGTTCTTGTTCATGGCTCATACTCCTCTCTCAAAGATGTAAGCTTCGGTGTGCCCCAAGGGTCTGTACTGGGCCCTCTACTGTTTTGCTTATTTATCAATGATTTGCCTCTACATATTACTTGCCAAGATGTACAATGCGACCTTTTTGCTGACGACACCTCAGTTCATACTACTAGTAAAGATATACAGGTAATTTCCGACAACCTACAACAAAGTCTTCATGAAGTATCAGCTTGGTGTATAAACAATTCTATGGTTGTTCATCCAGCCAAAACGAAATCGATGGTAGTCGCCACGCGCCAAAAACAGCAGATAATGCCTCTATTACTTAACCTTTCACTTAAAGGTAGTCAGGTAGAACAGGTAAATGAACATCGAGTACTGGGGATTAAAATCGACAGTGAGCTAAAATGGCAAGCTCATACAGACGCCTTATGCAAAATAGTAGCCAAAAATCTCTTTATGTTATCAAAACTGAAATATTATACTGATTCAGATACCCGTAAACTATTTTATAACGCTCACATACGTTCTTATATCGATTACGCGTCATCGGTATGGGATGGGTGTAGTGAGGTCCATTTAAAGAGACTCAATTCCCTACACAGACGAGCGGCCAAAATAATCTGCCCTGATCAACACCTTAGCACTGAAGAAAAGCTCTCAAAAGCAGGTCTCCTGCCACTTCAAGATCATTTTAAATATAACAAAGCAATCTTTATGTTCAAAGTGTGGAAACGCAAAACACCTGAGTACATCTCCACTTTGTTCCGTAAGTCTGAGTCCAAGCTTGGAAACATCAGAAAGCTTTTCATAGTCCCAAAACCAAGGATCGATCTATATAAAACTAGCTTATCCTTCTCAGGGGCACTTATCTGGAATGCCCTTCCAGACCATGTAAAATCCGCCTCCTCGCTAGCCTGTTTTAAAAAGGGTCTCTTCAAATATTTTGTGGATCACTCGTAGGGATGACTCAACCACTTGTATTATATGTTTCTTTTTATGCTGGGTCCAATTTATTCCCAATTAAGTCTGTTATCCTTTTCAATTATCATTTGGACTACTTAGCTCTGTCTATGTGTGAAGGGGGGTGGGTGGGGTGGGGGGTGTCTGTGAGTCTATGAGTATGTCTGTCTATGTGAATAGTGTTGTCATCGCTTTGCAAGTATTATGTTTACTTATATGTATGTATATTTGTAGTTAGTCTTGTAGTTGTTAGCAACGGCAGGTTTGTAAAATGGCTGTGTCGATGACGATGTCAATGCCTAAACCGTTGTAAAATAAAGTTTCATTGATTCATTGATTCATTGATTCTCTCTCTCTCTCTCTCTCTCTCTCTCTCTCTCTCTCTCTCTCTCTCTCTCTCTCTCTCTCTCTCTCTCTCTCTCTCTCTCTCTCTCTCTCTCTCTCTCTCTCTCTCTACCTCAGTCTGTCCCTCCAAGGCAAAACCATCAGCCAAGTTACTAAACATCGCCTGCTAGGAGTCACGGTGGACAACCATTTTAGGTTGCAGCCACTCTCTCTCTCTCTCTCTCCTCCTCCTCCAGCCGCCGGCGGGGTAAGACGTGTAAGTCTTAGCTCCGTCGTGCAGCCAACCGTGACGCTTTGGATTGCTTGATATACTGTGTACTATGTGTTTTTCTATGTAAGCTGTGGACTTTCTTATACTTTTTAAACATTATTCCAGTGGACGTGCATACTAACTATCATCACACGGATATCCTAATGCTTGTGTTGTGAGTGTGAGAAGTGTGCAGGACAAAGCACACTATTTTCCCCGGATGATATCATATTGTGTACGTGTGATGCGAGTTGTGCCCAGACTGAAGCCAGTCTTTGTCCGTCGTGCAAGGTAAATCCGATCATACGAACTATCACTTTACGATATTCTTCTCGTAATTTTGAACGCATCGTCATCCACTTTGTTTTCTGGAACTCATTGAATATAGTAGAACTTACGCCTGCCATTGTCTATATTTTTCGTTCAATTATATATTTCATCCCTTGCACTGTCAGTAACTGTGAGGAGTTAGACTGTGACTAGAGCAGTCTATTGCTGAACTTCAGATCTAAGCAGCCAATGTTTGCTTTTCGGCTTACTGACTCTGTGACACGATGCTGTATCGTCTCCACCAGACTCCACTCCTGTCAGCCCTGCAGACACGCTGGCACTTCCTGAGGGGTGTCACAATGTTTGCTGATCCCACCACCCTCCACACCTACCCTTGTTTCTAACTTTCTAAAGTTGGCGCTGAGTGCCCGGTTACAGCATACCACCAAGTCCGAGTCGCGATGGCATCTTCATCCCTCTCTCTAAGTGTCGTGACGCAAGACCCCACCCTCGCCAATCCCTTTAAGAGAGAAAACCCGGTGCTAAAGGACACTGCGTGCGGCCAGCAAACGCGTTTCTACAGCAACGGCCCCAATGGCGTCATCACCCTCAAGCGCTGGCGAACTGCCCTCTACCACCGCTACGTCAACCTGCTCCAGGCAAGAGGCGGTTACACTGTAGTCTGGAGGGACACAGACGCCAGAAATGAACCTGTAGAGTGTGGTGACTCCTACCTGGATTGTTCCAATCCTGACATTCCCGATGACTTGGGAAAAACATTCATACAAATCAGGGGGAAAGCAAAACCAAAAATCACCATCACCCTCTACTTTCACGTGCGTCGCAAGACTGGCGGCACCTGTCTCATTCAGGGACACAACAAGGACACGTGGGTCCTAAGCGAATATGACTCTTTGTGTACATTCGTACAACAGCTGAAAGACGGCTGCGCAGACCCTGCTGACAATGTCCCTGTTGACATGCCGCGTGACCAGTCATGCGATCCCACCATCTCCCCGATAGTATCATTCCCAGACACCCCTCCTCGGGCAATTTTGGACTCATCCCTCCCCTTAATCGGATTGGAGGCTGACGACTCTACCTCCCTATCGCCGATTGTTCAGTCCTGTAACCCTCGGAACAGCTCCGCTAATCTTGTCCCCGAGCCTCTGACCGTGACCACCGTCAGCGCTGTGAGTGACATGACCAGTGACGGCCCGCCTACCCCGCCCTCCATCCCACACCCCTCCTCCAGCGGGCCACATCTACGGGATGATCTCCACTCCACCCTCTCTGATCACTCTGATGTTCCTGCCAGTCAGTCCCTTGCCACTACCCCCTCCACACCCGAACCTGTCCCCTCCACACCAAGTCCTGTCAGCCATATTGTTACCCAAGTGGCGTCTACGGGTGACGTCACCACCGAGGACTTGACCTCGCCCGGGTTACCCGTCTCGTGCACTCAGGTGGATTCTGATTATAGCGAGCTGGTGGTGTCCGGTGTCCGAGACGAAAAGCCGCTTATCATCCTAAAGCTGCAGACCCAACTCTGCAACAGCCAGGCCGCCGTCGAGGCTCTCCATCAAGAGTTGTGTCAGCTGAGAACTGTCACTATGCTAAATATTAAGCAGATTGACAGTAAGGTGTGCGAGTCCGCGGTGAAGATGGCAAATGACCTCCGGATGTTAGAGTCTTGTATGTGTGGCAAGATGTCCCACTTACATGATCAAATGACAAACATGGCAGAATTTCACTGTCTCGTCGACGACACTCTGCAAAGACTGAACTCTGAACAAGGGCTACCTCTGGCCTCTGGCCAAACCCCCCAACTACTAGTGTCAACAACGCCTGAAGGCTCTATGCCCGTAAACAGTGATACAATCATTAGTATGAAGCCTGTGTCCACTACAGCTGGTGATGTGATCCCAGTAAGGATTACCGTTCCTAAGAACAACCCTCCGAGTAGCCAGAAAGAGCAAGCCCCAGGGAGTGCGGTTATTACGGTCAACGTTGCCTCCCCTATCGCAGACAGCCACCGTGAGGGGAGCGGGCCGTCTCAGCCTGGCCAGCGGCAAGGGGGCGGTAATCGGATTGCCGGGAGCCAGCAGCATCGCAAGGACTTTCTTCCGTGCGAGCGGGTCTTTGATCACAACGTAGAGGTAGACACAACCACGCTCGTCATCGGGGACTCCGTCGTGCGAAACTTCAAGGGAGAGAAGATGACCATGTACCAGGGCGAAAAGGTACAGGTCATCTCAATATCCGGCCTGCAAATCTCCCACTTGACTGACTGGCTCAAGCAGCAGCCGCAGCCACCCCGCGTCCAACTGGTCACCTTCCACGTAGGGGTGAACGATTGCAAGACGCATGAAATCACCAGTCAGCAGTGGGAGAGACTGGTCACTTCTTGCAAAGGCGTGTTCCCCAAAGCAAGCATCCAGGCCTCATCCATCTTGCCTGCTGCCCAGGGGAAAAACTCTCGCCTTAACCAACGTATTTCCCCCTCCAACGCAAATCTGTGCCACGTGGCAAAGAAGATGCGCGCTATCTTTGTTGACAATGCGGGCGTGTTCCTAGCCCCAAGCGGTCTTCCCCGGAAGGCGCTGTACCGTGTGGACAACAAAGGCCGACTTGACCCCATTCATCCATCCCACGTGGGAACCCGGAGGCTTGCCGGCAATATCAAGTACGGTGGTCCAGCTGTCAACCAGGCTGATGCAATTACTCACCAGCACAGAAGCTCTCAGGCGACCACTAAGACGAAACTCTACTCAGAGGCCTTAGCTGGTGGTAGCTTGAATGTACAGAGTGGCACTTCCACTTCTGACACTATTGTATCCGGTTCTGCTGGACCCACATCACCAGTACAACTACCTCTACGCCAGGAGCCTCAACCACAGGACCATGAACAACTTCAACAGCAGGAGCAGCTGCAGCTACAACAGGCGCAGCAACAACATTTACAACAGGAGCAGCAACATCTACAACAGATGCCCTTCATGCCGGTTCCTGACTGGCAGCAACTCCAGTACCATCATCTGCTGCAAATACATACCAACTCTTCAACTGCAGCACCCTGGCAACAACCACAGTACCCGGATGGTTGCCATGGTGTGTGGTCGAATCATCGCCCAGCAACCAGTGTATCTGCTTATCCGGTTAATAGTCTGCCACCGTACCACCAGTTATGCCAGGTGCCCACAGCGAATGGTGCCAATGGATACGTCAGCTACTTACGCGGTTGGTAATTCAGTGTCGTGTGATCAGTGATCCTTCACCGTTGTGCTTCGCAGATTTCACCGTGGGTGTGTGAGGCAGTTCATTATTACGTCAGTGTTACGTGTGCTTCTTTATATACGGTTCTTCTGCGTTCGCTTGTGATTTATTCCAAAGCAGTGTGCCTCAAATTCTGTGATTTTCTCGCCTGGTTTGATTACCAAAGCTCCGCTAAGTTTTCATTGTGACAGTACGGTTTCAAGTGTTCAGCCTACGATACTTCACATCGCAGGCTACACCATTTGTTCATTTATTTAGACAGCTTGCGCAGCATTAATACGTGGATACACTATTAATCAAAAGCGATCTTCATTTGATAACGCTGTGTTGGACACCATTTGTGACGTTTTGATACGAGGTGCTATAACTTCAGCCGCGCTTTACTGCATTGAAACTTTATTCCCTATTCCCTCTGTTTATATATTTTTTGTATTGTGTTGCACTTCATTTGGGAAAGTTAAAATTCAACATGACCCATAATGCTCAGACACACGGAAGCCTTCAAACTGGTCACTTGAACATCTACCATCTTTTTAACAAGGTGGCCGATTTGAATGTTTTTCTAAACTCGTCTGAACCATTCCACCTGTTTGGTCTTAGTGAGACGCGACTTAACTCCGACATAAGCGATGAAGCCGTTCACATACCTAACTTTAGCATCACTCGACGTGACCCTCGTGTACTTGGTCAGACTGGGCTTGCCGTTTACATCCATAACTCAGTCCAACATTTAGTAAAAAGGCGTGAGGACATAGAAACTCCGGAAGTTGAGTGCATTTGGTTGGAATTTAGGGCTCCAAAAACTAAACCCGTCTTCATCGGCTTTTGTTATCGTAACCCATCAGCCAAGTTTGAATGGTACGACGATTTCTTGCATGCAGTAGAAAAAGTTGGCCTACCTAACTGTGATGCGTTGCTACTAGGCGACTTTAACATAGATATGTTAAAGCCCCATACCGCGTGGGATTGCATCACCACACAAACCGGCTTAGAACAATTAGTTTCGGCCCCTACTAGGATCACAAAAACAACCGCAACACTCATTGATCACATTTACACCAACCGTCCCCTTAGTGTGTTCAATGTTAGTGTTCCTGACCTCAGCATCAGTGATCACTTTCCTACTGTGTGTTCCTGGTCAACAAAACTGCCAGTGCATCGTAAGAACGGGCACACAACTATAACGTACCGCTCATTTAAACAGTTTAATCAGTCTGCTTTTCTAGCAGACCTTGATCAAACACCATTTAATGTCGTTAATAACGAAACTGACCCTGAAAAGGCTCTGACTATTTGGTATCGACTCTTTACAAGAGTACTTAACAAACACGCCCCTTTACGGCAAAAGCGGGTAAAAAAACACACGTTACCGCCTTGGCTAACGCAAGGAATAATTGAAGCTATGAAATTGAGAAATGACTTAAGAAGACACAAGCTATTTAACGAATACAAAAAACAACGTAACCGTGTCAAGTCTATGGTACGCAGGGCTCAAAAGTCTCTCTTTGAACGAATGATTAAAGAAGACAGAGATACTGCCGCACTCTGGCGCGCAGTTAATCTCATCACCCGAGGTAACAGCAAGAAATCGTCAGCCATTCCTTCTAGTATTACTGCAGACATCTTTAACAAACATTTTTTGTCTGTTGCCGAGTCAATCATACCCTCAAGCGGAAAAACGTCTTACACATGCCCGGAGTCCCTGCTTAACTTCTGTAAGCAGAAGACTAAGGACAAACCCCCCTTCTCTATACCGCCTCTAGCTGTGTATGAAGTAGGAAAACTGATCGGGTCACTGAAAAACAAAAAATCATCGGGACCTGACGAGATCAGTCCTAAAATCCTGAAACTGTCCCTTCCCTATACAGTAGAATCGTTAACGTATATTTATAACTTATGCATCCAACAAAATATATTTCCATCAGAACTGAAGCAAGCCAAGGTTATCCCTTTGCCTAAATCAAAAGATCTGTCTGATGTTAATAACTATAGACCCATCTCAATATTATCCAGCCTTTCCAAACCTCTTGAAAGACACGTGCACAAACACCTTTATCAATATTTGGAGAGTCGTAGTCTATTGCACGTATTTCAGTCCGGCTTTCGCCCCAAGCATTCTTGCCACACGGCACTAACAAGACTTATTGATGCGTGGCTAGCATCCATAAATAACTCCCAAATAACTGGGTCGATCTTTATTGATTTTAAGAAAGCTTTTGACCTTGTAAATCATAACATTCTTTTGTCAAAACTTCAAGCATATCTTTGCAATGCAGGTGCTGTCTCATTGTTCACTTCATATTTAAGCAGAAGGAAGCAAAGAGTACTGTTAAATGGATCCTACTCCTCGTATGGTCACGTCAAAAGCGGCGTGCCTCAGGGCTCTGTCCTCGGGCCATTGCTGTTCTGCATATTTATCAATGACCTTCCACTACATATTAGTTGCCGCGATATTTCTTGTGACATGTTTGCTGATGACTGCACACTACACACTCCTCACAAAAATGTAGCTGCAATTAACACGCGTCTGCAGGAAAGCCTGCGCGAGGTCACCGACTGGTGTCATTCCAACTCCATGTCCCTGAATCCGTCAAAAACAGAATGCATGGTTATAACCACACGTCAAAAGCACCAGCTATGCCCGCTCTCTCTTAGTCTGTCTATAAACGGCAGCCCAATTGAGCAAGTATCACACCACCGCCTCTTGGGGGTCACTATAGATGATCAGCTTAAATGGCAACTGCATATTAATAATGTGTGCAAAAGAGTTTCCAGAAGCCTGTATATGTTGTCAAAATTGAAAACAATTACTGACACAGATACGCGTCTTCTTTTCTACAATGCTCATGTCAAGTCGCACATAGACTATGCATCAACAGTGTGGGATGGTTCTAGTGATGTACATTTGAAGAGGCTGAACTCCCTACATAGGAGAGCTGCTAAGCTTATATTTCCCGATCCCGAACTCTCAACTGACGAAAAGCTTAAAACTTTAAAAATTCTCCCTCTATCCCAGCACTTTCAGTTCAATAAAGGTGTATTGATGTACAAGCTGTACAAGCAATCATGTCCACTGTACTTGAGTTCTTTTTTCTCAGAACGGACATCTGTAGCTTCTAGACATGGACAACAATTCAAAGTACCCCTGCCGCGTATTGATTTATTCAAAACCAGCTTGTCATTCTCGGGAAGTTCATTCTGGAATTCTATTCCTGCAGAAATTAGAAACGCAAAGACGCTCACCTCATATAGGGACAGCCTCTTCAAACACCTAGAATCTCTGACGTAATCAAATCATTACAGTATTGGGATAACTTACACGTGTGTTCAGATGTGTACATGTGCGTGCTTGTGTGTGTGTGTGTGTATGTATGTGTGTGTGTATGTGTGTGTATGTGTGCGAGAGAGAGAGAGAGAGAGAGAGAGAGAGAGAGAGAGAGAGAGAGAGAGAGAGAGAGAGTCCCTTTTTCCCATAGCCGTACCATAATATTTGAATGCCAAAGAGTACCTTTGAATACTGCATGTACTGTGTATAATGTTTTTGCCTTCATATGTGTGTGCTCGATATGTTGGGCGCGCGCTCGCGTATGTGTGTGTGTGTGTGTGTGTGTGTACTGTATGTGTGACTCTGTGTGTGTGTGTGTGTGCGCGTGCGTGCATGCTGTGTGTGTGTGTATGTGTGTGTGTGTGTCGGCGTGAGAGAGAGAGAGAGAGAGAGGGGGGGGGGGGGAGAGATAGCACCTGCATTCATATTTGCCCTTGCTGTATGAACTTTAATGTACTTAATGATTCTTTGTTTATTGCTTTACTTTGTATTTTTACTCATTTTATACTTTTGTGCGTACGCGTATGCGGGTAGGTATGTCTGGAGTGCGTGTCCGAGAGCGTGTGTTTGTTTTTGTGCGTATGTGCCTGAGTGCGTGCGTGTGTAAGTGTGTGTGTGTGTGTGTGTGTGTGTGTGTGAGTGTTCGTGCGTGTGTGCATGCGTACTGAATTGCGGTGTACATGTGTGTGTGTGTGTGTGTGTGTGTGTGTGTGTGCGTGCGTGCATGCGCGGGTTGCGATGTGCATGCGTGCGTACCTGAGTGCGTGTGTGGGTATGTGTGTGTGTATGTGCGTGGTGCGTGCGTGCGTGAGCGAATGTAGCAGTGCATGCAGCAGTGTGTGGTATGTGTATGTTTACATGTCTATGTCACTTATGTAGTAGATGTAGCAACGGCAAGTTTGAAAACTGGTCCTGTTACCAATAACTTCTACCGTTGGAAAATAAAGGTTCATTGTTCATTGTTCATTGTTCTCTCTCTCTCTCTCTCTCTCTCTCTCTCTCTCTCTCTCTCTCTCTCTCTCTCTCTCTCTCTCTCTCTCTCTCTCTCTCTCTCTCTCTCTCTTACGTGAGTAATACCCTAAGAAAACCTATTATCGGAAATGGGACCCGTCTTAGAAGGCCACTGTGACTATGCATCCTCGTTGTGGGACGAATGCAGTGAACTTCACTTTAAAAAAACTAAACTCGCTGTATCGTCGTTCAATTAAGTTAATTATTCCTAACCCTACTTCCACGGACGAGAAAATAAAATCCCTTGGCCTGCTTACACTAAAGGAACAACTCAAATTTAACAAATGCGTCCTCATGCACAAAATATTTCATTTTCAAGCCCCGGAATATCTGCGCATGATATTTAACTTCAGCCCTCGGCATCACCTACATACGAGGAATGACTTGCTTCACTTACCCCGCCCACGGATAGATCTCTACAAGTCAAGCCTTCTATGTTCTGGTAGTTCTGTCTGGAACTCATTGCCATTAAACATTAAATCATTTTCCGATAAAACCCATTTTAAACGTGCATTGCACACTCACTTCCAATCAGCGTGACCTCACAGTTTGCCATATAAGAATAATACTGCTGATAACACGTAAACGTCAAATCTTTTTTCTTTCTCCTTACATTTGCTAACTGATCATCTATTGTCTTGTCGGTGTCTCTATACGCTATTGATGCTGCTGGTTCTATGACACTGTCTTAGATGAGTATAATATTAATGCTGTGCACGCGTTTCGTTCTCTTGCTTTTTTGCATCGGAGGCAGTTACAAATTCTCCATTGTCATTTTGTTTCCTCCTTTCGATGATTCCCCTATTGTGGTTTTTTTTTTCCCCCGTAGTTTTGCTTCCTCATCTTATTATTATTATTATTATTATTATTATTATTATTATTATTATTATTATTATTATTATTATTATTATTATTATTATTATTATTATTATTATTATTATTATTTTATTATTATTATTATTATTATTATTATTATTTGCATGCTATGTTTCTTTTTCTGTTGTGTTCTCTTTTATTTACAGGACAGCTTGTAAGACAGGCATTGAGTTGCCTAATTCCTTTATCCTGAATTAAAAAAAAAAGATTCATCATCTCTCTCTCTCTCTCTCTCTCTCTCTCTCTCTCTCTCTCTCTCTCTCTCTCTCTCTCTCTCTCTCTCTCTCTCTCTCTCTCTCTCTCTCTCTCTCTCTCTCTCTCTCTCTCTCTCTCTCTCTCTCTCTCTCTCCCCATGGCAATCAGCGATCACTCTTTTCGGGCTAAAGCAGCTGATTAAATCTCCAACGTGAGTATCACGCTCTGCTGCCACCATCATCGACTACATTTACACTAATAACCCAACAGCAATAGCGGAAACTAATGTTTCTTCATTAGCCGTCAGTGACCACTTTCCCATCGCCTGTACATGGTCGTGTAATCTGCCCGCAAAACAAAGTCGGGACCAGCACTCGTACATAACGGACAGATCGTTTAAAAAGCTTAATACGAATGCTTTCTTACATAATCTAAGCTATGCAGGATTTGATCAAGTGTATAACTGCACTGACCCTGATAATGCGCTCACTATTTGGCTTGATCTGTTCCTCGGGGTGCTGAATAAACACGCGCCGCTAAGAAGGAAGCGAGTCCGACGCCCCGAACCTACCTCCTGATAACGGAGGAAATCAAACAAACTATGGAGGCACGAAACACCGCTAAACGAGAAAAGAACTTCCCTGAGTTTAAACGTTTGCGTAACAAAGTTAAGTACTTAGTTCGAGAATCTCAAAAGTCATTTGTTGAAAAGACAATTGAGAACGGAAAAGCTCCTGCTTCTGTTTGGACTGCTTTGAATACTCTAGCAAGCAACACGCGCAGGCAGACTCATATCATTCCACACCAATTCTCTGCGGAAAGCATAAACAATTGCTTTCTCTCAGCTCCAGAACAGCTACTTACTTCCAACAGCCCTGATCCGTCAGCGTATGTAATATCGGATCAACTGTCCATGTTTTGCTAGGAACGATTATCGTCCGATGATACGTTTGGTATCCCCTTTATTGCTGTTCACGAAGTCGGGCGTTATATAACGTGCCTTAAGAACAAGACATCTGCTGGTGTGGACGGTATAAATGGTTATATACTCCACATATCACTGCCTTATATTGTTGAAACCCTCACTTACATTTTTAACTTATGTATACAGTATAATACTTTTCCTGTGGCGTTTAAAAAAGCAAAAGTTGTTCCTATAGCCAAGACCAAAGATACTACTGATGTAAATAACCTTCGTCCCATTTCTCTTCTGTCTGTTTTATCAAAACCCCTTGAGAAGCATATTCAAAAGCATCTCCTCCAGTACCTCGAAGAACGGTCCTTGTTAAATAAGTTCCAGTCCGGGTTTAGACCCAAACACTCATGCCACTCAGCATTAGTATGTATGGTTGATTCATTGCTAGATAACATCAACAATAACAAAATGACTGGCACGGTATTCTTGAACGTGAAAAAAAGCGTTCGATCTGATAAATCATGAAATCTTGCTGAGGAAACTTTATGTTTATTTCAACAACAACAGCCCGTCAGCCCTTTCATTCTTTAACTCTTATCTTTCTGCGAGAAGCTGTCTATGTAAATGGTAACTATTCCACAGAGGGTAAGGTAGGGCTTGGTGTTCCTCAGGGTTCGGTTCTGGGCCCATTGTTATTCTGTATCTTTATTAATGATTTACCACTACACATCACATGTGCTAGTGCTGAGTGTGACATGTTTGCTGACGATTCGACGCTACATGCATCGGGTAAAACTGTAGCTGACATAACCAGCAGCCTCCAGCAGAGCCTACAAGAAGTCTCTGAATGGTGCAGCAGAAATAGAATGATAGTCAATCCAGCTAAAACAAAAAGCATGCTAGTCACAACACGTCAGAAACATCAGCTGCAACCCGCGCCTCTAAACCTCTCATTTGAAGCTGTCCCCATAGAGCAAGTACAGCAGCACCGTTTACTAAGTGTAATTGTAGATAACCAACTTAGTTTGCAGCCTCATCTCATACACACCGGAAAGACAATTTCAAAGAAATTATTTTACTGTCTAAACTGAAAGCGGTCATTAATCTGAACACGCGTAAACTATTTTTTAATGGATACATTAAGCCCCGCTTTGATTATGCCTCAACAGTTTGGGATGGCTGCAGCGAGGTCCAGTTCAAGAAAATAAATTTGATATACAGAGCAGCCAAACTTATTATTCCTAGCTCATCTCTACCCACTGAGGTGAGGCTCGAGGCAGCTGGACTCCTTCCTCTTGACAAACACTTAGTATTTAACAAGTGCGTACTAGTGCACAAAGCTCTTAACGGTAAGGCCCCCGGCTACTTATCGGAACTCTTTACTCTTACTGAGAAGAGATACAGCACCTCTCGGAGCAACCTGAGCATAAAACGGCCCCGCATTGATTTGTATAAATCCAGTTTGTCATACTCAGATGGTTTCCAGTGGAATTCCCTTCCTCTGCATCTACAACAAGTTAATTCCCTAGCTGCGTTTAAAGCAAAACTGTACAAGCACTTATCCAAGGCAACGTAAATTTTATTACCTCGCGTTGTCTAAACATAATATATTTTAATTTCTTTTTATGCAACTATTATTTTTTATCATACCATTTGCGCTCACGTGCCGTTTGTGGGGGTGCTTCCCGTATAGACCTGGTCAGGGTATGCAGTGCCGGTGCACAGTTTATTCAAGCGATGTGCTTAGAATGTCATTCGAGTGAAAATATACTTGTGGCGTGCCCCCCGGGTGGGAGGTTCTGAGGAGGGCTCCCGCAAACGGATATTATGACACATGCTAAATGTTAAATCATTGTTGCTGTTTGTAGTGTTGTTGGAATTCGCATTACTTTCGATGTTGTGATGATTTTGTGAGTGTAATGTAGCTTTGCCTGTTATTCATATGTCAGTAGATGTAGCAAGGACAGATTGGAAGAAAGGCCTATGCGCCTAATATCTCAATCCTTGATAAATAAAGTTTCAGTCAGTCAGTCAGTCAGTCAGTCAGTCTCTCTCTCTCTCTCTCTCTCTCTCTCTCTCTCTCTCTCTCTCTCTCTCTCTCTCTCTCTCTCTCTCTCTCTCTCTCTCTCTCTCTCTCTCTCTCTCTCTCTCTCAGTCTGTCCCTCCAAGGCAAAACCATCAGCCAAGTTACTAAACATCGCCTGCTAGGAGTCACGGTGGACAACCATTTTAGGTTGCAGCCACACATCAGTAATGTCTGTAAAATTGTCTCTAAAAAATCTCTACTTTTTAGCAAAACTTAAACACATAACTGATATGGAGACGCGTCAACTGTTCTTCAACGCCCATATTAGATCACATGTAGACTATGCCTCTACTGTGTGGGATGGTTCGAGCGACGTTCAGCTGAAAAGATTGAACTCTCTACATCGGAGAACTGCCAAACTAATACTCCTTGATCCCAGCTTAGCTACTGACCAAAAATTCCCAGCCTTAAAAATTCTGTCCCTGAAAGATCATTTAACTTACAATAAGGGAATGGTTATGTTCAAGGCATTAAACGATAAGCTACCCCGATATATCATAACGCTATTTACCGCCCAGTCATTAACATACATCCGACCGCCTCTATATCTATCAAACATACCAGCAGATATAGGAGAAATAAGAGTTTCAACTCTCGTGGACCCCTGGGTTTGTCAAAATTGGCCGCCGAAGACAACCCAGTGCAAATCATTGTCGACCAATGCGATTGCGATTTTTAAGGGACAAGGACTTCCAGCTATCGCTGATTTCGTCCGGGTTTTTTGTCGACCACTGAATATCTCTTCATTTATACCAACGAAAACCCGTAAACATTCAACAGCGCCTCACCGGTGCGCCTTCAGATAATACAATTTGCGTCTTCAGACCAGGTTTTGCCACCCGTGACCGACCGTGTATTGTCAGGCCAGGTGTGTGCTAATCTGTGCGTTGTCTGTTGGCGATTAGTCTTTGTGTGGTGTCAGCTAGAGTGATGGCAAGATGGGCCCGAACACAAGGTCCAAGCTAGGCTTCACACAGACAAACGTAGAGAGGATAAGACGAACTCTGGACCCCATTCAGATCGCTTACCATACGGACCATACGAAGCTACCAGTGTGGCAAAAGGTGTTAAATCTACGCTACGTTGACGAATTTCGGCCTCAAGGTGTTTCAACAACCTAGGAGGATTATGGAGAACACCATACCATTTATGAAAACCTAATTGACCCAGATTTGAGTAGTCTGCCCAAAGACCCTGTGCATTCAACTATACGGCTGATAGACGGTAGGCGGCAACTACTTGTCATCCATGTGTATTACACAACAGCAAGTTTCCTGGTGCAGGGCCGGTCCTGCCGCCAGTGGTTGGACAGGGAGTTTGCGGCACTGAGAGACATCGTAAACGCCTTGGCCACCCAGTCTGGACACAGTCAGTTGGCGCTGCCGTCTGGAGTTGACTCTGCACTGCCAGTGGACCATGACTCATTGACCAACACTGAGATGGACGACACCGTCAGCCCCACCGGCAAGGACAAGGCCATCAGCGGCAGCTGTGCTCGCGCTGTCATCACAACTCTCGTCGGCGACAGTAGCACCACCATCAATACCAGCGACAGCGTCATCAGTACTGGTACTTCTGACGTTGGCATCACCGACAATCCCACCACCATCACAACCAGTGACAACGTCGACAGTGTTAGTGCTGCCGATACGTTTGACATCGGCAGCACTGGCACCACCATCAGCGACAGCGTCAACAGTGCTTGTGCTGCCGATACGTCTGAAATCGGCAGCACTGGCACCACCATCAGCGACAGCGTCAACAGTGCTGGTGCTGCCGATACGTCTGCCATCGGGAGCACTGGCACCACCATCAGCGACAGCGTCAACAGTGCTACTGCTGCCAATACGTCTGACATCGGCAGCACTGGCACCACCATCAGCGACAGCGTCAACAGTGCTACTGCTGCCAATACGTCTGACATCGGCAGCACTGGCACCACCATCAGCGACAGCGTCAACAGTGCTGGTGCTGCCAATGCGTCTGACATCGGCAGCATCTGACATCGGCAGCACTGGCACCACCATCAGCGACAGCGTCAACAGTGCTAGTGCTGCCAATACGTCTGATATCGGCAGCACTGGCACCAACATCAGCGACAGCGTCAACAGTGCTTGTGGTGCCGATACGTCTGACATCGGCAGCACTGGCACCACCATCAGCGACAGCGTCAACAGTGCTGGTGCTGCCAATACGTCTGACATTGGCAGCATCTGACATCGGCAGCACTGGCACCACCATCAGCGACAGCGTCAACAGTGCTAGTGCTGCCAATACGTCTGACATCGGCAGCACTGGCACCAACATCAGCGACAGGGTCAACAGTGCTTGTGGTGCCGATACGTCTGTCATCGGCAGCACTGGCACCACCATCAGCGACAGCGTCAACAGTGCTGGTGCTGCCGATATGTCTGTTTTTGGCAACACTGGCACCACCATCAGCGACAGCGTCAACAGTGCTGGTGCTGTCAATACGTCTGACATCGGCAGCACTTGCAACACCATCAACGACAGCGTCAACAGTACTGGTGCTGCCAATACGTTTGACATCGGCAGCACTGGCACGACCATCAGCGACAGCGTCAACAGTGCTGCTGCTGCCAATACGTCTGACATCGGCAGCACTGGCACCACCATCAGCGACAGCGTCAACAGTGCTACTGCTGCCAATACGTCTGACATCGGCAGCACTGGCACCACCATCAGCGACAGCGTCAACAGTGCTACTGCTGCCAATACGTCTGACATCAGCAACACTGGCACCAGCATTAGCGACAGCGACAACAGTGCTGGTGCTGCCAATACGTCTGACGCCGGCAGCACTGGCACTACCATCAGCGACAGCGTCAACAGTGCTTGTGCTGCCAATGCCTTTGACGTGGGCAGCACTAGCACCAACGTCCCCATCAGCAACAGCGTCAACAGTGCTGGTGCTGCCAATACGTTTAACACCGGCAGCACTGGTACCAGCATCGCCACCAGCGACCATGACAGCAGTGTTCCCTCTGCCAGTACAACAGACGCCGGCGGGGCTGGCACTCATCCATCTGCTCCTGTTGCTGCAGTGTCCACTGATTATGCGTGCCAGACAGTCTGCCCGGTAGTACTCAACCCTGACCCCCTGGCTGTTGAGCGCCTGATGGCGGAGATATCGGCTCTCCGATCCGCCGTTGGGGAGATCCGCACTCGTACAACATCGAGGTGGATTCGCTGCACACGGAGATTAGACACCTGCGTGAGCGGATCACCCAGCTGGAGGGGGAGAATGATGGCCAGAGAAGCGACAGAAAAAGCGGCAAGAAGAACCGGTCACCCCCGTCCAACACTCGGCCCAAGCAAGCGCTCGAAAAGTCGCCAACCTCAACGACAACTTCTGAGTCCCCGCGTGCATCTCCGCTAACCCCCGAGCGCAAAGAGCCGGCACCAAAACGACCATCTTTAGATACCGACAAAGCCACCGACCTTTCTGCACTCCAAAACCCAAAGCCCAGCACCCAGACGCTACTACTCGGCGATTCGATACTACGCGGCCTTCATGGAGACCTGATGTCTGTCACTGGCACAGACAAAGCGCAGGTCGTGTCAGTGTCAGGCCTCGACAGAGCTGGCATCCTCCAGCACCTTCACGATACCGACCCCACGAATGCAGTCACCACAGTCGTCATGCGTGTCGGCATCAATGACTGTAAGCGTGGGTTCATCATCGGCAAGAAGGGCTGGAAGAATGTGATTTCTGCTGCCAGACGAGTCTTCCCCAAGGCAGAAATCTTCATCTCATCCATCCTGCCCACGATCAACGAACGTCAGCAGCCGGATCCATGCGTCACAGACACCAACCTTTGTCTCAGGGAGGTGTGCCACTCGCTGAAGGTAAACTTTATTGACAACGACCAAGTGTTTTACACAAGAACCGGCTAGGTAAAGAGCGTGTGGTTTAGAGACGCCATCCATCCGAACAAGCGGGGCACCAGTGCTCTCGCTTTAAACATCAAGCGGGCGTACTCTGGCCGTACCTCCAACAACGTAACCCGCCCCAATGAGGCTAGACACCAAAACCCACACCGCCACGGACAGCTAAATGTACCCGGGCATGGCGGTAAAAATGGGCATCCCGGCCCTAGAGACCAAGGGCCTCAACACAGTCAGCGCCCTCAGCACGCAGCCAGTTCAAGCTTGGCGCCCCGATTCCGCCAGGAGCAGGCTGTGACGAAAGTCTTCAGAATGGCGCCCAGATTCCACCAAGAGCAGGCTTTTGCAAAAGACTCTAGTCAGCACGATCCGAACCATGCTGACCGTACACCAGCGCCGTTTGAGTATGGCGGTGGATCAAAGGCCGGGGCTGCTCCAGAACACAAGCCACAGCAGCCCGGCTATGATCGCACATCAACACTCATGTGCGCCCCTTCCTACATGGCAGGCGGTCGACCTGTGTACCCCTACCCGTACCCCAAACCCCCAACTTTCCCCTATCCCCCGCCGCCCCCACCCCCTGAAGTGCCGCAGCTTAGTGAGAGTGACTGTGCCGCCTTGTTTTCGCTTCTTCATAAGTTCAGGCCACGCGCCGGAAATTTGTAGTCCCCGATCACTATTAGTGCCAGTGGGACATTAAAATGAAGATAGTCAGTCCGGAAATTAGGACACGCGTCCCTAGGTGATAGCCATTTCGACATTCTTTGTTAAAGTTCCACTGTGCGCGTTTTGTGGACCAATTATTGACAGCAATTTCCAATCTGCTATTATCATTTCCCGATTTAATATACTTTTTTCACTTAGCGATTTTAAAATTATTATAGTTGTACCATTTTCTTAGACTTAATTTTTTTTTTTATTTCTTCTTATTTTTAAGTCGTCAAATTAGCTTCGTGTATTATGAACTTTGTCGCAGGTGAACGTGCATAGTTCCTTGACAAGTCATTTTTCATTTGTTTTCTTTTATAGTTGCTGACTTTGTTATTTTTTGCTGACATAACCAAGCACGAAAACCGTAAACATTCTGCTGAACATAGACTAAGCGCGTGATAAACATTGTGTTTCTTTGCCGTGTATTCTTTTATTGAGCTTATTTAAAGCATTCTATAGATATTGATATTAGTTGTTGTTTTTTTTCTGACCATATTTGTATTATATCTTTCGCTACATTTGCGTTTTTACCGACATGCACAATCGTAATCTAAATACTGTTCATCAACGAACAGACGAACTGAGAATTGGCCATCTTAACATATACCATCTAGTAAACAAGGTGCCCGATTTATCTGTGTTCCTAAACACGCTCTTACATTTTCATATTTTTGGTGTGTCCGAGTCAAGGCTTAAAAGTTCAATAAGGGATAACTCCATTTCTGTCCCAAATTTCTCAGTACTCCACAGAGATGCCTCAAGCCCACAACACACTGGACTAGCTGTATATATACATAATTCAATACTTGGTAACGTCAAACGGCGACAAGACTTAGAGTCAGCTCAAGTGGAAAGCTTGTGGGTAGAAGTGAAGACATCTAAATCACCCCCCGTCCTCATTGGCTTTATTTATAGAAATCCTGCAGCCAGCTGGGACTGGTATGATGACTTCGTAGCAATGATGGATAACGTAAATCAAAATAAAGCTGACGTTGTTCTTTTGGGCGATTTTAATATTGATCTTTTTAAATCTAAAGGGTCCAATGCTGCATGGGCGTCAACAACAGCACTATTCAGTTTAGAACAGTTAATTAAAAACCCCACTAGAACCACATGTACATCTTCAACCCTGATTGATCATATTTATGTCACAAATGATGATACAATATCAACTGTACGTGTTCCCTCCTTAGCTGTCAGTGACCATAACCTAGTATGTTGCACAGTCTCCATGAAACTAGACAAAGAGAACAAAAAGAGACATAAAACAATTAAATATCGTTTTTACAAAACATTTAATAGCGACGACTTTCTGCGGGAAATGCGCAATACTCCTTTCAGGGACCTGTATAACCACACGTCTCCTGACAGTGCCCTGTCGTACTGGATGGATCTATTCCTTGGAGTCCTAAATAAGCATGCACCCATACGAGAAAAACGAGTTAAGCACTCTACCCTGCCACCCTGGTTAACAGTAGATGTCAAAAAGGCTATGTCATTTAGAGACAAACTTAAGAAAGAAAAACAGTTTGATGAATATAAGAAACAACGAAATCGTGTTAAATACTTAGTGAGAGCGTCAAAAAAAATGTTCTTCCAGGAAATGATTAGGGACAAAAAAGATACAGCATCGGTGTGGAAAGCCCTGAACGTTATAACAAAGGGTAAATCGGCCCCTGAAATACCATCCCATTTGTCAGCTGATATATTAAATAATCACTTCCTATCGACAGCTGAAACACTTGCTCAGTCAGCTTAGTAACGCAGAGTACCAAGTTCCTAGTGTACTGGAAAAATACTGTGAGGCCAAAAATATACTGCAGACATTCATCATTCCTGATATTACCGTCGCTGAAGTCGGCAAATTCATCTCTAGCATGCCGAACAAAAAGCCCACCGGGATGGATGGTATAGAGAACAAAATTCTGAAAATGTCACTAACATATACGGTAGAGGCACTCACTTATATCTTTAACCTCTGTATAAAACACAGCACGTTTCCAACTATTTTCAAAGAGGACAAGGTAATTCCAATCCCTAAATCAAAAGATCTTGAAGATGTCAATAACTACCGTCCTATCTCACTTTTGTCGGCCCTGTCAAAGTCCCTTGGAAAACACATACAAAAACACCTCCTCGATTTTTTTACAAAAGGGCAATGTCATAAATATTCATCAGTCCGGCTTTAGACCGAAACACTCATGTCAGTCAGCACTGGCACACATTGTAGACAGCTGGCTGGAATCAATAAATAAAAACCTGATGTCTGGAGCTGTTTTCTTAGACCTACAAAAAGCATTTGATCTTGTCGACCATGACATTCTCTTAAAGAAGCTAGCAGCATACCATATAAGTGAAACTGCCATAGCATTATTTAGATCATACCTACAAGACAGAAAACAAAAGGTATATACCCATGGAAAATACTCTAAACAAGGACAAGTTAACTACGGTGTCCCCCATGGATCGATCTTGGGACCTCTTCTATTTATAATATTCATTAATGATTTGCCTTTGCATATTACTAACACTGATGTTAATTGCAACCTGTTTGCGGACGATACGAGCCTCCATGTTTCGGGTTTAAAAAAAAACAGCTGTCATTAACATTAGCTTACAAAGTAGTCTCAGCGAGGTTTCCAACTGGTGTAGAGAGAATCATATGGTTCTTCATCCAGGAAAAACAAAGAGTATTTTAATCACTACACGACAAAAACACCAACGCCGACCACAGCCGTTACATTTACAACTGAACGCTAAACCGATAGAACAAGTCACAGAGCGTAAATTCTTGGGAATACACGTTGACGAACAATTATGTTGGGAGACGCATATAAATACAGTCTGTAAAATCATTGCTAAAAACACTTTCCTGTTGTCCCAGCTTAGACAAGTAACGGATACACATACTCGTAAACTGTTTTTTCATGCCCATATCAAGTCTCACGTTGATTGTCTCCACAGTGTGGGACGGTTGTAGTAATGTTCACATGAACAGGTTAAACTCTATATATAAAAGAGCTGTCAAAATGATAGATACGCGGCCCATTCCTACCATAGACAAATTTAGACATCTAAACATTCTCGGCCTGCATCAACAACTTAATTTTAACAAATGCATCCTCATGCACAAGATATTAAATAACATGACACCGCAGTATCTAACCACCAAATTTGTGCCACAGCAAGAACGCGAACGGACCTCAAGGAAAAATACTTTACCCCTACCTCTGCCTAGAATTGACCTCTTTAAAACTAGTTTATCCTTTTCCGGACTGTTTGAATGGAACACTATTCCTGCACATTTGAAGACTATAGCCTCGCTTGGAATATTTAAAACGAAACTTTTCGATTACCTGATGAGCCAAACATAACAACACTGGGCATTTAAACAAACCCTGATGGTTAATGCTTTCATGTAATATATGCATTTATCTATATTGTTTGTGTGTGTGTGTGTGTGTGTGTGTGTGTGTGTGTGTGTGTGTGTGTGTGTGTGTGTGTGTGTGTGGTATAAGATGAATGTTGAGTGTTATTATTATTTTGTGTAATTTTATTTTCAATTTTATTGTTGCATGAAATAATATGTAAATATAATTCTTTATTATTATTATTATTATTATTATTATTATTATTATTATTATTATTATTATTATTATTATTATCTTTTAATATATTTTATGTTGTAGATGTTAGCAACGGCAAGTTTGTAAAATGACGATTAGTTTCTGTCAAAACTTGTTACCGTTGATAAATAAATAAACATCATCATCTCCTCTCTCTCTCTCTCTCTCTCTCTCTCTCTCTCTCTCTCTCTCTCTCTCTCTCTCTCTCTCTCTCTCTCTCTCTCTCGCTCGCTCTCTCTCTCTCTCTCTGTTTTGTAGTGTGTAGCAAGGACAAGAATGAAAAAAGGTCTGCGCACCTATTCTTTTATCCTTGGAAAATAAAGTTTTATTCATTCATTCATTCATTCATTCATTCATTCATTCATTCATTCTCTCTCTCTCTCTCTCTCTCTCTCTCTCTCTCTCTCTCTCTCTCTCTCTCTCTCTCTCTCTCTCTCTCTCTCTCTCTCTCTCTCTCTCTCTCTCTCTCTTGTTCCCAAGAGCGGGAACTGCACTGGCCGGATGAAATCGGCTACACCGGGAAAAGGTGCAGTCCTCGTCAGCAATGATCGGCCAGCTACGTCCTCTACACATAATGACTTCCTCTCATCATGCGAACAGCTTCTCCAGCAGCCTATCATGGACGAGGTTGCCTTCCTCTTTGTTGGAGACTCCGTGCTCCGTCCAGTTGATGTCTACAGGATGGTGCCGGCAGGCAGTAGAGTCCAAAAATGTGCAGTCCCTGGTCTACAAATTGCTGACATTGAGAAGTGGGTAACTACCCAGCCAGGCCCACATCACCACGTGCAGCATCTCATCATCCATGTTGGGGTTAATGACTGCACTGACAAGTCAGCTGTGGAGGAACGCAGGTGGTCCCATCTCCTTCAGACATGCAAGAAAGCCTTTCCCGCTGCCAGACTACACATGTCTTCCATAGTACTTGCGAAAGGTGCACACCCAAAAAAGCCAGCAACCATGACGTCAAATGTGAACTTGAGCACAGCTTGCAGGAAACTTGGCGTTGAGTTCATAGACCATAGCAGCATCTTTCTCACTGCTAATCAAGCACCGCGTCAAGCTCTCTACCGAGACTCACTACACCCCAGCCCCCGTGGCACAAGGTACTTGGCACTCAACGTAGCTGCTGTATTCGCGTCTCCATCCAGTGACAACCCCCACACTGGGAATCGCTCACAGGGTTACAGCGGGCAGAGAATCAGAGCACACGCCCGCTCGAAACAATTACCGTCGACAACACAGCTTTAACCCCTGGGGGCACACTTCACACTCTCAGCAGTCTCTGCAGTCAGAGACTCCTCAGCATTCTGAAGAGCTCTGCCAGACACGTCTATACAGTGCGGTGGTTGCTGGAGCGCCCTCTACCCAGCATACGCCTACTGGGGCTCAGAGTTTAACAGATGCACACATGTTGACACCCCCGCACTATGACCCTGCTACTAAATCACCTTCTGCAGGTCAGCCATTCTACCTGCCTCGTACTCATCACATGGCGTCACACCCCCTCTATAGCAACAACTCTGAGATGGGTATGTCTGCCCAGCATGTCTACCGGCCTACATCACCACAGATGATGCGACCCACACCCACACACTTTCAGCCCAGCGTCAACCCCTTGGAGATGGGGCAGCCTGTCTACTCACCTGGCTTCAAGGTCCCTTCAGCTCCACATGCACAACCCTTTGACCCCCTGCGGCTTGTTGCAGAACTCCTAAAACCCTACATTATGAGCTGAGTTTGCAGTACGATACACGGTGGCATGCCCCACTCTATGCTCATAACCTTCATACACCTCATATCTCTGTGTGAGAAAGATGATGGGCATAGACTTGGGTATGGCCTTCTTATTTTATTTTGGTAGTCTCAATCACAGTTTTGTCACTGGCTTTCTCCATTTTATGCCCCACGCTTTAGCCCAACTGGAAATCTACATGTCTAGACACTCACCGTCCAATACATGTTGGAAGGCGCAGGGCATAGAATAGGGTATGACCCTGTAGTTCTAACAATATATTCCGATGTGATGCTGATTCAAGATCTTCATCGACCGTTGATTGTGAGCTGCGTCTGAGAAAGAAAATGAAATATTGCTTTACTAGCATATGTTGCCGCTTTACTAATGTTGCATATCTGAGACTTTTCACTTGTCGAAGGTGTTAAGCATAAAACTGAATATGACCTCTGTCTGCGTTTGAAATGATATTCTCGACAGGATCCTTTCAGCATGTCAGTAGCATACTTTATTTTATGCCCATCGCTTTTTTTTTTTTCTTTTTTTTTTTTTTTCTTTTTTTTTCTTTTTCCCCCGTTACTGTATTGTCTTGACGTGCACTCATACACATTATACGAGGAAGGCGGTGAGCATAGAATAGACTATGACTCTCTATTTATTTTAATTTGTTGGTGATATTCACTACATCATAATCACTAGAATGTTTCATTGTCTGCCTGTCGACTTATCTAATATGTCAGGCTATGCGAGGCGCTCATACTCAATACAACAGAAATGTAACGGGCATAGAGTGTCTTATGATTCCCTCAGTATTATATGCCGATATATTACTAGCTGAAAATAGTAATTCATGGACTAGCATGTCTTACTGTATTTGGATTACTAATATCTATTTAATATCTTAAATGTGTGCTGCGATGGCATCATCTTGACATATCGTGCGAGTGTTGACACTTTCATCACAAGCATATTTGTATCTGCTTGTGATTTTCTTGGGATTTGTCCGGACATAAGAAATTGCTGGACGCTTATGCGATTTAAAAAATAATAATTTTGGCAGCATTGAGTTATAGGAACATTGAACTCTCATTTGTGCCACGTACCGTGTTTGGAAATCTTATTGCGTGTCATTACTTATTACATAGATTAGATCGTTCGTGTTAAACCTGTTATCGGGTATTTAGCTTCGGTTATTTAGCTTTACTTTCTCATTCTCTTGTTACTTCACATGTGCAACCAGTTTCTTTTTTTTTTCCCATTATCCTGTAGTCAGAAAGACATGTCACCAAATACTAACAACCCAGATCGTCTCATAAACATTGGCCACCTTAATGTTTATCGTCTCTGCCGCAAAATACCAGACATCACAATTCTCTTAAATCAGCCATCACAATTTCATATCTTTGGCTTTACTGAATCCCGCCTGACAGACAATATCAGTGATCAGGCAATCTCCATACCTAATTTTGCTATTCTACGTCGTGATGCCTGTGTTCTAGGTCAAACTGGCATAGTAATATATGTTGGTTGTGTTTTTTCACTCCCCCCCAATGACTGTTTTTGACGTGGGTAAATATATATCTAATATGAAAAGAGGTCATGTGGTTCAGATGGCATCAGTTGCGAAATTCTTAAAATAGCTCTGCCCTACATAGTTGAGTCTCTAACGTTCATTTACAATCTTTCTATTCAAAGAAATATTTTCCCTGATGAGTTAAAAACAGCTAAGGTCAGTCCTCTTCCCAAAAGCAAAAACTTAAACTCATTGAATGATTATAGACCTATCTCCATTCTACCAGTCATCTCAAAACCTATTGAAAAACATATCCATACACATCTGCAAAATTTTCTAGAACAGAACTGTCTACTCAGTAAAATGCAGTCTGGGTTTCGCCCGCAACACTCTTGCCAAACTGCCCTTATACATATCATTGATAAATGGCTTACAGCCATTAATAATTCTCAGTTATCAGGTGCAGTTTTTCTTGACCTTAAAAAAGCCTTTGATTTAGTCAACCACTCTATCTTATTTAAAAAGCTACCGATGTATCAAATCGATTCCAATACCGTACATCTGATATCATCCTATTTAAGTGACAGAAGACAGAAAGTTTTGCTTAATGGTAATTACTCGAGTGAAGGTTTAGTAACGTGTGGTGTTCCTCAGAGGTCAATTTTGGGCCCATTGTTGTTCAACATATTTATCAATGATTTACCATTCTCTATCTCACATCCCGATGCAACGTGTGACTTATTTGCTGATGACACTACCATACATACATCAAACAGCGAATTGCCAAAAATAAACGAAGTTCTCCAGCAAAGTCTTGATGAGGTTTCAAGCTGGTGCCAACATAATCATATGATAATTAGTGTCCAAAAGACAAAGAGTATGTTGATTACTTCACGCCAAAAACATCAACGTGGTCTCCTGCCCTTAACATTATACTTGAACTCTGAACCCCTTGATCAAGTTAAAAAACATCGTTTGCTTGGAGTCACAGTAGATAACCAGCTCAGCTGGGAACCACATATCGAAAACACATGCAAAACAATATCTAAAAATCTATTCCTGCTATCAAAACTAAGTCAAATAGTTAACACTGACACTAGAAGACTCTTTCTCCATGCCCACATTAAGACACACTGTGATTACTGCTCTACTATCTGGGATGGATGCAGTGAGGTACATTTAAAAAAACTTAACTCATTGTATCGTCGAGGGGTAAAGTTAACTGTGCCTGGTCCCTCTCCCACCGACGAAAAGTTTAGAACTATCCGACTGCTAAACCTAAACAAACAGTTCACATTTAATCGATGCATACTTATGCATAAAATTCTTCACCATAAAACCCCATCTTACCTTCGTATGTTATTTTTGGATAGTCAAAGACAAAACACGAGGAACAGTTTGTTACAGCTACCATGGGCCAGGCTCGATATATATAAAACCAGCCTTTCATTCTCAGGTGCCAAAGCCTGGAACGAACTACCACCACAAATTAAATCCATTTCTAACTCTAGAACCTTCAAAACTCGTTTATATAACATCTTGTTACAGTAACTTAATACCTGAACGGACTACTTATATTATATTATATAATATTATATTATATTATATTATATTATATTATATATATATATATATATATATATATATATATATATATATATATATATATATATATATATATATATATATATATATATATATATGTATGTATATATATATATATCTACGTCGCCATGCCACCCACTCCGCATCTGGTGCCGCCGACAGTGTTGCAGTCGCCTTAAGCGGCATCCGATTGCGCAAAAGAGGCCGCAGGGACGGAATTAGCAGAAGGCAGTACGCACAAACACACACACTACCACACACTTCTTCATCTCTTCCAATGCCCTCCCACCCCTTCCGCCTCCCCCCGCCTCTCCGCCTCCTCCCCCTTCTTTCCTTCTTCTCCCATTTCTTCTCCTCCCTTCCTCATTCACTGCTCCATGCCCTCCTCGGCTGCCCACTCCCCCACCCTCATCCCCCTTCCTCTCCTCACCCCCTCCTCCTTCGCCTGCTTTCTCTTCCTCCTCCCCTCCTCCCCCGTTTTCTTCCCCGTCACCCTCCCCATCCCTCTTCCTCATCTTTTTCTACTCCTCTTCCTCCCCCTCTCCCCTCTCCCCCTCCCCACCCCCTCTCGCATCCTCTTTCTTACCCGGTTATCCTTCCCCGACTGTTCCTCCTCCCCACTCCACCCCTCACTCCTCTTTCCCCCCTCCATCCTCTCTCCCCCCTCCCTACCCTCCCCCTCCTCTGTCCTCTTCTTCGTCCGTTTCTTCTCCCTCTGCTGTCTCTTCCAACCTAAAACTATGTCTATTTAATGCCCAGTCTGTCTGCAAATATGGCAAAGCTGACGTGATTTCCGACTTCATTCTAGACAATGACCTAGATATTGTCGTGATCACCGAAACGTGGCTCCGCTCGAATGGCGACGAACCCATCATCGCCAGCGTCACTCCGAGTGGCTACCGCCTGGCCTCCTTCCCGCGCGCTTTCAGAGGGGGTGGCATTGCCATCTTCTACAGGGACTGTCTTTCCGCTCACCTCTCCTTCTCTCAGTCTCTACCTTTCGCTCATCCCTCCTTTGAATCTGTCGAGGCCGTAGCAACACTCCCTGGCCAGTCCCTCATCTTCTCATGTATCTATCGCCCCCCTCCAAGCTCTCAAAACAAACTCACAAACTCCATGTTCCTCACCGAGTTCGACCTCCTCCTCGAACACTACAGCATACGACCCGGAAAACACATCCTTCTAGGCGACTTTAACTTCCACTCTGACAAACCCGACCACCCTGACACAAAACGCCTCTGCACGTCACTTTCAAACCACAATCTTACACAACACATCACTAAACCCACCCACCGACTTGGCCACACCCTCGACTGGATCATCACCCGCACCTCCGATCAACTCTTTCTCGACTCTGACACCTCCTCTGTGCTTCCCTCTGACCACTTCGCTATTCTCGTCTCCCTCAATCTACCTCCCCCGAAAAAAACCAAGCTCGTTGTCTCTCGCCGCAAACTAAAATCTGTCAACCGCGAGAGCTTCTTCGACGAAGCTGTCGACCTTCTCTCGGACCCCGCCCCCTCTCCCGATCTTGCATCCCATTTCGATTCCTCCCTTCGAAAACTTCTAGACACCCATGCCCCTGTCACCACCTGCTCCATACCCAACCGACCCCTGGCTCACTGATGACATAGCTGAGGCCAAGCGCGAGCGCCGACAAGCGGAACGCCTCTGGCGCTCATCTGACCTCACCGTTCACAGACAGATCTTCCAAACAACCAGATCCAAAGTCTGTAAAATGATCTCCGAATCTAAACGCAAACACCTTCAAAACCAAATCCTGGAATCCACCTCTTCCAAAACCCTCTACGCCACCATGAACACACTCCTAGGCACTTCTAAAGACTCTCCTCTCCCCAACACACACAGCAAAGAAGAACTCCCGTCTGCTTTCTCTACCTATTTTTCGGACAAAATCCAAAATCTGCGCGACACACTCGACACCCTGCCCCCTCCGAATTGCCCTCCCGACCCCACCTTTTCCGGCACTCCCCTCTCGTCCTTCCGCACCGTCTCTCAGGATGAAGTCCTCAAGACCATAAAGTCCATGCCCTTCAAAACCTGCGAACTTGACCCCCTCCCAGCTTCTCTCTACCGTGACGGCCTTCCAAAACTTCTACCCTTCATTACCGACATCATCAACGCATCTCTAGAAAACAGCTCCGTCCCCGATATCTTCAAGTCCGCCATCGTCCGTCCTCTCCTCAAAAAACACAACCTCGACCCAAACGAACTCAAGAACTATCGCCCAGTCTCCAATCTCTCTTTCCTGTCCAAGCTTCTTGAGAAGGTTGTTCTCAACCAGCTCAACCTCCATCTCACCGACAACAACCTCCTCAGTCCATTCCAGTCTGCCTATCGCAAACATCACAGCACTGAAACAGCCCTTCTACATATCTTAAACGAGCTGCTTCTCTCCACTGACTCTGGCAACATCTCCCTTCTTACACTACTCGATCTCTCTGCCGCCTTTGACACTATAGACCACTTTATCCTCCTCCACCGACTCCACCACTCCTTCGGCATCACTGACTCTGCTCACTCCTGGTTTCTCTCCTACCTCTCTGACAGACAGCAGTCCGTCACCATCAACGGCGTCTCTTCCAACCCGGTAACGCTCTCCTGCGGAATTCCACAGGGATCCGTCCTGGGCCCGGTCCTTTTCACACTCTACACCTCTCCTCTGTCCAACATCATCCAGTCTCACCGCATACACCACCGCCTCTACGCTGACGACTCACAACTGCAAGACAAAGACAAACTCGACAACACTCAGTCACTACTGACTCGCACGGCTGACTGCTACGAAGACGTGAAAAACTGGATGACAGCAAACAAGCTGAAACTGAACGACGACAAAACGGAAGCCATGCTGGTAGGCACTCGCCAAATACTCTCC